>NQII01000155.1:570842-753001 GCA_002778355.1 Clitarchus hookeri | reverse complement strand
CTCTAAACCTTACCCAATAAATATATACGTAAAATTCAAGTTGTTGTTTCCCCATTAAAAACTTAATATTTATCAAAGAAAAACAAATATTATTAGAAATGTTTAGCGAAAAAACTTAAACAATAATTCTGTAGTCCACACGAGCAGAGCCACGGGCACAGCTAGTTTCACATAAACGCTTTGTAGTGGAGAGAGGAGGGGATTGGCGGCTCTTAACATCCAGGTATCGAGAGCCAATGAGGGTGAAGTGAGGTGAGTATGGAGCAGTGCCAGAATGCAAGGGCAGGGAAAAATGCAGATCCTCTGGAAAACCCACCGACTAGCGACATCGTCTGGCACGATTCCCATATGGGAAGATCCGGGGACTCCGACGGGAATCGAACCCGGTTTGCTTTGGTGGAAAGCCGCTGAGCCACCGCAGTTCCTGAAACGTGTTGTAAAATTTGCCTTGATGTATTTGTAGTATCACGAAAATAATTTCGGCAACTACAATCATTTGCAAAAAAATTTATCACCATGAACAAATCGCGTGAATACAACGAAGGTTGCAACACAGTATAGTAATAGCCCGTGTCTCCCATTTGCTTGCATAGATGTGCCACTAGGGGGGAATAGATGTCCCTATAGCCCTCATAACTGCAAGATACCAAATAAGTCTTTGGTAGCAGGGTGAGTAGTGTGAGTCACAGATCCAATTTCAGTGAACACACACAATGCCCCTACAGTGCATTCGAAAAGCCTTTACTCAACAGAATGAATTTGAGATAGTCGTCAATGTCGGTCTCCGAGAGGCAGGTTGGACATTTCGGCGCATTGCTCGCCACTTGAACCGTTCTCTTTACACTGTGAATCGGCGTTGGACACAGTGGAACAGGAGGTTACACATACACGTCGAGAAGGCTCGGGTCGACCCCGACGTACCACCAGCAGGGTGGATCGTTTCATTGTGTGACAGGCAGTAAGCACTCCTCGGACGTAGCTGTGTACCATTCAAGGACATGTCACGGTAGATGGGGATACGCCTGTGTCGTCACAACGTACCTTACGACATCTACCATTACGACCTGAGCATCGCCGAGCACGTGTAACCTTCTGCCGGAAACGGGCAACATGGCAGCTTGCGGATTGGCAAAGAGTGGTGTTAAGCGATGAATCACGGTCCTGTCTGGATACAGACGACCGCCGAATTCAAGTTTGGAGACATCCTGGCCAGCACTGTGATCCACACTTCATTGTAGAGCGGCACATCACTCCAATGAGAAATGTCAAGGTTAGGGGTGCTATTTCTGAAGATGCCCGCACACCACTGGTGGAGATTGAAGGAATCCTGATGGCGCGGCGATACTTCCAATAAATTCTGCGACCGTGTGCGCTCCCCTCCCTGGTGCAGCTTGACAACCTCATTTCTCAGGAGGATAATGCCCGGCCTCACACAGCATGTTTCTGGCCTGCCGGCGTGATTTCAACATGCTTCCTTGGTATGCAAGTTCCCCAACCTCTCGCCCATCGAGAACGTTTGGGACCACATTCAACGGCAACTTCGGCAATTACGGCGTGTTTGGAGGGTCTGTTGCGCCATCTGTAGCAGAATCGTCCTCAGGAGAACATCCGACATCTGTATACCCCCATGCCAGTTCGTATCGCCATCTTTTTCTGTGCTACGGGTGGCGCAACGCCATACTAAGTGCATCCTGCAAGTGTTAGTCCCATGCAATACATGCTTGGTGAAGTACAATATTATGATGCTTTCTATATACATGCTATCATGTCCGGTGTCTGTACCTATTTACATGCCCCTGCAGTGACGCATTCAGGGTCAATTTTTTGCACAATAAGTGTAATTGACAAAGAATAGATAAAAAATATTAAAAATTTTGACAGTGTGACGAATGAGGAGTGTAGGCTACCCTAAGACAGGAAAGGAGCTCGGGGGAGGTGTCAGGGGAAAGGTGAGCTACCTGCCGTATCTGGTGTCGCCAACGAGCAGCTCCGGGGCGCGGTACCAGCGCGTCGCCACGTAGTCGGTGTAGGTGTGTCCCGGCGAGGCGAGCAGCCGCGCGAAGCCGAAGTCGCAGAGCTTGACGACGCCAAGCCGCGACACCAGCACGTTCTCCGGCTTCACGTCCCTGTGGACAATCTGCACCACCGCCCATGTTTTCCTGCGCTCGACACTCACTACTTCCTATCTACAGCCACTACCTCGCTCCCGCTACAACCACGTCATTCTCCTTAATGGGGGAACGGGTAGTGGCTTAGTGGTTGGACTACTCGCCTCCAACCTATTCGAACCGGGTTCGATTCCCAACGGGGTTGTTCCAAAATTTTCGCATGTGGGAATCGTGCTGGACGATACCGCTGGTCGATGGGTTTTCTCGGGCATCGCCCATTTCCCGCCGCCCTTGCATTCCGGCGCTGCTCCATACTCACCTCACTTAATCCTCATGGGTTTTCAATACTTCCATGTTTAGAGCCTCCCAAATCGTTCCACTCCACTCTTAAAGTGGCCGCCTATTTGGTGCTTGAACTGCGTTGAAGTGTGTTTCAAATACATGCTTGCCCTAGAAACTTTTAAACGCGCATTCTATGTGCTGATCCAAAACAAAATATAGCACACACTTTTGACGAAACCCGTTGAGTGCTTTCAAATCGTCACGGACATTAGACCTTTAATTCTGTTAATAATAAAACTTACATTTTTTATTAGTCAATAGGAATAAATAACGAAGGGAAAAGAGCTATGTTGTTAAAAACAAGTGGGAAATTGTTCTGATGTAAAATGTTACTAAACGGAGTTTTTAATATTTTGTAAAGATAATGTTTCTTACTGACTTCTACAGGTTTTCAGGCAGCAGTGCTGTAAAATCATTTCACTGTTATGTGTAAATATATTTACTTCTGATGGCTCACATAGTAGACAAATACAGTCCGTTAGAATTTTTTGCACAGTCGTAAACATTTGGTTTACCTGTGGCAGCAGAATACGTTATGGGTAGCTCGACAGTAGAAGTTCATAATGTATGTAACCATAAATAGACTATAAGAAAGATATGAAGCTGTTCTGAACACTCTCAGTACTTTGTAGCGATGAGATGGTGAGAGCGGTAGATGGAGGGAGGGTGGAGTGTAGTGAAGTGGAGAAGTTTTGACGGCTTTTAAAAAAGAGGCATTGAGAGACTATGAGGCTGGAGCAAGGTGAGTATGGAGCAGCGCCGGAATGCAAAGGCGGGGGAAATGGCAGGCCACGGAGAAAATCCGTTGACTAGCGGCAACGCCTAGCACGATTCCAACGGGCGGAAATCTGGGAGCGACCCCAACGGGAACCGAGCCCGGTTCGCTTTGGCGGGAGGCGAGCAGTCTGACCACTACACCTCCGCTGCCCCCATAGAGGGATGGAAAGGGAGGGAGTGAAAAAGTGAAATATAGAGAGATGTGAGGTGACTCACGTTGTTGCGGTGGCAGAAGTCGATGCCCCGCAGCGCCTGGAAGGTGTACTGCCGGCACAGCTGGGGCTCCAGACCGCGCGGGTGATCCTCTAGCTCGTCGAGCAGCGTGTGGTCCAGGAACTCGAACACCAGGTAGAACCTACGCTTGCGCCGGAACACCTCGATCATGTTCACCAGATTCTCGTGCCGCAACCTCTGCAACACAGCAGCCACATCCAGCCTCCGCCACACCTCATTTCCCAACCACTAATGTCCTAATAAATTTCACAATACTTGTTGTAGGTTATTCACGGTGAACTGAGCACTTTTAAAAGGCTGAAGATCTACTTGTATGAACATTGTGTATTCTTCCCTGTATCTAAAATTAACATTCCCATGGGCTTCATTACTTTATTTATGTGTCAGTCAAGTGAAACTGTGACACTAGTAGAAAGGTAAATGTTTTAAAATTTCTCAAATTCTTACACTTATATGAATTAAAAAATACAGAAAGCAAAATAAATCATTTCAGTTTCCATAAATGTTTACCTAGAACTTTTATTTCAATCTTAAAACATGGAACTACTTTCAATCCATCGTAACCAACTTTACCGGGCGCTTGCCAGTCAGTGTGCCCGTTAAAATAAATACAAGTAGGGGCAGTGGCATTTTCAAAGGTGATTTCAAAAGTGCTCAAATAACCGTGAACAGCCTATTGGCCATCCATTGTGAAGTAAGCAATTTTAAAATCAAAGTTTGAAAAAAAAATCACTTTCCATATATACTGTACACACTGGAACGCAGAATCCAGTTAAGTTGGTAGCGAATTAATCAGAATATATCCCAAACTTGAGTTATATAGTCCATTCACGATTACTTACAGCTTTTCTGAAGCCCTTTTAATGTTATACTTCCAGGATATTCATTCGCCACATGCAATAAAGCCTTAAGAGCGTCTTGAAAATTGCACCAAAGGGACAACGCACCGCATTCGCATTACCAACAAACCTATTTTCTCCTCGTTTTATTCTTATCCTAACTAATATTATGAATGCGAAAGTGTGTTTGTTTATTGTTTGTTTGTTTGTCCTTCTTTCACGTCGCAACGGAGCAACGGATCGACGTGAATTTTTGCTAGTTGGAGGGCTGGAAAGTGACTAGGCTACTTTTTATCCCGAAAAAAAATATCTCATTCCCTCAGGAATTTTTTTTAGTAAAAATAGCGCTCGGGGTACAATGCTGCGTCAATGTAAGTTGTTAGTGTGGGACGAAAGCACAATGTCACACAAAAAAAAGCGATAGAGGCTCTAAACCAAACTCTACAGGATATACTAAACAATACAGACATTATGAGAGGAATGGTTGTATTACTGGCTAGTGACTTCCAGCAAACTTTATCGGTGATTCAGAGGGGCACACCTGCAGATGAAATCAAATACTGTCTCAAGTCGTCAAGCTTATGGGCAAGTGTAAAGAAATTCAGCTTGACGACAAATATGAGAGTGCACCTCTACAATGACGTTGATACAGGACATTATGCTGATACACTATTCAAAATTGTAGATGGGTGGTTAGAAACAGATGCCGAGGGCTGTGTGTCACTAACGGGGGATTTTAGTAATTTGGTGCAGAGTGATACGGAAATTATTGCTTGCGTTCACCCAGATCTACAAATAAATATAAATGACGACCGGTGGCTATGTAAAAGAGCGATTCTAGCACCAAAAAATGACATTATTAGTGGTCTGGTCTGTGTTTATGATCAGTGTCTGTGTACTACGAAATACCGTTATTTCTCCCTATAAGTTTGTTACTATAACCACGCGAGTGAAGCCGCGAGTAAAAACTAGTTAATTATAAATTTAATATTGTAATGTAAAGTTAAAATAAAAATAAAAGTGTACTTTTATTTTAACATAGGTACAAAACGCTTGGGATACATGACGCATTTAGGACACAACTAAGTACGTCGTGCATGATGTGATTTTTAAAAAAAATGTGAATACACCGCGAATAGACTACTTAGATTTAAATATGTAAATTTATGGCTACCGATTTTAGTTTTTCTTGTTTTGTACTCACAAGAACACGAATTTGCATACAACTGCCAACTTTACACCTAGCAAGGTTTTTGTACAATAATGTACACATGATCATGATGCATTAATTACGACAAACACCTAAATGTTACACTCACTTTTTAGACAATAACATGGCATCCACTATTTTCTCAATTTATAGGGATGATATTACCCAACAACAGTTCGGATATTTCAGATCTCGATTCAAGACAGCAGTATTCCCATAATGGTTCTTTCTGCTAAGTGGGTTTTATAATTTTGAATTAAAACCATTTAAAATATCGATATTTATGGCGTGTTCCTCCCTTACGAATTACCTTAAGAAATAAGTTCAATAATGTTTTCTATATCATAACTTTTTCTTACAAAAAACTTGGTCTAAAGTAATTTTTTAGTTTCTCTGTCTTTTTGTTTAATTCATAATACATATCTGAAAAATATTCTAATATAGGTTACATATATATTTTTGGAATTTTAGTTCTAAGTTTTTTTAACGTTTCTTATATTTTCGTTTACACATATTACTGTTTTGCTGCCNACCTAGTTAGTTAAGGTAGGAACTTCTCTGAAATTATTAGTCTTTGAAAGTTTTTTTTTTTATTGTGCGACTGTATTTCCTAAGAGGGATGATAAATTTGACGTAATTATGCCTTTTCTGGAGACTTAAATGCGTGACTAAGTCGCTACATAAGAAAATGGGTTGGTATTCTCAATGCATGATCAGAGAAGTGTTTTTCCTGCACATTATTTAATTTTATGCACAAATGGGGAAGAAACTACAAGGTGGTTCAAAAACTGGTGACTTTGATAACTGCCAAGGTGGGAAACCCTTGAAAATATGATATAAGTGTACGTTTTAGGCTTTTGACTAAAAGAGTCTCTACTGGACGTCTGCCAATCTTTTTTTATGCTGTGCGCCTCAAACAGTGTCTTTTTCGGAATAATATTCTGTTTGGCTATACAGTATGGCGAAGCCAAAGACAAGTCGAGTCACGAAATAAGACACTGTGATTGGGGTTCGTGAGTAATATTTTTGCTTATTGGGATTTGGAACGGATTTTATCTTCAGTGGTGACACTTTTGTTAGAGGTAAATCTTGTAATTTAAACGCCGAGAAATTACACTCGCGTAAAGAAGATTGTTTTGTCTTTTTTAAATACTATTGAATATAAGTATGATGCAGAATTGTTACCTGCATATTTTAGTGGTTCAAGATTTTAGTTAAATATTATATAAATAATTTTTTATATTTAAATGTTTGAAGCAATAGTTGAAACTGATATTTTGAATTATGAATTTGTTTTATGAAAGTTAGGAAAAATGAATTTTTTTTAGTGAAGGTTTGGAGCGACAAATTATAAGTACTAGTTTTTATTTTCAGATAAAAACACTTAGTAGTTTTATATGTTTTACGAAAAGGATACTTACAAGAACTTTAACTGCTTCCCATACTTTTTTGTGTGAAATGAGATGGGTATACAAAGTCCCGGGGGGGGATAAGAGTTGAGAGATAAGCGGTTAGGGGGATTCAGACAGGAGTGGAGCTCTCGGGGATACGCCTCGGTGTACAATGTGGATTAAATCAATCAAAATAAATATTAATGCCGGTGCGAAAAAATTTGCCAGAGGGCAGATTATATGGTCAAGTGATTTGGTTGATTACCATTTTCAGTGAGACATACGAAACCAAGAATAACCACGTTTAGCCTACTGCTATGGTATCCACTTCGCGTACCGTGTACAAACAACATATTTTATAATTAGTTAGAAAATTGCAAAATTAACTGTAGTTGCTTACCATATGGGTACTACAAACAAAAATATATGACACAAAAGTAAATATTTATTTGTTCTTTTTTTGGGCTTGACAGCGAATATGGACCTGCTGAATGTGGGTGAAATCTTACCGTGGGCAGATTGTGAGCAGATGCTGCGTGATAGTAGGCGACGCAGTGAACAGTGCGTGTGACCGTTGGCAGCGGTATAAGAACGGCTTGCAAGTATCTGAAGCCACATATCCTGGACACTGAAATTGGGCGTGGAAGACTATGGGTGGTACTCCTGATCACCAGATCTTTATCCAACTGAATTCTACCCGTAAGACCACTCCAAGATGTTGTTGTACAGTAATCCTGTTGAGATTATTGACATCCCTCACTAGCGTGCCCAGGACTAATTCCATCACACTCTCATCAAAACGGAAATATTTTTAAGGACCAGGATACCTACACGAAGATGTTTACAAGCATGTATTGATGCTCATGGTAGACATTTCGAACATTTCCTATAGCACGAGTACATTGACAGTTATCACTTGCGATAACGCAGCATAACACGCCATCCACTGTGAGTTATATGTCCCGTATATGTCCAAGCATACTTTTATAGCCACTCTAGCATATTAAATTATTTCAATATTACGGAAATGATATTCTTGTTGAACTGCTAGGCAGTGGCAAGTGTGTTAGATCGTTTGTTATAAACTATGATTTAAAATCACAATCAAAGAGTTTTAAATGTAATGGTTTTTCACTCGTTGCGAAACTACAAGTGTTGTCGCCATTACTGCAATACATTGACATGACTATATGTCTTCCTGAGTAAATGCATACTCATATTCAAGATAGCTTTTCCAAGCGTGGTACCCATGACTATGAGACTTGTGATCCCGAAACTGGCACCTATATGGACGAATATCGAGACATAATTGACTCTCTATCAGATACATGTCACGGACTTGAGGTGATTAATACCACCCATCTGAAGTATATCGAAGGTGACAAGAGCACTAAGAATCAAACTGGTCAATAGATTACAGGTCTTGATTGTGTTGCAGATAGCCGGATATCACAATGAATAAATTTATTCAATCACCAAATAACTCGCGGACGAAGGTAATACTGAATAATACTTTTTATAAACTGGAAAATATGTCACGCATGGAATTAATGAATATAGAAAAATATTTGAGATCCAAATCATCATACGTGTGTTCTATTTCTCATTACCTACAATAGAGTTTGTTGATAGTTCCGAATAAAACTGAAATATTATCTGTGAGTGAGCCTCGTATAAAGCTAGAGACAGTCTCGATACAGAGATGATGCTCATAGTAAGGCTTTATTTAGGCACAGGCGAGGCTTGAGTGAGGCTTCAATGATACTCGGGCTGAGGCTTGAGTGACTCTTGGGATTTGACGATTGCAATTTTGAAGCTCGGTATTTGAGGCTTGGTGTTCCAATACACATGTTTAGAAAGTGAAGTTCGCATCCTCATTGTTCCAGATATTGTCTTGTGTGTGCGCGCGCATGCACTTGTATGAGCAAGTAGAGTGTGCTCTCCGTGGTGTGTGCATGTGCTTGTGAAACTGCAAATGTTTTGTAACAGTTATTTCTGTAGCTGTTTGCATCCCCTATAAAGTTTTCCCTCGTGTACGTAAAGCGCGGCTTTTCTATGCACTACTTGTCTCCATGGAGAACTTTTCAAATGGAAACAATTAACACAACGGAATTTTTTGGGAAAGAACACTTTTATAGCACTATTTAAAATGCGTTTTTTTAAATTCTGGATAGATTGTTGTCTCCTGCCATATTCGTTTGTTTTATTCACTGGCGTGAACATGTTGTGGGGCAAATTATAGGGAAAAAAACTATATAAAACACATTTTTTAAAAGTATATGATGTATAAGAGATTAAATTTACCAACTAGCCTGTATTCCCAAAGTGTGTTGGAAGCGAGGTTGGAAATAAGACTTTTAGAGACACAGTTTCTCATAGACATGGCTTTCAGATAATGACTGTAGCTAATGGAACGCCTTGGAATTTTCGGAATGCCGTAAATTTGTTTGCATTTTCTGATATTCGCACAGCAGAGTAGGCAAGGCTGAATTTTATATTCTGTTCAGTTGCGTTTCGTTTCCTATACAATGATTTCCCGGGCAGCGACTATGTTTGCTGTTCGGCTGTTTTAATGTTGTATGGCTAATTTATGATCATATTTTTTTACGTCTGCTACCTGCACTGGATAATATCGTAATACTGATGTATATCACCGGAGCTGAAGTAGAGGTTATGCATGTTGATAACCACTGATATACCTATATTCACATGGTATAGACCTCTATAATACACGGATGAATTATTTCCTGCGACTGTTGCTGTAACTTATTTGGATTTTCGAGAGATAACAGTTTTGCTTCTTGTAAACCTTCTGGCCTTCTAAGACCTCTGGTTTGAATGTATCTTGCATATACCATAACCTGCAGTGATTAAAGTGTGCCAAATACAATCTCTTGTACATTTTTCGCGAAGAATAATTTTTCGTCGCTAATAATTATTACTACGAATGATACATATAGACAGTCACTGTCACACTGAACTTCGATAAAAAAAATCAAATACAAATCGGTTGGTATGCAACGAGCCATACCTCGTTGTTTGCTGGAGTCGACTCTTCTGACCTTGTCAATGATTACCTAAAAATCCTGTGTATTCAAAGAACAAAAAGCTATATACATATATATCACTGCTGTCACCAAAGTAACGTATTTCGAGTTGGCTACCATTCCAATTACGAAATTTCATAAAAATTAAATTATTGTTCATTAAATGACAATGTACAGAAACCTAAAAATGATTTTCACAACGAAATGAGCACTTCCATAAAGCACCTCATTACAAAGTACCAAACCTCATATTACAAAAAAAAAAAAATCGTTTCAACTTGAAAATTTTACGTGATTTTGTAGCATTCCTTGTTCGTGGTTTGTGTTACAATATCAGTCATTTTAATGTCAGTTATTATTCATCAGCTGATGAGCGATTTGATGGAAATCACTAAGTCAATACTGAGAAACAGTTGAATTCTATGCAGTCCAGTAGCAACCACAGCTATAACAGTGACACTAGGTCACTGTCACAGTCTCAAGTGGCTCAGTTACACTCAATGTGGTTGGTTTGCTGTGGTTCAGGTCAAGATTACAGCGTAGCAACGATCACTATACCTTGAGCATGCGCACCTCCCGGAGCGCTATCTTGCGGACGGCCTGGTCTTCCTCTGTCTCTATGAACTTCTTGATGGCGACCAGCTGGCCCGTCTCCTTGTGGCGGCACTTCATCACCAGGCCGTACGAGCCCTCCCCGACCACCGAGATGCACTCATACTTCTCCATCACTCATCGCACCGGGCCACCTGCAATCACCATGTACGACCACCAAACAGGCTCAATCCTCAGTCACTGGCCGTACCAGGCCATCTGCAATCACTCGCCAAACTAGCACGTTTTTCAATCAGTAATCAAAACTAGGCCACATGCAATCAACAAACATAATCACAAACTAGCATGCGTCCCAATTACTCATCGCACCAGGCCACCCACCTACAGCACACATTGTGTACTCTCATCGAACTAGCTTACATCTCAACTCTTATCGCACCAGGCCACCTGTGTCCACCATGAACAATCATCAAACCAGCAACTTTCCAGTCACTTAACCCACCACTCCTCTTGCAACCAAACACCACGTGTAGTCACCAAAATAGTATATTTCCCAATCACGTATCGCACCAGACCACAATCTCCAGCCACCACATTCAGACACCAAAGTAGCATACTTCCCAGTCACTTTCCTTACTGGGCTACATGCTGCCACCAAATACAATCACCAGCCTAGCACACTTCAACAACACTCATCGTATCGGACCACTTACAACTACCAACTTCAGCATACGTTAACAACATTTGTTGCACTAGGTCACCAGCAACCTCTTTTTAAAAATCGTCAATGTGGTGCTCCATGAGTTCTATAACAAACTTGGTTCTCACCACCTAAAGTTCATTCATCGTTCACTGAAATGTTCGGAAACCCTGCTGAATTTATCTTTTTAAACCTATATCCTCTTAATGCATATAAAATGGCAACGGCATCTGGCAGGCAAACATCTGCACCATTACAAACGTGTCTGTTTTCTCAACAATCCTTCTGTTGAGAGAGATACACCTAGCAATGTTTTTGTACAATAATGTACACATGATCATGATGTCATTAAATGCAATAAACGCCTAAAGGATACACTCACTTGTTGGACAATAACATGGTATCCACTATTTTCTCAATTAATAGGAATGATATTACCCAACAACCGTTCGGAGATTTCAGATCTCGATTCAAGAGAACAGTATTCATAGAATGGTTCTTTCTGCCAAGAAGGTTTTATAATTTTGAATTAAAACCATATGAAATATCGATATTTAGGGTGCGTTCCTCCCTTACGAATTACTGTAAGAAATAGGTTCAATAATGTTTTCTATCTCATAACTTTTTCTTACAAATAACTTGGCCTAAAGTTATTTTTTAGTTTTTCTGTATTTTTGTTTCATTCACAATACATACGTGAAATATATTGTAATATAGGTTGCATATATATTTTTGGAATTTTAGTTCTAAGATTTAACGTTCCATATATTTTCGTTTACACGTATTACATACACATTTAATGCACAAACTTCTCGCTATGTTGCCTATTTATAATTCTCTTATAATTTAAGAAATTTGCAGTTTTGGATTTTAAAGTTTTAAGAACTAACTTTTGTTAAAAGGTCACTTATGAGCTACACGAAATTTAAAATTTGTACGTAATAGACATACACATGTTTGCTAGATTTAATTTTAAAATAATAAATTACTGGCCTGTTTATTTAAAAAAAAAGTTTTCGTCAATAATAATATATAAAGATAAGGCACTATAATATATGTTTTTTTATAATTAGTTGCTTTACTCACTACATTTTATAATGCGTAAACTGCCAGTCTAAAAAACACAGTTCTATTGATTATGAAATTAAAAATTTTTACTTTCTTTCACAAATTTGTAAACTTTATACTAGTTAAAGTTGTGTGTTAATAATGTATACAAATTGACTTAAAAAATGTTTAATGGTAAGCCATAGTTTAAAATAGGAAGTGAAATTAGTAATATCGCATTACTGTCTCAACTTCCACGATATGCTATTAAACGACAAATACTAGCGATAAAAACGAATTTTGCTTTGTACAGAAAGATTTTCTGTTCTTTTTTAAATACGTTCTTCTACTTGATTTTTTTGTTTTCACAAATTTTAGCAAGTCACGATTAATTGTAATTTTTTTTTGTTAATTCTCTGCTGGAGAATTTTGTGCCAGTTAAACTGAGTGTATATGTGTGTTTATGATTGGTGTGTGTCTGTATATAAAATTATTTTGAAATCTTAAGTGAAAAAAACTGTTAGCTGATTCCTATGTAAGATGTTGTATAAAACATAATACGACGTATGGCGTAAATTGTTTATTTTAGGGTGTATGCACATTTGAAAATATGATATTCCAGATTATTTATTTCAAAAGACTAATTGTTCTAAACAATGTATTCCTGAATAGAAGATAAACTTTGTGATTGTAAATCTAATATTTGTGACAATTTAATGGGCAATATTTCCCCTTTAATAAATGAAATAACACTTTACGATCAGGTTTCACTACTGCAGTAAAAAACTTCACCCTTTAAAACTTTCATATATATTTTCTCAAGAACATTTCATCTGAGAGTGTTATATCATGGCAAAATATTTTCTTTTCAAATATAGTATTTCTTATCCATAATTAAAAATTCGATATTATTCCAGGATTACATAAGTTACTGTCATAATAACATAACATACCCATTTTGCTAATGAACAGGGATGATATTACCTAAACTGAACCAGATTTCACGCTTAATTTAAAGAAAACATTATTTAAGTATTAGCTTTTTCATCTCGAGTACTTGAAATATTTTGAAGTAAAATTATTAGAAATTTCGATTTGCAAAAATGCATAGGTACATCCATTATTAAAGATCATAGTGGGTTATAAACCTGCTTTGTCTCTCCCATTATGCGTAAGAAATCGCCTCACAACAATTGTACATAAATTTCAGAACATAAATGTATGTGAATTTCGATGCAAATTAAACTCCAATGTTTTTATTTTAGCTCAGAATAAACTTAAATTTTAAAAAGTAGTTTAATTTTTTTTAAATTCCAATATTCATTTAAAGCAAGAATTTAATCAGTAAAAACAGTATATATTTTTCTAGCTGTTTCATGAACTGAGAAAATATTATTTACGACTTGATAACAATGGCAGGTTAATACACACAATAGATGACCACAGCCAAACTATCTTATCGCACTATAATTGTATCGTAAACACTCGTTCTATCGATTACGGCTCATTCATTCCCTGTTATGGTCAAACGAGCCATCATTGAAACATCGCGAGCAATAATAACTAAGCATTTGGTACATGAATGACTGCAGTTCTGATGTGTTTGAAAGTACTACATATGCCAGTGTTCGGGCCGTCACTCTAGAGAGCAAATTCCGCTATCACTACTGCCGGTAGCCACAGCGCTGTTCCTCTCAATAAGCTTACGCCACATTCACATAACCATTTTCAAGACATATATCCTCATAACAAAGTAGACACTAGTTTTACCTGGTAGTAAATACATGCCTACACGTCTGCCTGTTCGACAATTGAGTCACGCACGTAAGGAGAATCACTAGCAGAAATTCTTAACTCCTCAAGGTCACGTCTCGCCATAAGGAAGCATTGCGAAGGGTTCTTACGAAACTGCGATAACTGTTCGCGGGAATCTGAGATTTTCGCAAATTAGATCTGTAGCAGCAGGATATTATTACACGCGATGTACACCAGTGCAGAAAAGCCACGAAAAATCCACTTTTAACGATTCGACTATTTTCTTCTATTTTAGAACAATCATCTACGGCTGTATATGATTGTTCTTTTTACTTTTCCTGTGAAGGAAGTCGTTTCCATAGAGCATTTATTTACTGAAGTGCAAACACAAGTTTCACAGACAATTACATCTAGGGAGTACCCTCAAATACACTATAGGTGCCTGAAATAGAATACTCTTTTGTTTTTATTACATTATCAAACAAACCTTCATAAAGGCTTCCTATCACCTCCTAGTACACAGTCAAATGAATTTGTTTACATTACTGTAAGCCTTGTGATTATTGATATTTATCGGTTGATCGAGTAGGTCTGACACGCAAACGTCGCTCCATATAATCACGAAGATATCCTATTGGGTTCACGTCGGGGTTTGAGAGAGCCAATTAAGCAATCCCACCTGAGTGTCTCCAAACAATGATACAACTGACCTCACTTTATGGAAGGTGAATTATGGAGCTGATGCAGGGAATGGCATTTTCAAAATTGTAGCCGTACTGTGTGTAAAGCCTGTCATTGTTCAAAATTACATTTGTGTACGCCAAAGTTCATCGATCTATAAATTAAAACTAATTGTCTAAGCCCAAATCAGGAGAAACAAAGCAGATCATTACACAACCATCACCAAGTTCCACTTTTGACAAAACTCATATAAACTACACTTGTTCGTCAGACATCTACCAGGTACACGCACGTCTGTCTCAGTGCATGATCATGTACTGTGATATAACACCATAAAAAACTTCCGCTGCTCTTAAGTCGAGAACAGAGTTGTTTGCATCAGTTAAAACTACGTCAGGCACTGGTGCATTTAAGCAGTGACTTCCGGACTGTGACACGACAATATCTCAATGCTATCTCGTACTGACCGAGTGCCATGTGTTACGAGTTGCGGTCAGGCCCTTAGCTGAGCGGCCTGCCTGATCACACTTTCACTTATTTATCCAGGACACGGGCCGTGATCGCTGAAATTAGTTATGAAATCGCGAACCACAGAAACCCCCTCCACCGGCCAGTAAACGGGGACAACGCAGCCGATATAGGTCAGTGTTGTCCGTGGGCAGTGTCTTTTACGTCGGGCCATTGGAACGAGAAGACCACTGAAGATGAACGTGTCCGGCCGTCGATTTGCGCCATCTTAATCAGCCTCCGGAATCATGAGCAAGGTGGGGACTCTCCAATAAGGATTTAATCAGAATTTGGCTCGTTAAATATTTATAAAATAATATCATTTAATATTTCAGTATATTTGTATAGCTCCCCACATTCATATTAAATCATATTTATATTGAAATAATACTGTACAACCTCAATGTTAAATAAACCTCTTTTATACAGTGTTCATTACATAACTCTTAATTTAATAACATGTTACGCCCCTATATCCTCGTTAAGGATAAATGTCCACAAAATATTTAAAATCATATCATATACCGCTTCCCTCTGTACCTGGCTGCAGACAAAGTCCTCTGCAATCGTTGACTTTCTGCCTGAGGAATTATTCACAGGACATGTTTCCCAGCTCGCCAGTCCCAATTTAGTTAATTGTTTGCTTCTACCAGAACGATGCTTGATGCAGTGCTTCCATCTCACGATCCCACTTGACACTGACAATACCAAAAAAAGACCAATGCAGTTTAATTTCTGAGTAAACCTCTTGACGCGGTGCTGAAATATATGGACCTCTATGACTATGACCTTTCGAAACGCGCACAGTTGTCTGTCGTATTGTGACTGCAACACACATATGGTGTTCGTACATCCGTACCTTCAATTATATAGCAGCCTACTGTGCAAGGTGGCGGTGGTAGAGGTTGATTCGTTTTATGCGTGGCTGCCACAGACCCCATACTCGCTGGAGTTACGTACATCCGCCCTGTAGAGCACTTGACGACGAGTCAACGGCATGGGTTAGACTCCCAACTACAGCAACATCTGCTGATTGCCTGCGTATCGTGGATTGAGAAAATCAACCGCCTGTAAGTAATTTATCAGCAGCTTCTCCGTGATTTAAAAAAGGAACTTACTGAGAGCGTCAAAGCCCTTTCCCTGTACTCGCAGCAAAACTTCGCAGACGGCACTCCGAGTCACTAGATGTAGGCCTGCAGCTCGGACGGCGGATTCACACAGCAAGTACCGCCCGCAAACCCTGTGATCCATGCATCAATCCTAGTATTTGGCTCAATGCCTGAAACTTTTCAAAGCTTAGTATACGATGGCGAAGTCACAGTGACAATCCAAAGGCCGGTTTGACGCCGTAGATCACACGGGAAATGTAAGCGAGCAGTGCATCGCAAAGACACACTCGTAGTCTGTGATCTGTTGTGAGGTATTTCAAACAAACGCTGCCTCGAGGCTACAATGGCGAGCGGCAGGCTGGAGCTGTGGCACATACACAGGCGAAATATAGTGGGGGTTTCTTTGATATTATTACATTCGGAGTCTGGTTGCTGACGCTGTGGTATGCTTGGTAATCTGAGTACGAGGGTCTCAGGCCTTGTGCAAGGGTGCTCCTGGTGGAGCTTGTGTTTCAAGACGGGGCTTGGGTCTTGGTTACCTCAGATGAATAGCTGGGACACCTGCGATGAGAAGGCGTGATCCTTCTTCCCTGCCGAGATGGCGGCCGGGGCATGGAATGGCCGTAATGGCTAAGAGCGCCACGTTAAAATAACAAACGTTTGGTCATAATGGCTGTATGCATACTCGTATGACGCTGTGGTGGAAGGGGTCTGACTCTCAGAGAGAACGTCGAGAAGAGTGACCATACGAGCTGCGCAGTAGCTACTCTTCATGTTCCAATATGGACTGTTTTTCTGCTATAGTCCATTCACGGGTACTTCCAATTTTTTTTAAGCCCTGCTTAAGTTCTACTTCCAGGCTATTCCTCCGCCTCATGCAAAAAAAGTTAAACCGAGTATATAAAATTACACCAAATAGACAGCGCACCACATTCGTGCGCACTCGATTTACTTATATTTTACATAAGAACTATTTCTTACTAAGCATTACCAACACACCTGCTTGCTCCCTATTTTTGTTCATATTCATTACCAATGAAATTTTATAATTTATGAATAAAATGTGTGTAAGTGTACGATTTAATTTAAAAACTAAGGTATTTTAATGTTAACACAAGTATAAAACACTTGTGATACATGGCATATTTAAAAAATAACCGAGAACGTCATACACGGGATGATTTTTCAAAGGTTTGATTCAAAAAGTGTAAAGATACCGTGAACAGAATAAAGAGGTCAGAACGTTCTTCATCTAAGAAAGTGCTTTGAAATGTTTGTACACCTTCCTGAACCTGGCTTTAATGCAAGTAGAAATATGTTCAAGTATGTCAGAGAATTTAATTCACATTTAAAAGGGTACGTCTCTTAAAAATTAAAATGTAAACAAACACGTTCATCACTGTTGACCACGTGACTTCGACAGTTGTACTGGGGATGGACGAGTCAGTGTTGCGGACATGCGCAGAAGACGAACATAGGTCCTCCTAATTTTTAGACTATGATCTGACTAGTCCTGCCACAGCCACACATCATAGAGAATACAGAAGTGAATCAGCAGTTTATCTACAGTATAAAAAAATTGTAAACCGAACATAAATTTTTTTGTAAAAATACGAATGCTAGTACTTTTACAAAACGTTTTGTTGAAAACTTGTTGGATTTGTACTAGTAAAAAACATCATTTGTACAACTTATGAAAAATTCTTGCAGTAATACTGACACTTGTAAAATTTACAAGTATTGAATTTTAATGTTACTAAAAACTTACTTCGCAACTAGATGCCAAACATATATTTTTCGTAAAATTACAAATTTTTTGTGTGTGAACTGCGAACTAAATTCGCACACGCCAACGAAATGGCGTCGCGCAGCCAATCAGCGTACTGGTACGCCCTCATGAAAGGAACTGCCGCGTAGCGATGTCTATTAAATATATATATAATCTATTTAAATGGATAAAAAAATCGATTGTTATATCGATATTAAGGCTGCCGATTTTTTTTAATTTTTTTGGAATCTATGTATTTTTAGTACAATAGTTTTTTCTGTTCAACGGCAGATTTGTGTGTTATTTATCGTTATGAATTTTCCTAACCTTTGGACAGTTGTTTTTTTCCGTATTTGGATTTATATGGAATTTCATCTTTTGGTCGTTGCTATGTTGATGAATTTGTGGTTAGTAGTATTTCTGGCTGTATAAGTATATTCCCAAGGCCATGCATCATCCTAACACATAATTAATGACGTTATATTCGTACCAATTACCATAAACTTGTACAACTGGCTCTAAAAAGATCGAAAAACAATTTTTAGGAAATAAATTGTTTTGTCCGAATATCTATCCGCATCGATATTCTGTGTCTCGATCTAGATCGATTCAAGAAATTGATTCTTTAGGTAAAGATCGGCATGTCTACCACAGCGGCGTTTCGTGTTTGTGTAGTTAGCTACTCTGTGCAACAGTCATGTGCATTTGTTTTACAAACAACCTGTGAGTTATGGGAGTCAAGGCTCCCGGTCTCACGACACCAAGGCCATTCAGTGGCATATAAGGGTTCGGTCAGGTTGTGCGACCAGGAGTCAGTCTGGTAGCGCCACCAGTAGGGAGGTTGGCCACGGAGAGCTGGCGTGTGGCAGTGTCACGCCTGTAGGACACTGTGTGGTGTGAGCACGAGGGCACAACCTGCGTGTCGACAAGCTCGCGTGCGGTCGAGAGTGGCAAGCCGAGCCGCCAATTGTTACCTCTGTCTCTCTCTATCTCGGCTTCATTTTCTCGGCGCCCTGTTGGGGGCGCCGCTCAACACTCACTGCCTTATTACGGCGCTCTTCGCCCTCTTCTGAGGCGCCGAGCGCGAGTTCGCACGAAATATCATTCGCTCCCATTTACATCTTCCCTTTCATGATGCTCCCCATCGTCTTTCAAATATGGATCAACTCACCAATAACCCCGCGCAATCGTTCTGATAGAAGTTTTAAAGCAATTTAATTTCGGGAAAGAGTAACACGGATCCTAGTGAAAAATGACTTGTCATTGCACTACCGTGGGAAAACATTTTGCTTGGCCTGACGTATCTCCATTCTTTGGTTAAATATTTCACTCTAAAAACGAACACGTGCTCATATCTGCAGGATATCCCATCTATCTTGAACGCCCACAATAACTACGTATCGTGGCTCCAAATGAAAACGTGTTCACACAAAGGTTGTACACTGTCGAGTAAAAAAAAAAAACTGGTATAGGCGTACGCATGCAAATAACAGAGGTATGGAACCAATCAGAGTAATGCGATGCGGTCGGCAGCGCCTATACAAGACAACAAGCGTCTGGCAAAGTTGCTAGATCCGTAACTGCTACTCCAATGGCAGGTTATCAAGATTTAAGTGAGTTTGAACGCGGTGTTATAGCCGGCGCACGAGAGATAGGACATAGCCTCTCCGAGGTAGCGATAAAATTTGGATTTTCGCGTACGACCATTTCACGAGTGTACCGTGACTATCGGGAATCCGGTAAAACATCAAATCTTCAAAATCGCTGCGGCCGGAAAGAGATCGTGAACGAAAGGGACAAACGACGACTGACGATAATTATTAAACGTGACAGACGTGCAACCCTTTCTCAAATTGGCGCAGATTTCAATGCTGGGGCATCAACAAGTGCCAGTGTGCGAACTATTCAACGGACCATCATTGATATGGGCTTTCGGAGCCGAAGGCCCACTCGTGTACTGTTGTTGACTGCACCAAACAAAGTTCTACAACTCGCATGGGCCTGCCAACACCGCCATTGGACTGTTGATGACTGGAAACATGTTGCCTGGTCTGATGAGTCTGGCTTCCAACTGTATCGGGTGGATGGACGTGTTCGGGTATGGAGACATCCTCATGAATCCGTGGACCCTACATGTCAACACGGGACTGTTAAAGCTGGTGGAGGCTCTGTAATGGTATGGGGTATGTGCATTTGGCGTGAAATGGGACCCCTGATACGTCTAGATACGACTGTGACAGGTGACAGATACGTAAGCATCCTGTCCGATCACCTGCACCCATTCATGTCCATTGCGCATTCCGACGGACGTGGACAATTCCAGCAGGACAATGCGACACCCTACACGCCGAGAGCTGCTACCGAGTGGCTCCAGGAACACACTTCTTATTTTAGACACTTCCATTGGCCACCTAAATCACCAAACATGAATATTATTGAGCATATCTGGGATGCCTTGCAACGTGCTGTTCAGAAGAGATCTCCTCCGCCTCGCACTCCTATGGATTTGTGAACTTCCCTGCAGGATTCATGGTGTGAATTGCCTCCTGCATACCTTCAGACATTAGTCGAGTCCATGCCACACCGTCTTGCGGCACTTCTGCATGCTCGCGGGGGCCCTTCCCGATATTAGGCAGGTGTTCCAAATTTTTTTTAGCTCTTCAGTGTATAACTGGAAGGGGGAGATAATACTACTGAGGGGTCAGCCTAATAACAATATGCATTTGTGAGATACGAGTACTAACACCAGGTTTTTAAATGGCACCATGTATCTGTTCGCCAAAAGTTCAATGAAGTTCGTCAATGCCTATTCAAAAATGTGCACAACATACCAGCCTAATAAACAGATCGTTAAAAAACCGTCTCAAACATTGGGATTCATGAGGGTTCATAAAGACCCGTTATGTGATTCCTTGCGGCACGATTGCGCTTCATGGTATAATACAGTGTGACGTTGACGCTCTGCATTTGATGCCGAGTTGATGATAACAGTGCAGCTACCCAGAGTTGATTACTCCATTCCAAACAGGTTGCGCTTAGAGGAAACAAAGGAACTCACATGACGTGACGACTACTCAATCAGTCATCCATGTGCAGCCGAAAACAGTACACTTCAAGGTGAGAGTTGTAACGGAAATGTACTCCAACAACGAAAACATAGAAATGCTGCACATATGTGGAGAATGTAAGTTAGCAGATGAATGTGCTCGTATTATTTTACATTACTGTGTAGTAAGTTGAAATGAGTTGTGCTGAAACACACACACAAACTGTTCTCTTATTAACATTATTTATAGCTTGGTTTGCTCACTCGTCGTTCATTCTGTTGAAGGTCGGCGTAATGCTAGTCAGGTGGAGCAACTCTACAAAGAGCGATACCCTGACAATACCCCACCGTCCAGACGGATGTTTGCTCATCTCGTTGTGAAGTTTTGTGAAATGGGCAATTTGAACCCACACAACGCAATTGTCGTATAACTCGCGCAGGTGAAGCTGCTGAGGTTCCTGTTCTCGCTGCTGTAACAGTTAATCCACACGTCAGCACATGCCAACTTGAAGCCGAAGTTGGCATTCCGAAAACGAGTGAACATCGCATTCGAACAGTTTAGTAATTGTAGCAGAAGGAAATAAAATATGCCAAATATAGTAAATAACCGAAAAGGATTGCGGAAAGGTAAGAAATGTAGTTTTCTCAAAACCTTCATAAGTGATGGGCGCTACAAATATCATAAGTGACTATTGTACTTGGACATACGTTTTTTCTGACTTTAAAATTAATTTGTTATTATTGTGGAGATTTAACGAAGTTGTTTTGCAAGTTGAACACAGGGTAGTGCTTCATTGAGAAATAGTACAAATTGCTAGATTAGGAAAATGAGCTACATATTTAAGGTATTTGATTACAGTTATATGTTATTTTACACTATTGAACTCTTAAATTACGCACACCTGCGTGTTCACAAAATGACGCTCTCTTCGCCCGGTCGAATGGAATAGTGCACAGCCACGAATGATTGGTACGTCGTCAGACGTTATACTGACCGCCTGAGTAAAATTCGAGCACATAATGGGGATGAAACAAGCTCTCAGTGCATTTAATCGTGGCTTGATCGTTGGGGCCGGAAGTATGGGGGAACTCTTTATCTCCAACATTGTGCAGGCACTGGGATTTCCACTGGCCGTCGTGTCATGTGTACTGCGAGTTCATTGATTCCGGTATAAACTACCGCTGCCCAGAACAACAGCCGTGGTGTACAACGTATCGATGACAGGGGTCGCCGTTGGCTAGCTCGGTTGATAGCAGCCAGGCCACAGTGCAGCATATCACAGCAATGCTGGACTTGTACGTACTGCGAGTAGCCATTATATCTAGAACCATCAGGCCGAAAGGGACTACATACCACTAGAAAGGTGTGTATAATTCAACTGCCTATGTGGATATATTAAAGGATAAAAGTTTTATTGTATTTATTAGAATTAAGTTAGTGTAGTGTTCATAACTGTTAGGTGAAAGTTACATTCAATGGACCAGCTCTCCCATTGGACCACTTCAGTATCTGGAGGACTCAGCGCATGCTCGTGGGATGCAGAAAAGTACAAACGGGACGGGTGGTCCATCCACGGCACACTGGTCCATCCATGGCATCACAATTCGGCAGTGCATATAATGTAAACACAGTATTACACTATACCTACTTCTGCAATGTATACTGGAACAGTTTTATTTAGAATGATGCGTTTTGAACCTATTAAAATGATAGAAGGAACACATCAGAGAATTTTACTTTCAAGTATTCAGCATCCAGAGCTCAGCCTTAGACAACCGGAATCTACACGTATGGCATGTGCATCATGATTAAAAAAAGACAGAGTAAGAGAATTCTATGATCTTCTTGAGAAAGTGGTAGAATAGAACAACATTGATGCTACTCGTATATTCAACGTAGACGAGACAGGGCTCATCACTGTCCAGAAAAACCCTAGGAAGATAATTTCTCAGAAAGGGAAATCTCAAGTGGGAGCAATGTCGAGTTGAGAGCGTGGAACGAACACAAATGCTGTATGCTGCATCAGTGTTTCAGGTTCCGACATCCCTCCCATGTCGATAAACAAACAGGCAAGGGCATGTGATGATTGCAGTGATTTTGCAGATATGCCTAGTACTGTGTTTTAAATCAATATTGAAAGCAGTTATATAAACAAAGATTGAATTCTTCAAATGTTGCAGCTATTCATTAAGTGTATTCAAACCAAGCATGCAGGAAAAAGTTCTTCTTTAGATGGAAATTCGACGCTCACTAAGAACATCTAATCTATGCACATCGCTCAGGATAATGGTGTTTTAATGTAATTATCACCAGGTGACACCACACACCTCCTCCAGATCTCAAATGTCGCCTTCTTCATGCCCTTGAATACGTACTATACAGAAGAACTCGAAAAGTGGCTTAGGGAAAATCCAGGTCGATGCGTCACTAAATCCAAAGTGGCTATGTGATTCGGCATTGCTTATGAAAGAGCTGCTACACAGTGGGTATTGCAGCGAACACTTTCAGAGCCACAGGATTATGGCCTGTAAACAGCGATGTATTTGCAAATGTTGCCAATTCTCTGTCATTCACTCAGCATGTGACATATACCGACACAGATAAAAATACAGAGTGCCAGCCAAATACAAGTACAATCGAAGTGATTCCCAACCAGCGGAGAAGATGGAGGAATAAGTGTTCCTTCACCAAGTCCCAGGCACAAATAATCGCCTCCCTTTGTGTCAGTGAAACAAATATCCCAACTTACATAGGCAGCTGCCGTTGTTTTCTCCAGCAAGAATACAACAGGGACACAAATAGCGACTGTACTTACTTCGCCCTTTACAAAGCAGCACTCGAAGGATCACAAAGGCATAACAAAATTCGTGCTGCTAAACCAAGCCGTGGATCCTCCTGCCCTAAACATTTAAGGGGATCTGTAAAATGGAAAAATCTTGATTCTGTGATAACATTGAAACCGCAGGGGAAGACATGGTAAAGTGTACGTCGTGCTAAATGTGGTTTCATGTAGATTATGTTGACGTCAAAAAGGGAAATGAAAGATTCTTCTGCAACACTTGCCAATTAATTTACATTTTAAATATTTTTTGTTATTCCCTTATTAACGCAAGGTTATTATCAAGACAAAATTTAGACTACAGCTTCAATGTGATAACGATACTAAGTTTTTAATGGAAATAGTGAAAGTTGGAGAAATCTTAGCTCTGTTATTGCAGTTTATTTTGATTGTACTTAATTTTTAAGTAGAAAATACATGATTACCCAGCGCATTCTTCATTGCAAAAATTTTTTCAGGATTTTAAGTACAAACCTCGTGTTCGCTGTTTTTTTTTTTTGGGACAGTAAGATAGGGAAGTTGTCTTTTCTGGATTTTTAATAATTGAATGCTACATGTTTTATGTACATAAATGTCAATAATTTGAGCAAAGAATGATGTGTTAATAAGAATTATTTATATATGAGGCCAATAACTTATTACATGAATTTATATTTAAATTTGATTCCTGTAATTTACAGGTAATTCATTTTACGAGTTCATTACATTAAAAATGGCGTTTAAAGTTGAATCCATACTATTTTAATGTTTATTTTTATAGGTCTTTGTAGCGTGTCAAACATTGAAAAAAGTTGAATAATGTGTGTATGTCTAGTTATTAACAGCTTTGGCGCATGTTTGCTTTATTTCTTTAAATGTCCAAAAAACGTTTACAAGTAATGCATTTACAACTAATCAAATATTACGTATGTACATACCGTGCAAGTTTGCATCATGTTTAAGATAGTCGGGGAAGCGTTAGCTTTAATATTTTTTTCACATTTATTTTTTGTTAGCTACAATAAAGTGCGAGGTTGACATCACATGGTACACACACAGGCTGAAGACGATGGAGCCTGTATCCAGTGGTGTAGCCGCTGGGTGCTCATATCCAGATATCATCACCAGCATGGTTTCCTCGCCACGTGAGGGCGATTGCCTTAGCTAGGCCAGCAAGGACTCTGGCTTGTGTACTCTACTGCACAGTTTACTAAGAAAACGCAGTATTTGGTTTATTTGATTGATAAAAACTTCATAGCTATCCACTTTATTAATGAGAATCATATACGGAGTAGCAGCTATAGTGTACTTCTTGCGTTTTATACAGTATATACATACAGAAGCCTTCAGCTATTGCTTATCGAGTTGTGTTGTAAAACCAAGATCTCAATCAGCTGATGTGTGTGGTTGAAGGGNTATTAATATGTGAATTTGTTCCGAACAATTTTCTGATCAATTTCACGGTAGCGGCATTGATTTATTATAATATGTTGGAATTAATAGCACAAAAGTTTTTCCTTAAGTCATATGTCTACATCGCCGTAGGCGTGTTATAAATAACTCGTTTCAATTTAGAGCTTACTTTGTCATACCATTGATGTTTCCACATTAAATGAAGCAATCACAAACATGTTATGTTCGAAGATACAATAACCTAACCTAACTTAGGCAGCACAAACCTGAGGCGTATCCTGATGTAACTACAGGTGCTTCAAACTTTACAGCGGGGTTCCTGATGCACTCTGCACGTGGTGTGAACCAATGGCAACTGTTCTGTTATCTGCTTGTTATAAACAAAGAAAGGAAGATGTATTATATTTGGACGACGTATTCGTATGTGTCTTTGCGAAAAATTTTTGTTTAAGAAAATAAACAACATGGCCGCCCAGTAGCATTGCATAGCTATAAACAGGGCGAATCTTCAAAATAAACGTCGAATTAATCCAATAATATGATATGAGATTAGTAGCCAATATCGAAGTTTCT
Source organism: Clitarchus hookeri (assembly GCA_002778355.1). NCBI lineage: Eukaryota > Metazoa > Arthropoda > Insecta > Phasmatodea > Phasmatidae > Clitarchus > Clitarchus hookeri. The sequence continues at coordinate 727,083 of NQII01000155.1, read as the reverse complement.
GCAAACACCATAGAGTACAAAACATTACGGTGTTTATTTCAATAAATTTATTTCAAAGAATTGACAACACACACATTAAGAAAATTTGATCATACTGTTGCATGTGGCTGCCCAGTGTTTCCTTCGCGTGGGGAGGTGCCGAGAGCTGGAGGTGAAGTTTGTAACGTTAGACGAAGCGAGCAGCCTATAATAAAGGACGCCGCCGCACACGCCGATAAACGTATCGCATCTCACGCCTCGCTGACCCTGAGAAAGCTCATATTTCTCCATTTATCACGCAGGTATGTCGTCATCACGATTACTTTTCCCAGAACAACTTGGATTGCCAAGAACGTTCTAGACGGCACCTACCTCAAGTATAAATACCACATTCGGGCCTCTCAGGAGAGAGTGATTAAGAGACGAGTGTTTGACGTCTCTTGCGACCTTAAGCGACTCCGCAGCGGCGAGGGACGACTGCAGCGATCTGCGAGAGTGTGTCGGCGAGCTTGTGTGCATCGAAGAGCGGGACTGATCTGCGGGACTGTGGACTGGATGCGTGAGGGAAAAGACATTTGGGACGATGGAAATAAACAGTTTTAACTAAACGTGTGGAAATAATTGGAGCAGTTTACGGGAAATTAGCAAGGGTAAAGACTGTAATAAAGACTTTAATCGAAATGGAGATAGTAATTAAATATTGTGCTTAATAAAAATAATAATTGTTAATAGGACGCTCAGACTGGTAAATACCAGATGTTTGACTGTTTGTAGCATTGAGAATAAATATAATTTTTGTATTTAGTTATTTTATTGTTATTAAGACGTCCATCCCTCACGAACTCAGATATGCCCCTCAGGCATTCTCGTAACAAAACATTATTGTAGACAGGCGATTGCATCCTTTGTCATGAAACGCGCTTCTACGGTGCGATAAAGTTAGTATTTTATTGTTATTATAAGTAGATGACCAAACGAGACTTTTCAGAACATACATAAAGTCCTTAAACACCGCTGAAATGTGTACAAAAGTAATAGGAAGTAGTTTTTTTTTTTAAAGTAAAATGAGTTACATACGATAGGTCTACGACGACAAATTTACACTTGGCTTAAAATTAATAAGCGCTGGCACAAAATGCTACGATATTGCAATAAAACATTTCCGCTGTCATAAATCGACCAGGTAGTTGTTCGAAACAAATTCATATACGACTACATTGCACCAAATGGCAATACTCAACTGAACTACGCTATATCAGCTCATCGAGATCTTCATTTCAGAACACAGCTCAATAAATCACAGAGTACGGAATGCAGTAAACAACGACCAAAGCCCTATGGCCTCTCTACGTATATAAAACTCAAAGCTCAGAACCATGAAAATTTTAATGTAGATTTTAGAGTGAATATGGAGTATTGTGTGCATGGTTCCTGCACAGTAATTATTCGCCTTGTCTCAACATTGAACTTGTTTCCTTATTACATAACTGTCAAAATCACGTCCATTCGGCAAACTTTATTGCACTGTTTACATAAAAAAAGTACTACGATATGTTATTAAACATCAGTGTTGACTAATCTGTAACAAAAAAATACAGTGCAGTCATGTTACGTCAAACGTTATTTGAATCAGTCATTTTAAAAACGGCACATGTCCAAAAGGGCCATTTTTCAGGACGGAGAAAATACAGTTTGTCTACAAAATTAATACTAAAGTTCCAATATACTCTATCTGGAGCCAGAGAACTCAACAATGTACACTAAAATATAGCTTTTAAGGTTTCACATGACTATTAGTCTGTGTACAAATTAATATGTAAACCTTAGGACAAGTACCCTTTCTATAATTAAAATAGATGAAATGAATACAAATGACCAACGTATTTACGAACAATGATTTATGTACGTAAATATGAGGAGCATGGCCTACATTGGCATTAATTAAACAGTACTACATATTACTAATAACACAAAATTATTATGTAGATGTCATTTTATACATTATCCGAACTGTCATTATGTGTGGTCGGCCATGTCAAAATCTCATTGAAAAACGTTTGTATTCTTCCGGTATGAAAATACGAATTTTTTTCGAGTCCTTAAACCTTCTTTGCATTTATACAATTTCGGCCTTCATATGCCTGTTCATTTGATAGCTTAACAGTGTGTTTCAGCTTCAAATAGAAAGTGTGTTGCACTAATCCATCTATAAAGTTCTTTGTTGTCACAGTTCCTTGGCTCTCAGGCACATTCTCTAAATGCATTGCTGGCTGAATTCGCACCGTCACATTTTGCCACATCTCTTCTTTTTGATTCTTCTGAAAAACATTGCTGGACACCACTTGACGAAGTAAAGTACGTCACTCGTCTCAACAAGATTGATTGTGAACTTGTTTGGTGGTTTTGATGCATTTATAAGCAATTCACAATAGATAAATCTCGGTCACGAGCATTGAACGAGTGACCTCGTACCGGAAAATAATATTATTTTGTGTCAAATATATGTATCAGCAAGAGTCTGATACAGTCGGATAATTATGTGGTTCTTATTTTACACGGCAGCTCTATTGGAAAAAAGTCACCGTTCTTTCACAGTATGTGGCACATATTCAGTTAAATAGTTGAGTAAACGAGTTCACACTTCATAGGCCCCTTTACGTGCTATATCTTCGTGGTACCTATAAAGTATTGCCGTATTTGTCTTCATAATATGGACTCAAAATATGTAAACCCACAACTGCCTCGTGCAAAAAATTTCTTGGAAAAGTATTTTAGGTAAATGAAGATTCTGACAGTAATCAAAACAAAGACCAATCAATTCCGGATTTGTTTCACATTCTTCTCTCGTTTCCTTCATTTTATTGAATTACTTTTTCCTTCTACGTTTGCGTATCTGGAGTTCAGTTTCAGCTACTCTTTTGGCCACTATATTATGAGATGGACACTTTAATTTCACCATCAATTCCTCGCACTTAATACAAGTGTCAATTTGAGGAAAGCCGAATGACTGGTCAAAATTAGCATTAAAATAGTTCACTTAAAACAAGTTATTGAACAGTTGGGATATTTCACTCTAAACATATAATACATTTTCTGGCAGTTTAACTCTGATAGAAGGAATCTGTATTGACGTGATGAATAGTGCGTCACAGAAACCGGGAATGATGATATGTGTTTATTCAATAGCAATACATATTCATTACGAAGGTCTCTATTTGTGTTACCAATACCTCACATTTATTTTGGAGTTTTGTCTTGCTGAATACAACTTTGGAGGCGTCGCAGTCTCTTCCCACTTGCATTCCCAACGAGATTCAGAAAAACTGTCTTGCAAACCTCGGTTCTCTGGCAGTTTACAAAACCGAAGTACAGTATATGTAAACAAACTCGTTAAGTTTACTTAGAGATGATTCTTTGCGTGGCCACCTTCGTTATATCTTTTGAGGCTCAATAAGGCTAGATAGGAAAATATGTTCATCTTTCGTATTCGTTTCATACAAACTTTGAAAGATTTACATTTTTTGTTCCAAAGAAATCTTACTGAAGCTACAACGTCTGCATTTGCACAAAATAACGTAACGCAAAGTAATACAAAGTAGTGTGTAAATATAGGTTGAACTATCTGCTTGGCTGACTGATTGATCGTACTGGAACAGTATTTTCAAGAGTCCCTATCAGTAATCAAATACCCACGAATGTATATTAATACATTGACACAAATTTACTTCATTTAAATTTTTTTCGTTCAAAGAAATGTTCAAAGTAATACAAAGCAATGAACATTAACAACCCACATGGATGGCCGATTGATACTGCTGGAACATTTTTTCCTTTGTAGTTATGGTGTTCCAATCCTTTAACTTTAACATTTTTAATCCTATTACATTAATATGTTTCCTCGGATGGTACTTGTTGTTTTCTCATTTTGGCTGAACTTGGAAAGTCAATGCGGTCAGTTGTAGAGACCATAGCTGCACAATGTCTTGACTGTTAAAATCAGTTGTTTTCTGCGGGAGCACAGAAGTAGAAGTAATATTATTCCGCCCAAAGGTCACAAGTTCATGGACAAGTGTATTTTCAATACTGATAGCTGGGTGTCTGTCACATTAGACATAGATGAATGATGTTTGGAGGTGGGACTAGTACCCTTTCTTTACAGATATGGTGTGATATGCTCTAAGGTTCAGTACTATGGGAAAATCAGGTTTTTTCAATTTGTGGACTTATGCCCTTTCTAAAATGACTGATTCATTTATTCAGTAGTAACCCGAATTTGTTATGCAACCAAACTTGAACATAGAGAACACAAACCTTTAAACACGTTTTTGTGACAGTTCTGATGGCAACGAAATGGATTTTTTTTGTTGCGTTTTAAAATTTACGGATAATGTAGAACCATTTTATACTTCTGCGCATGTCTCCAACAGTAAGTCAATTATTGTCGCAATTTAGAAATATTAGTGCCTTTTTGTTGTATCTCAGGAAACAACCAACCGATGCTTGCCAAATTTGGCACACAAGAACTAATACAATAGGCCACATAAACTTATTTATGTTTAGTGGGCAAGACACTTATTTTCATAATGGTGACCATATCAACATTTTTGCTCAATACACTATATCTACGAAGCTATTTAACAAAATTAAAATTAGTTTGGCATGTTCACAGTAACTATTAAGTACAACAATCAAATTATCTATACAGAGCTTCTTTTCTTCCATCATATTTAAGGTAGCAAAAATGAAAAAATATAGTTTTTATGACATATTTCGGGGATCACTATATCGATTACCACCCCAAATTGTGCACACAGGTAGTGCTCCTCCAGGGCATGTAAATATACATGATTTGAGTGACTCAGATACTCAATGCTCAAAATATTTCACGTTCGTAAACCCTGACTACCAAACCATTAGCCTGATTATAACCAAAGTTGATTATCCTAGTCCTACATCCGTAATGCAGATGCCAGCTTACGGTACGAGGGGTTTTCTGGGCCCCAGTCCCGGGTAAGACATGCGTCTCTTAATTGTCGTACTAGCGTTTCCTACATTTTTGGTTCCATCTGCAATGATATTTGCCAACAAGCCGTCATGGTCTACCTAAAATTTACTCGTTTTAAGAAATTCATAAAACTTATTTGCATTAATGTAGAGGAAAGTAGGCTGATCAGTTATATCATTCATTTCTTTTTTATTTCGAGTTTATAATTTTTGTGTCTTGTGTCTTATTTTGAGTTTTCTGAGAAATACAGCAAAGTGTCGCAATATATCGCGTCCAAATGAATGTCCTATCTGATCAGAAAGTTATGTGTTTGAAACACGTATACTTAGAGTAAATGCTCGTAGAAGGTGTTCGTTGAGGGTAGTGTTTCTGAACTGCCGCTGGCAGGTAGGGAAAGCTGTAGGGCAAGGCAACCAGCCCACTGTGTGTGGCTGGGAATATCAATGAGTGCCGGGCAGGGGAGATGGTATCAGGCCACCCTAGTCACGCCATGCTGGTCACTGCCCTTATAGCCTTTCCCTGCACTTGCGTCTACCTGCTGCTACAATGCAACTCTCCGAGCTGGACTGAAATTATTAGAATACGGACTCCCGTTTAAGAAGGATGATGTTTGATGTTATAACTAGAGGGACGGCTCGATTATGGACAACGTTTTCCTGGGGGAGCCATAATGCCTAGTAAAAATCTGCAGGATCCAATAAATGTGGTTTAAATAATCAAAGTAATGCTCCCAGTGTACCATTCTACTGGGGTTGCGGTGGTGTAGTGGTTAGGTTACTCACCTCCCACCAAGGCAAACCGAGTGTGAATCGCTCCGGAAGACGCCGCTGGTCGACGGGTTTTCACGGGGATCTCCCGTTCCCCTCGCCCTTGAATTCCAGCGCTACTCCATACTCACCTCTCACCCTCATTGGTTCTCAAGATCTCGATGTTAAGGCCACCCAAATATATTCACTTATTCAGTCATTCTATTGCCACTTTACAAAAAATATCGCTATGAGCAGGTAATTTATCGAATGAGGTTCAGTACAAACTAGACTTCAAGCACTTGTACACTTCAGTTTCTATTTCAGTTTGACCACAGTGCTTCAGACACGCTCAAGATTACCCTGAGGCAACTTCAAGCCTGTAATAAAACAAGGGCCGAATACCGTGTTACCTGTTATGCTAGTAACTGGCCACTCACTGCGGCAGCCAATGAACAAAAATCTGAGGCTCAAGTATGCAATAGGATCGAGGAGTCTAGCGTAGAGTACATGGAACCCACGAAATTATCCTCACCCTAAATATCACGTAACATACTGTATTTCAAAAATTTCGCACTTGAGTTCATTTTGTGAGATGAAATGTAATATCAAACCGACTTAAATTGTTTGTCACAAAGCTGTTGTTTAGAATCAGGATTCTTAAAAATAAATAGTAAAAATTAACTGATAAATTAAACTGTTGTAGATATTTTAGGCATTAGTTTAAGAGCAGGCAAATATGCCTTGAAGGATATCACAGCTAATTTACCTTTTTTTCCCCTCTGAACTACGTGTCAGAAGTTTGGAGAAAGGGTACATAGGTAGTTTAACTTAACATCTCGTCAACAGTGTGGTTACTCATTACAGACGGGGAAAGTTACTCAGAGAAGGAATCGGCTTTGGCTTGTAGTTAGGAACAATCCCAGTATTTGCCTGCAGTGATTTCGGGAAATCACGGAAAACCAAAATCATGATGTCTGGACCGGAATCGAACCCATGTCCTCCCGAATGTGAGTCCACTGGTTCCCCACTGCGCCACCTAGCTCAGTTTGGGGAGAGGAAAGTCATAACACATCTTAATTTCATTGGAAGAACAAATTGTTTAGAATGACAGCCATAACACATTAAAGAGATGATAGTGTACTTCAGATGGTAGTTGACTTGAAGCAGATTTGGGCCCATGAATTTTAAGACCTACAGACAATGGAAGGTTCGCAGTCTTCGGATTCACTTGGCAGTGCTCGACAGTGCTCGGACGAGTGTATGTAAAATAAGGATTCGAGACCACATTACGATAATTACGTATTTTTTTTACAAAAGTTTTATAAATTTCTGAAGCCCTGCTAAAGTTATGGTTCCAGGATATTCCTCCGTCTCATGAAAACAAAACTTAACCAAGCATAAAAAATTACACCAACAGTGGCCCGAATTCGTACACACTCAGTGTACTGACGCTTTGCATAAGAATAATTTCTTACTATGCATTACCAACACATATATTTTAATTAATATTAATTTTAAATGAAATAATACAATTCGAAGGTAAAATATAAATAATATTTCAATTGATTAAAAAATACGGTAGTTTTATGTCAGTGCTAATATGGCACGTTTATGGTACATGGCGTACTTAGGAAACAACGAAACCCGTTGTGCATGGGGTCATTTTTCAAATGTTTGATTCAAAAAATGTGAAGAAACAACGAATAGACTATACCCAGTATTTGCGGACAGCAACTATATAAACCCCTGTGTTGGTATGCTGCTTGTAAACCGTGAGTGGCGGGCTGCGTTCAGTCCCCCTCCATTCCTCGGGCAAACAGCACGTCATGTCCACACTCAACCAGTCTGCAAAACAGGATTCGAGATTAAGGGCCCTCTCTAGTTGTCATCTGGGTCTCACTGATGGTAGTTGTGTCTATTCTAATTTTAAAATGCAGTATGTATATGGACTATTTCAATGTAAAACGTTTTTTCATGGCAAAAACTAAATTCGATATTTTGTCGCCAATTTATTAATTTGGTAATTGAAACGTCAATATGGTCGCTGGAAAGTGTCAAAAACAGCAAAACCCGCTGTAAGTCGCCCTTTGTTTACGATATTTATTCTTCTGTAAAACAGTGTTTTAAACTATAGCGACAATACTGTATCTTTTCCGAACAGATTGCTGTATTAAATATCTGTAGTCACCGCTTGAGTGGAGTAGAGAGGAACGATTTGGGTGGCTCTTAACAGCGAGGTCTTGAGAGCTGACGAGGGTGAAATAAGGTTAGCACGTATTGAACAATGACGGAACGAAGGAGCGAGGTAATCGGGAGATCCTCGTGAAAACCCGCCGACCAGCGGCATCGCTCGGCACGATTCCCACGTGCGAATATTCGGTATGACCCACCGGGAATCGAACCCGGTTCACCTAGGTAGGAGGCGAGTAGTCTAACACTACCCTACCGTGGCCCCTCGTCAGTAATTGAAATTCTAAGGAAATAGAACACACGCAAAAATGATTTATGCTATTTTGTATCGCAGTCGCAATGGTTCCTTACGGCTGGAAGTGACCTTGAGGTGTTATTTTTTTTTTTACTAGAGAGGTCTCCTAATTGAACACTTTGGAAAGCGCTGCGTAGCTAACTGCTTTGCCACGTGTACAAATAGACAATGACTAGAACGTAACAACCCTTCATCATAGATCATCATGAGATGCCGATAATTTTAAATTCATAAATATATAACAGTTACTTGAAGTACTAGTATTATCGGCTGTTCTTTGAGCACTTTTTTAATTAACCTTTGAAAAATGTGATTGCCCGTATCTTCGTGCATTTTAATGGTATATACTATCTGGCATGCGCCGATTAAAGTTGGTAACGACAGAGAGGTCATCGCCTGGGCCTGGGGCTATATAATGGACAACAAAAGTGTTTTTTTTTTAAATACTTCTTGCCCAAGCCATTTATTGAGGCCACCGCTAGAGCCTGGGGCTATACATATAACGGAAAGTATTTAAAAACAAGTTTTTTTTAAATACTGCTTGCCCAAGCTATTTCTCGAGGACACCGTCTGGGGGGCATAACAATATATGTAACATATTTCTTAAAATCACGCGTCGCCTGCGACTATGGGCGTTTTTGAAGGGACACATCAGCCCGAAGCTATGTCATGGTGGTGTGGCCGGCTCCTCTCTTGGAACACACCTGAGGCTGCATCTAGCCACTCTGCCACCGTGGCACCCCTCCCCTGTGATTGCAAGAGCATGAATTTTAACATGAGCTCTAACTGCTACATCACTGCAGCCCCCTGTTGAAATTCCATAAAAACTTGCAATGTCCCAGGCGGCGTGGCGGGCTCCTTTCTTGGGTACGCCTGAAGCTGTGTGTGGACGCGAGAGCGTGAAGTTTTAACATGTGCTCTATCTGCTATGCCACCATGGCCACATTCGAAATGTCATAAAAACTCGCAAAGTCCCATAGTCCGAGGCTATGTCACGGCGGCATGACGGGCGTCTCTCTTGGCACATGCCTGATGCTATTTCATAACATCTGGGCATTGTCTTAGGGACACACAGCCTGAGGCTTTGTAGGAAAACCACATGGCGACCATGGAATGTTAGATAATGTTTTTTAATTTTTGATATAATAAAAAAACTTTTGAAATATTTAATACATTTTTTTAACTTTTGAAATATTTAGAACTTTTAAAAAATTGGAAACTTTTGAAGTTTTTTTTTTAACATTTTGAAAAAATTTAATTTTTAAAAAAAGTTTTAGTTAAAATAAAATTTTGGAAATTTTTTATAAATTTTTGGAAAATTTTGAAAACAAAATTGCCGCCATTGCAATGGAATGAGAGATAAGGCGGTTTTCATACTGGCTGCCAAGATGGCCACCAGCGAAGTGGAATGCAACAGCAAGAGGTATGCTCATTGCATGGGGGTTTGGTGTGCGGCGCGAGGCACTGCATTCGAACCGGCCATTTCTAACTACTCCCACTAATAAGAAAAGTTGGAAGCAATTTCCGAACCATTTAATATACAACTACCAAATTCATAACACATACATCGCCACCAACGAAAAGCGTCACAGGGTCAAGTATTCCCTAAATGCTCTTATAAGCATACTTGGCTGTTATTTCCGAACTGTTTAAGATATGNCCGTCACAGGGTCAAGTATTCCCTAAATGCTCTTATAAGCATACTTGGCTGTTATTTCCGAACTGTTTAAGATATGGTCACCAAATTCGTAACATAGGCATCACCCTAACAACGAAAATGACTGCAGGTCAAGTATGCCCTAAGTCTACTTATAAGCATAGTTCGCTGTAATTTCGGAACATTTGAAGATATAGTCAAAAAATTCGTAGCATTGATTTCACCCACAACAACGAAAAGGGCCGCAGGGTAAACAACGACCTAAACCTACTTATAAGCATAGTTTGTTGAAATTTCTAAACCATTTTAAATATAGTCAAAAAGTTATAACATCGACATTACCCCTGACAACAAAAAGACCCGCATGGTCAAAATGGCCATTAATGCACTTATTTGCTTAGTTGGCTGTGATATCGGAACGGTTTAAGTTATAGTCACCAAATTCGTAACAGAGGCATCATCCCCGAAAACGAAAATGACTGCAGGGTCAAGTAGTCCTAAGCATATTTATAAGCGTATTTGGCTGTAATTTCCGAACCGTTTAAGACATAGTCAACAAATACAAAACATATGCATAACCCTTGACAACTAAAATGACCGCAGGGTGAAGTATGCCCTAAGCCTACTTATAAGTATAATTGACTGTAATTTCCAAAAAAATTAAGATATCGTCATCAAATTCATAACAAAGGCATTATCTCCGACAACGAAAATGGCTGCAGAGTCAAGTATGCCCTATAGGTATTATAATCATGGTTGCCTGTAATTTCCGCACCATTTAATATAGATTGAACAAATTCATAACATAGGCCACACCCCCATTAAAAAAATGGGCCGCAGGCTCACGTATGCCCTAGGCTTACTTACAGGCATAGTTGGCTGTAATTTCTGAGCCATTAAGATACAGCCATAAAATTCATAACATGGGTGTCATCCACCACGACGAAATCAACCGCTGGGTCAAGTAGGCCCTAACCCCATTTGTAAGGTTAGTTGGTTGTAATTTCCGAACTATTCAAGATATTGTCACCAAATTCATAACATTGTCATCGCCCCCTGACGACGAACAGGTTCGGTGGGCTAAGCACACTCTAAGTCCACTTATAAGCATAGTTGCCCACCATTTTCCATCCGCCAGTGCTATAGTCACCAAATTCATAACAGATATCACTTCGATGACGAAAGTTACCGCAAGGGCAACTACACCTTAGGCCTTCATATAAGCATATGTGCTTCCATTTCCCACCCACAGAAGCTAGATTCCCCAAATTTATATAATATGCATCACCTCCGATGTCAGACAGTGTTGTATGGACAAGTACACCTTAATCCTTTTTATAAGCATAGTTCCTCTACGTTTTACACCCTCCGAAGCTACGACCACTATATTCATATCACAGTCATCACTTCCGACTTCAATCAATGAGATAAGGGCAAGTAGGCATTACGCCCTGTTACAAGCATAGATGGTCAGCATATCCAAACCTTTTAAGTTCGGGAACATGTAACAACCGTCCATGAATGTAAAGAAAATAAAGATATACGTACAGGCGCGTCGCAAATTGACCGTTGCATGTATAAATGCAGGGTCTGAAATAGTACACACATACACATCAGCCTGCACGCACTGATCTAGCGAATAGAAGCCTACTGATTTCCCTTTACCGCAATACATAGAGAATTACAACATAGTTTCTTATTCGACCAGTTGGATGGCGATATAAATTATTGCAACCATGGAAAACTGAACGGTTGTTAAACAGAACTGCTCGGCGTCTGTTCTGCATGAAGGCAGCACTGAGAGTCGTCACTGATTGGTCAGATGTGAGGGGTCAGCACTGCGAAATCGACTAGTATGTGTACGACTAGCAGCATCTATCGTAACAAGGGCCGGCAGCCCGAGTCTTCGTTATCCTGGATAGCACTTAACACCTAGTCATATATTGGAAAATAAAGCGATATACAATTGTTTCGATAACAAGATATACATAGTCACATGTTAAACTAAAACATGTATGCAGTAAAATAAACAAACACCATCAGCCTAGCAGAAGGGTCAGGAAACCGAGTGTAAATATATGTAACCAACCCGTATATGAAAAANAAACAAACACCATCAGCCTAGCAGAAGGGTCAGGAAACCGAGTGTAAATATATGTAACCAACCCGTATATGAAAAAACCAGTAATGTAACAAATAATAAAGGACTGGCATATATGCAAGTACATTACGAGCATGCTGTCATAACGAGTCACAATATATAAAAAATACCCGATGGAGTCGCATTCCATAATAGTGATATCAGTGTTGCTATCATTCCAAGAGGTTTAGTAAAAGCTAGAATACACGCCGACATGAGAAAGAACAAATGATCGCAAGAGCGTCCCACAAAAAAAAATTNAAACAAACACCATCAGCCTAGCAGAAGGGTCAGGAAACCGAGTGTAAATATATGTAACCAACCCGTATATGAAAAACCCAGTAATGTAACAAATAATAAAGGACTGGCATATATGCAAGTACATTACGAGCATGCTGTCATAACGAGTCACAATATATAAAAAATACCTCATGGAGCCGCATTCCATAATAGTGATATCAGTGTTGCTATCATTCCAAGAAGTTTAGTAAAAGCTAGAATACACGCCGACATGAGAAAGAACAAATGATCGCAAGAGCGTCCCACAAAAAAAAATTNAGTTTAGTAAAAGCTAGAATACACGCCGACATGAGAAAGAACAAATGATCGCAAGAGCGTCCCACAAAAAAAAATTAATACAATGCGTCACGTGTGATACACATTATGCAACTTCGGAAGACTGTGTTCCTTTGCTTGTCGCAAAATGACATACATTTAAACCACTAGTCGTGCAAGAGAGACGCCTCTGCTATGCGCTAAAGCAAACAGATATAACAAATATCTATAAAAGCAAATAGTTATAAGCTTTAGACAACTTATGTATATTGTGTGAGCATCGAGCGCTGTATGTCATGTTAGTCTAAGAAAACTTTTGCGAAGCCGATAAGCACAGCAGCGATAAGGACCGCACTACAACACACTGTTTCAAACTGATATAAATATAAAATGTTAAGGAAAACTGTTATAAGCACTACCAACCATTGCAATCACATATTAATTAAGCATCGGGTGCTGTATGCTGCTTTCAATTATGATAGACAAGAGGAGACCGTCCTGGTCAGAACAAGGGAATAGCAAACGTCTTCTGTACGAACAGAGTGAAACAAACCCGTCAAGTTTAGAGTACAGCCAACACTCATAACACTAGCAACAGAATGATGCGTCCGACCCGACCGATGTTGTGCGATCAACTAACATCGTGGGAATCAGTAAGGCAGCCCAGGCGGTCGAACGGTGACGCGATAACCGTGCAGGCCTCGGCAAGTCGAAGAATGTTACATAACAATAGCCAAGAGAGACGAGTCAGGCTCCAGTGTGGCAGAACAGCCGAGAGTCCCGCATACACTTCACTTTACGAGAGGAATTCAGTTATACAGTACAAGGTACCGATATACCCCATTAAAAATACATATATATATATATATATCTTATTTGAATACATTATATTTATAGTACCAGAAGTGTAAGAACATACAGAACAACATACATTAAAACCATTAGTCACGCAAGAGACGACACTGCTATGCGCTGAGGCAAAGAGATAAAAAAAAAATTATAAAGCAGATAGTTATATGCATTTACCAACAAATGCATATTGCGAGAGCATCGAGTGCTACACATTATTTTAGAAAAAATTATTTCCATTGCGAAGTGAGGGAACGATAAGGTCAACAATGCTACACACTCATGCAAAAAAAAACGTAAAGGAAAAATAGTTATAAGTACTTACTAACCATCGCAATCACATATTTACACATGCATGTCCCTTTACGAGAGGAATTCGCTTATACAATACACAGTAACAATTTATTTCGTTGTAATTAATGAAGCGGTAAATATTAGCATGTCTTTAAAATATCGCTTAGAATAAAGTGGTGTTGGTAGAGGTAAAACAGGCTAAACCTGCAAACAATTGAACAGAAAGCTGAGGATTGAAATACATACATAGGACTGCATAGTCTAGCCTACAAGTAATTTAATAATGCGAAGTTTTCATATCCCGATAGATATGTGCACAAACACGAAATAGCATTGCGGTTCATTTCGATGTGGGCATATCTATTCTCCGATTGACTACGCACGCTGTCAAAGGGTTGTTCTCGCCATCTTCGTTTCTCCAGTTGACAGCTAGAGTGCTCGACCATCGTCTGCTAGGTTCGCGGTGGTCAGTATGAAGAACACCCACCCTTGTATGCAGTACTCGGTGCAAGTTGCTCAAAAATGCCAGACCCAAGAGGTTTCAATCCAACCGCCAATAAGGGCTGCAGCTCGAAGGTAGCGATACCACAGGGGGACTGCAGCGGCATGGTTCGACTGGGTGGGCTAAAGTTCATACTAAACAGCATCAGTCTAACACATGGGTTTTGGGGAACCTTGTGTAATATATAAAACCATCCCATACATGAGAAAATTAAGTCACATTAATAAATGCTCAACATAAATGCAAGTATTCTGCGAGAACGATGTCGTATCGTACCTCTGCTATAAAATAACCTAATAGTTCTACAGTCCGTAATAGAGCTATCAGTGTTGCTATTGTAACGTGAACTTTAGTAAAAAGTTGGAATGCCCACCAATGGGAAAAAGAGCTTATGTTTACAAGGACCAACCTCAAAAAATTCCACAATATGACAAGTCAGTACACTATTTACCTGCAATGATAATTTTAAGACCCATTACACGGCCTGTAAAGGCTGAGTTCCTTTCCTTGCTACTAAACATGACACATTAAAACCAGTGGTAATGCAAGAGACGACGACACTGCTACATATATATGATTAGATATTTAAAAAAAAAATGCAAAGGAAAATAGTAAAAACAACTACCAACCGATGCATATTGGGCGAGCAACGAACGCTGTACATTGTATTAGATCAAAAAATTACCGTCGTGAAGCACTAATGCCAGCAGACATAAAAAAGGAAAATAATTATAAACACCTACCAGCCAACAAGTACTGCACAAGTGACGAGAACTATACATCGCATCAGTCGTTGCTAGACAAGACCATGCATCTGAAAACTGAGGTGGAAGCCTTAGTTAGTACAGCAGAGTAACAAACGATTTTCCCCAAGTACACCCTCTAACCGAACTACACTACAGTACAGAGGTACACGAATTCTACAACCTACCGACGAATAATATGAGAGCATCGAGCCATGTATGTCACATTAGACTAAAATAAAATACTATGGCAGTGTCAAGAAGCAGGGGAAGCGACAAGGTCGACACTGATACTTACCGATGAAAACATATGTAAAGAAATGTAAAGGAAAATAGTTATAACCACTTAACAACCCGCACATATTGCATAAGCGTCGGCTGCTGTAAGCTGCTTTAGATGATGCTAGACAAGACCAGACCATCCTGGTCAGTATAATAGAATAGCAAACGATTTCCTTATGAACCGATCGTAATGAAACCATCAAATTCAGAGTACAGCCAACACTCACAACCCCCATCTCACTAGTAGTGGAATACACCCATCTTGTCTGACATTGTGTGATCAACTAATATCTCGAGAATATGAAAGGTAGCCAGGTGGTCGATCGATGGTGTAGGCATCGTGTTGGTCTAATCGAGCTGAAGAGATGATACGTACACTAGTCGAGAGTCGAGTCAGGCTCCAGGGTGGCAGACCAGCCGAGACACTCGTGCACTTCCCTTTACGAGAGGTATTCAGTTATATAAGGCAAGGTAAAAAAAGCTATTTTGTTTTAAAAACTATATACACATACATATTTTTAAGGATTAATAAAAACTTGCGAACACTCTGAGAAAACCCAATTGCCATAGCTCGCAATGAACAAGGAGGAGCTGTAAAACAACGGAACATGTATGGACATCTGCAACAGCCACCGCTGCCACTGCTAGGACGGCTGCACTGTCTCCTACTGCCAGGAGGAGACCAACAAGTGCGAAAGCGCACCCTGCCGCTATTTTTAAGGATGAAGAAAAAACAAGCGAATCCTTTGAGAAAACCCATTTGCCCCTGCTCGCAATAGCAGGAACCATGATATCTTACCACCTTGACCTTTTACCACTATTTTGGATGACATCTATGCTAGTGATGTAGGCGAAAAAAACTTTATTTTCTTTCTAAAACAATCATGGGATCACTCTGGAAAAATCAATTTTCCTAGCACATAACAGCAGGAACCATTTCAACAAGCAAATGTGATACTGACCTTAAAAACCTATAAAACAATCATAGGAACAATGAGCAAATCCATTTGCCTTACTCACAACAGTAGGAACCATGTCAACAAGCAACCATAACTTTGAACTTGGATGAAATCATACGACCTTGACCTTTGGTAACCATATCGAACAAATCTACCATGTAAAAAAACCAGAACAGCTATTTTTTTAAGAAAAATTAAATATTGTACCAAATCTACTGCTTAAAACAAACAAAAAGTATTTTTTTTTTTTTTTGAAAATTTTAAAATCACAGAAGAAAAAATCACAAGACCTTGGTGACTTCGTCTTCGGCGAAGCTGAATGTGGGGGCATAACTCCGACTTCAGTTGCCTACTTGCCCTTATCTTCTTGATTGCAGTCGGAAGTGATGACTATGATATGAATTTAGTGGCTGTAGCTTCAGAGGGTGAGAAATGTAAGGGTACTATGCTTATAAGAGGGCTTAAGGTGTACTTATCCCTACACACTATTTGACATCAGAGGTGAAGCCTATGATATGAATTTGGTGACTATAGCTTATGTGGGTGGGCAATTAAAGCCAACCATACTTAAACGAATGCTTAAGGTTTTCTTGCCCCTGCGGTCATTTTCTTCGTCGAAGTGTTATATACGTTATGAATTTGGTGACTATAGCCTCAGTGGGTGGGAAATGGTAACCAAGTATGCTTATACAAGGGTGTAGGGTGTACTTTACACTACCATGCTGTTCGTTGTCGGCGACGATGTCTATGTTATGAATTTTCTGACTACAGCGTTGGTGAACGGGAAATGCCAGCCGCCTCTTCTTATAAGAAGCCTTAAAATTTACTTGAACCTACCACCTTGTTCCTTATCAGGCGGGATATTTATGATATGAATTTGATGCCTATAGTTTCGGTGTTTGGGAAATCGTGAGCAATTATGTATATAAGTGGGGATAGAGCGTGCTTAACCCTGCGGCTCTTTTTAATGTCGGGGGTGACGACTATGTTAGAATTTGGTGACTATATATTTAACGGTTCGGAAATAACAACCAACTAGGCTTATAAGTGGGTTTAAGGCCTACTTGACCCAGGGGTCCTTTTCATCATAGGGGATGATACCTATGTTATGAATTAGATGGCTGTATCTTAAACGGTTAGGATATTTCAGCCAACTATGCTTACAAAAATGCCTACGACACACATGCCCCTGCAGCCCTTTTCGTTGTTGGGGGTGATGCCTATAATATGAAATTGTTTACTATATCTTAAATGGTTCGGAAATTACAGCCAACTGTGCTTATAAGTGCGCTTAGGGCATGCTTGACCCTGCAGCCCTTTTCGTTGTTGGAAGTGATGTCTATGTTGTGAATTTGGTGATTATCCCTTAAACGGTTCGGAAATAAGAGCCAACTATGCTTGTAAGTAGGCTTAGGGCATACTTGACTCTGCGGCCATTTTCGTTGTCGCGGGTGATGCCTATGTTATGTATTTGTTGACTTAATCTTAAATAATTCGGAAATTACAGCCGACTATGCTTATAGGTGGGCTTAGGACGTACTTGGCGCGTGCGCGGTGCGACTCTAGTATAGCATGCGCGGGCAGTCCTCGCTTCGTGTCGCGCAGGTGGAATGACAGAGCATGTGACTCGTACCCTCCAGGATGCCATATGAAAGGAGACCAGAAGGAATGTGAAAAAAACTGTGGTGGAATGATAGAGCACGAGACTCGTCCCCGCCAGGATTCCAAGTGAAAGGAGACCAGAAGGAATATGAGAACCCATCCTCTCCACCATCAGATTCTTACCCGCCAGGACGCCAGGTGAATGTATACCAGACGGATTATGAGAAAACAAAGGTGGAATGATAGAGCATGAGACTCGTCCCCGCCAGGATTCCAGGTGAAAGGAGACCAGAAGGGAGAGGAGGATAGGATGTGGGTACGAGTGATAGGACAGGCGAGAGAGGTAGGACGGAGACTGAGAGAATGCGGATGCGAAAGAGTGAGAGCATAAGAGAACTATGAGAAAACAGAGGGGTATGGGGGCGAGAGAGAGAATATGAAGAATATCCGAAAAAAACCTGTGGGATAGAATGTGAAAAATGAGAGAGAATGGCAGGAATATGAGAAATCTCTCCAAATAGAATGCAAGTGCATGATGTTATCAGGTGGAGTAATGGGTCACAAGGGAAAAAGGGTAATCCAAGATGAGCGCTTCTAGCGAGGAATGACAGAGCAGGAGGTTGCCTAGTGATATCATCCAAGATGGCTATCGGTTTGTTTCTTGTCCCCATCCTCTTATCATACGGCGCAGAACCACCTATTTATAACTGCTATTCAATATTCGAAATCAGGACGGTTTTGGTTAGTGTAATCTGTGTTAAGGAGGTTGCCTTCCTGGAGATGTTTTCGTGTTGGAGGCTTACAAGTGCGTAAGCAATAAGGGCGACACTACCACGCGCATCAAGTGCGCCCTCGCCGCTACGTGCAAGGCTCTGAACTGGCGTGCGGTGTTCTCGTCGTGTTGTGTGTACCTAGGGGACTTAAAGCGGCGACTACATGATTTTATTGATGTAAAGTTTGAAGCAAAATTCAGTACAGGCTCCTATAGTATTTTCGCTCATGTTAGGGTAGTATGTTTTTCTGATACAGCACTCTGAAAATGCAATTTTAGCAATGCTAGAGGACGCCAAAATAATATCTTGAAAGTACCATTCGGTCCTCGTCTGGGGTGTAATTTTATTTTCGTAGGTAAACGTATTGGGGACAATTACAAAAGTCTTGTCAAAATAAAAATGCGTGGGCGAACGCTTAATGTAAACATACACGGTCATATATAGACGCTTCACAGTAAACTGAGCACTTTAGAAAGACCTGCTTAAGATCAACTATAAATAACAAATTTAGAAAAATAAACAAAGAATCTAGTGCGACGGGGGAAGGTTACCCTTATGGAATTAGTCACTGAATTTAAGTTTTATAAGTATTTAGTATACAGGTTTCTTTCAGAAGGAAAGCAGATATCTTCGGCATGACTGAGCTTATCTTTCCAATGTTTTACATTGGCACAGACTTTATCGCCTTCATTATTTTCTAACGGTCAATAGTCAAAAATAATAAAGAGATTACTTTAAGTCGGAGATTGCTGAGGCAGACAATAGTCCAGCAATAATTACTCAGGAGGTGTACGAGCTATGTATGCCCTACGACCTCTTTAGCAGTAAAACGGGACATTAAATGCGTGTCGATGCTGCCAACACCCCGAGTGGAATATCAGTGAAATGTCGCTATAAATTCCGTTATAATGCCGACAAATGTAACTAAGAATTCCATCAAAAATACCCAAAATATTTTTAGTACTATTGTAAAGTTTTGACAAGCAATATAGAATCGTTATGTTAAAATCCCCAATAAAAATGTTAGTGTTACACATTTTATAATATTTTCATAAAATTGTCATCCAGACACTCTGGTAGTGTAGGCTGGTTTTGTGCGCATCATGCAGGCTACGTCCGCGATTAAATGGATTTATCGGAATAATTTTTACCATAAAAGCTGCTTTATCAATGTACACACTGGGGAAATCCCCCCAAACATACTGAAACATACAAGTGAGATTTCAATGTACAGTTATTAGTGAAGAGTATACCAGTGGAATAATAGGCGACAATTTTATTTTCTTCCTTAAACTTCAACATTAATAAATAAAGTCTGTGTACGGTAAAGTGAACTCATATGTAACCAACCTTCGGAAAAATCACTGTCCACAACTACATGTATGCTACAGTACACACTGGCCACAAGCACCCAATTAAGTTGGCAGTAAGGTGATTAATATAGTTCTTAGACTTGAAGTTATATTGCAAATTTAATGTTTTAATTTATGACCACTGATATCAGTGTTTCTTATTTCAGGCTCATAAGAGCATACATTTGTTAATAGCTTATTATCAACACGCTTACATTCCTGAAAATTCCACTATTTATCTTGGCGTACGAGCAAAGTGAGACGGTCTATGGCAATGTGTATTTTACGTATGGCGGCAGGGTATAAAGCGAGAATAAAAGTAGATCCTAAGCAAGGCTTTAAAAAGTTCTAAACTAACCGTGAACATCATATGTGTTATATTATACTATGAACTAATTCTCCGTAATGTGTGTTGCCCGCTAAAATGAGTTCTTCGCTGCTAATATGGAGATAATATTCCACCCCAATCCAGCGGGAAAATCCGTTAACTTGGCAACAATGCGGCGGGGTTTGGCGGGAACAAGAGCAGGACTTCAGGGAAACGGCCGCGCCAGCTGATTGTGAAGGAGCAAGATTGAAGGTAGTAGTAGGAGGGGAGGCAGCTCGCTGAGGTAATCGCCGTCAAGAAGCAGACTATCGATACTATCGACCCGCACTGTTCCGGGCTCAGACTGTCGCCGCCACCGCTGAAAATCCCCGGACGGCAGAGTAAAGTTGGGTTCCCAATTGAAAGCATAAGAGTAGCCTTAAAACACAGGCCGTAAGCAAAATAATAGAACATTATGATTTCCAACGTACAGATTCACAGATATGATCCTAACATAGCACGTGAACGGAATAGTTATAGTCGTTCCCGTTTAATTTCAACTTTTCTGAAAACCTGCTAAAGTGTTACTTCCAAAATATTCCTCAGCCCTAATTTAACAACGCTTAACCGAGTCTTGAGAATTACATCAAAACGACAACGCGTCGCAATCGTGCGCACCGAGTGTAATAATATTTTGCACACGAACTGTTTCTTATCAGGCACTACTCGCTTAGTTCTCTCTATATTTGTTCATATTTATCATAAACAAAATATTATAATTTATAGATAAAATATATCAAAAATGTTACTTTGTTAACAAAAATTAGGCACTTTTATGTGAACAGAAGTATCAAACGCTTGTGATACATGACACAGTTAGGAAACAACACGTCACACATGAGGTGATTTTTCAAAGGTTTGGTTTCAAAAGTGTGAATAAACCGTGAAAAAACAATAAACTTCTTTTCCTATGCAGACGCATGGGGCAAAAGTCAACCAGAGCAGTGTAGAAAATTTTCGACGAAGTTGTTTATTTTACTGTAAAATTGAGGAACACAGATATTCTGCAGAAACGAGGAACTGCTGCAATATACACATTTACAAGAAAGATCAGGTAACAGTGCACTAGCAGAAATGTTTTTAAGTTTATTCACGTATTTACGATAGCAAAAGGAAAAATTTTAACGACAAGCAAACATGCAAACACTTTTCAATCACTGTTCATTTTTAACACGTCATCACACTAAATTTGTTACTACACTGCATTTAATGTATCTAAAGACAGCCAAAACATTAAAACATACACCAACATTGCCAACAGGCATAAGACTCTGAAAAAATTTCATTCGCTAAAAATAACATAATACAATTGTGAATCAGTTTCTCACATAGTTTCTGGTCTTGTGCGATTTTATATTGGTATTTCCTATGCTCTGTTCATGTGTTTTTTGACTGAGAACTCACCATATCAGTCTGGATTTATTTACCGCAAGCAGCCGAGTGGACGAACTCACGTAGCTGGAGGAAATGGGGAATTAGAGATTTGAGGAAACATACAGGCTTTTTTTTTAACCGACACCAATCTAAAGCCCGTATGTTGGGATAAAATTTTCCGTACAGGCTCGGGCAGAAGCTTGCACGAGACCTGCTACCCGCGCCTGCATGCAAGCAGTTATGGAAGGTTATTTGGAATAACCTATCCAACGGTACTTGTTGCCGCACAAATAAAGACGAGTGTCTTTTTCATGATTTCACATCTGCACCTGTGGTTCACTCACGACTTCAGCATTATGCGTTTATGCACACAACCTTGTTGTTTTATTCTTCCAACTGGAAATTTTGTGTTATATAATAACCAATGTTTCCATAATTTCCACACAATGCTCNCTATCCAACGGTACTTGTTGCCGCACAAATAAAGACGAGTGTCTTTTTCATGATTTCACATCTGCACCTGTGGTTCAGGAACAATATTCACTCACGACTTCAGAATTATGCGTTTATGCACACAACCTTGTTGTTTTATTCTTCCAACTGGAAATTTTGTGTTATATAATAACCAATGTTTCCATAATTTCCACACAATGCTCTTTTAGTATCAGAAAATATTTTCGGGTGTTTTTATTTACTATTTACTATTTTACGCTCTTTCTGAAAACAAAATAAACGAAATGACTCTACCGCCATCTCTCTGAGTGGCTTGTAGGAATCCATCCGTCGAAATTTGCCCACGACCAATTACGAACGTCTATGAAAACGGCCAGCAGGTGGCCAAATCTTCCATAGAACCATCCATACAAGCGGCCATGCAGGCCTGCATAGAAACGTCCAAGGAATCTTCCATCTTGACATACACGCTGAAGTGTTAGATGCACGTTCGAGGTAGGGACGGGAGCATAGTGCGTCTCAGGGCGGACCCAATACGCCTACATGGGAGGGAATACATACAAGGAGACATGCCTCGCTGCAGAGAGGAACTGGGAAGCAATGGCCACGTTTGGGGCCATGATTACCTCCCTAGGCGTACCTATAGTTAAACTGTAACTAAGAAGATAAAAGGAAAAAACGGTATAGACACCGTAAAAACCCTTTAGGCAGGGAATAATTCAAAATAGTTGCATTCATTAATATAAAATGCCAGGGGGCAGATAGGTAGGGCTTATTAGTGGGTAGGAAAAGACTGAAATAGGTTGTAGAGGGGAGANGGGAATACATACAAGGAGACATGCCTCGCTGCAGAGAGGAACTGGGAAGCAATGGCCACGTTTGGGGCCATGATTACCTCCCTAGGCGTACCTATAGTTAAACTGTCACTAAGAAGAGAAAAGGAAAAAACGGTATAGACACCGTAAAAACCCTTTAGGCAGGGAATAATTCAAAATAGTTGCATTCATTAATATAAAATGCCAGGGGGCAGATAGGTAGGGCTTATTAGTGGGTAGGAAAAGACTGAAATAGGTTGTAGAGGGGAGGGGGGCTTTTTTACCATGTGTTGTATGGCGCTGGTTTAACCACAGAATAAAATATTTCTGTATTTGTACAAGGAATNGGGGGCTTTTTTACCATGTGTTGTATGGCGCTGGTTTAACCACAGAATAAAATATTTCTGTATTTGTACAAGGAATTCTTTGCAAATTATTTGGCAAATAAATTTTTGCAATACTACAAATTAATTAGAGTAGATTTCACAAAATCGTTGTGTAGAATGTGTGTAAAACAAATGTTGAGTTTTAAGAAGTAAGTTTTGTAGGCTTCAAGTTTATTATAAATATTGAACTACATAAACAGTTTTGTATGTTTACAAAAATAATGTGTTGTAAATGTACAATATTTAAGCTATAGAGTTACAAGAAAATCTTTTGCAACTAGTATCCAAAGAATTTGCTTGTAACGTAACAAGTACAAAAATTTTCTACTGTGCAGAGTGATAGGGTACACATCGCTCTGGTAGTAGGGGGGTGGGGGATTTGGGTCAGAGCTCCCCCCCCCCCCAACAAAACAAGCTCCCAGTGGATTCCTGAAAATTAAAAATAAAGTTACATACAGGCAGTTATTTTGGTGAAGGAGTCAAGCCAATGCCATTGCTCGAATAAGGAAAGCGAATCCTTACAACCTTACAACTTTGCCATTAAAAAAAACCTCTTTGTTTATTTGTCTTTTCGCATTTGTTAGTTCACGCCACGTGTAATTTTTTTTATGAATATTCGCATTAAATTATCTGTAAATTAGTTTTTCATCTGTGTTATTATGACTTGTATTATCTGGAATGCATTTGTGGTATGAAATAACGGCGAACGAAGGAAGCAATCAATGATATTGCCATGGAAACAGGCAAGTCGTAAAATAAAAATGATATAGGAGTCTTGTGACGTTGTGCTCCTTGTCTGCTTGCATAACAAAGTGTAAATCTGTAATGTGCTGTACGTTACGAGTTTAGCAGTGCCATAGAATGTACATCGGCAAACAAACGAATAAGATAAGGCTCTCTCGTTATACCGTTAAGTTGCAGCTCTATCCTCGTGCACTCTTTGCGGACCCAGCCCAATGCTGAGCGGCTGGATCGCGCTCGCAAATTTCAGCAGCCCGCTGACTAACCACGGGTGGTCACGCACAAATAACGAGTGAAGTGCTGACCCGATAACCGGGCTTCCTGGATGGTTACTGGCAGTCTGGACACACTGACGCCGTTCCCCAATAAGCGCCTTTCAAGTCGTGTGCCAGGCGTCAGCCCAAACAACAGGGAACGTTTCACAGCACGCAATGGCCAATCAGACAAAATAACCGCTTACAGAGCATCGCGCAGCCAATAAGAGAATGGATGTAGTCCATTCACGGTTACTTACAACTTTTTTGAAGCCCTGCTTAAGTTCTACTGTAAGGATATTCCTCCGCCTCATGCAAACAAAGATTTACGCGTCTAGAAAATTACACTCAAGAGACTAATCCTTACTAGGTATTACAGGCACGTGGATTTTCTCCCTGTTTTTATTAATATCAATCATAAATGAAATATAAATTATATATAAATTAAAAATAAATTATTAATTTAACAAAAAATAAGGTACTTTCGTGTTAACACAGGTACAAAATAAGCTTGTGATAAATAATATAATTAGGAAACAACTAAGTACGTCGTCATTCATGAGGTGATTTTACAAATAATTGATTCAAAAAGTGTGAATATACCACGAATAGACTATACGCCTACATCAAAGGAACCGCTACGGCATTTAATTTCTGTATGCCTAACTATTCTGTGGCACAGGAGAGACGGTTAGGAGCACGCCTCAAGGCACAACAGTGTATTGTCTGAAAATGACTAACTTATGGCACCGTATAAAGTCTTTTCTCGGTATCTTCATACTTTCTGAATCAAACATTTCCGTGTTTGGTTATTTCCTAAATATGTAATGTATCCCAGGCGTTTTATGTTTCTGTTAACGTAAAAGTAGATTATTTTTGGTTTAACTGAACTTATAATTTTATTTAACCTATACAAATCATAATACTTTATTTATTGTTAATATGATTTTTAAAAAGTAGAAAATAAGTGCGTTGGTAATGCCTTGTAACAAAACTTCTCANACTAGGTATTACAGGCACGTGGATTTTCTCCCTGTTTTTATTAATATCAATCATAAATGAAATATAAATTATATATCAATTAAAAATAAATTATTAATTTAACAAAAAATAAGGTACTTTCATGTTAACACAGGTACAAAATAAGCTTGTGATAAATAATATAATTAGGACACAACTAAGTACGTCGTCATTCCTGAGGTGATTTTACAAATAATTGATTCAAAAAGTGTGAATATACCACGAATAGACTATACGCCTACATCAAAGGAACCGCTACGGCATTTAATTTCTGTATGCCTAACTATTCTGTGGCACAGGAGAGACGGTTAGGAGCACGCCTCAAGGCACAACAGTGTATTGTCTGAAAATGACTAACTTATGGCACCGTATAAAGTCTTTTCTCGGTATCTTCATACTTTCTGAATCAAACATTTCCGTGTTTGGTTATTTCCTAAATATGTAATGTATCCCAGGCGTTTTATGTTTCTGTTAACGTAAAAGTAAATTATTTTTGGTTTAACTGAACTTATAATTTTATTTAACCTATACAAATCATAATATTTTATTTATTGTTAATATGATTTTTAAAAAGTAGAAAATAAGTGCGTTGGTAATGCCTTGTAACAAAACTTCTCANTTTTATTTATTGTTAATATGATTTTTAAAAAGTAGAAAATAAGTGCGTTGGTAATGCCTTGTAACAAAACTTCTCATGCGAAATATTATTAAACTGCGTGCTCATAAATATATAGTGTGTTGTCCTTTTGGTGTAATTTTCTAGATTAAGTTAAGTTTTTTTTTNTTAAACTGCGTGCTCATAAATATATAGTGTGTTGTCCTTTTGGTGTAATTTTCTAGATTAAGTTAAGTTTTTTTTTTACGTGAGGTGGAAGAATATCCTGAAACTAAAACTTTAGCAGCGTTTTAGGAATTTAGGAATAAACGGNTTTTTTTTTACGTGAGGTGGAAGAATATCCTGAAACTAAAACTTTAGCAGCGTTTTAGGAATTTAGGAATAAACGGTGGATGGTCTATATACAGGCACGTGACTATTATCTTTTACGTACGATGCAGTTTGGATGGCTACGCAGAAGCTTACCGAACTGCATGTCAACAGTTTTTATTATTAGGTGATTTGATTATTTGTTACCGATGATGATGCAGTTCGGATCGGCCGGCAGCCATGGCCTTATCTGTGTAGACGGGATGCGATAGGCCCGCAGTATAAATACTCTCTGTGTCTATCAATGTAACAAGCAGCCAAGGAAGACGCATCGTGCGTGACGAATTACGCCCACACCGGCAAGCATCCGCAACCCCTCTAAATCTTTCAACTTCATTCTTTTACGGCATATAATAATCTAATAAATTCTTTCCACCGTTATGGGAGGTCGATAGGGTGCCAGGAGGGAACGGACGTCCCTCCTGCCTTCGTATTTTCTTCTTGCTATGCAAGTTTTAGAGACGTAAATGAGTAATTAAACGACTGTGGCGCTGCTCTCTGTTGGTCTGCCTGTAAACCGGTTCGTACTCTGCATACCTGAAGATTGTATGTGAACTGTTTCATTGGAGTGATCAATAAAAGTACAGAGTAGTAAACAAACATTGAACTTTATTTATATTTATTGGCGCCTTTAGAGTTTCACATTACTACCAACTGAACATACCGAGTGGTAATTTCCAGCCGTCATCACTGACTCTGAATCATTGCAAATATGGCGGCCGAATGCACCGCTGGCATTACCACAAACATTGCGCCTAACTGTGGGGCTGCAATATTATAAATACGGCAATAACAGCGTGGTGGAACATTACAACATCCATAACAATAAAATGTGTTTCCTAAACTTTCTCATAAAAACGTTAATAAGGCAGCAAAAAAGCGTTAATAAACAAACTACACTTTGAGTNTGTGTTTCCTAAACTTTCTCATAAAAACGTTAATAAGGCAGCAAAAAAGCGTTAATAAACAAACTACACTTTGAGTCACACTAAAAAAATATTTAATTTTTACATAATAACTTTTTATCAGTAGACTGACTATGACGTAAATACTGTAATTTACAAAATAAACATAAGTGAAAGTCTCTTTTAACAAAAAAAGAGATAACCTACGTGTTAATGGATATATAAAACGCTTGTGTTTTATTTTAAACACAGCCAAACATCTAAAAAGTGTTTAATGGGGCGATTTTACAAATGTTCGACTCGATGAATGTGTGGATTCCGTGAATAGACTATACTGTCCATTGTTCCAACATTTTACTAGACTTTGATAACTCTAATATACTAACGTTATGGCCACATGTAGAACTGACATTGGCAGTGAACACAATGACTGAGAATCTCGCGTCCATCAGCTTACCCTGCCATTGTTACAAGCGCAAATAGTTACTGTTTTATAACTTACTACTGTTATACATATGTTTTTATAAAATATAATTACTGTTTCCTGAGGTTGCCAGTCAGTTTATTTTTCTAACAGATAATTTTTACACATAAAATTACACATCCGAAATCGCAGATTTCAACACTAACATTACAAAGGCAGTTATCGGCCGACTGTTCTCAAAGTTCTATTTCAGTTGGTCGGATTTACGAAATTGTAACCCTTCATCTGCGTTTTGAAACTCTGCTCTCTATGCTTGCAGCCGGGCTTGAATGCGTGGGCACAGGCACGAGTTAATGGCTCGTAAATTCAGTTTTCTTCCAGCTTATTCGACAGTAGACCAGGAGCGCTATAGTCATTCCCTTTCCGCTTATCGGGAGTCCAATTACATGAGCACCGTCATCCAGGCGTAGCAAAGTTTACGATACCGTAAAATTTGCTCATAAATGTTTGACTTTTAAAAATAAAGCGTTGTGAATTTCCAATGAACTATTAAAAAAATTATCTAATGCATTTAATGTTATCTATAAGTCATTAGCTCGGCACCACACAGAAGTAACTGATATTGAACTACACATTTATTTTTATGAATTCTTGTACAAGTGGTGCATAGTAACCTATAGGGATGGGTTACTTTGCACCAGTTCGTAAATCCATGCAACATTCATGGAAAAATCTACTGGAGTGTTGTGCGTGTAGACNGTGGGTTACTTTGCACCAGTTCGTAAATCCATGCAACATTCATGGAAAAATCTACTGGAGTGTTGTGCGTGTAGACTATTTGTGGGTATGAAAACATTGACAGAACCTAGAGACTTATTTTTAGGCCATGTGGTGCCATCTATATTGTCACAGTGTTACAAGTAATCGACAGTGGTCATCAGAGTGCTTGCTAGAGAGCTCTGAAACATATTTTTTCATTGGAGCGAAGTAGCCCCCGTGGGAGCAAAGTAAAACGCTATTCTGAAAGGTAGGTGACAACTGAACTTCGTGACGCGGCAACTTACACACCGCTTATTGTTTCCGCGACGGAAATATGCTGCCGATAAACTGAAGAGCGAGTAAGAATTGCTCATTGCAAAAAATATAAGACCAAGAAGATGTCCCTGGTGTTGCTTATTAACCTGCTTATACATTTTCCTTTTTCATATTACGTTGAGTTACACTTGGCTCTTTTCGTTACCCAATCTTGCCCAATATGAAAGCCACGCACTGGCCCGGAGAGAGTGCAGCACGTTGTTTTATAAGCCTTTTTCCAAAACATAGTTGAAATGGCGAAAGTTTAAACAGGCTGGACAATCCACCGAGGTAGGACTGAAATGTGGGTCCAGCTGACTAGTCATAGTGACGAAAAGGTATCAGAAATCCTAAATTAAACTCCACCTACCAACCACGCCACAACCAATCATAATTAAGTGGCGATTATACATAATGAGTGAGGCGAGGAGAGTGGATAGGGCTCCGAACTACGGGGTCGCAGTCGGCGGGTGACCAGCGGGCTGGACGTCTTCTTCCTTCCTGGGTTCCCTGGGCGGNGGCGGGTGACCAGCGGGCTGGACGTCTTCTTCCTTCCTGGGTTCCCTGGGCGGCGAGCTAAGCGGACGCGTGTTCGAGATTGGGCACGCCCTTTTCCTTATTATCCTTCTTCGGACTTCCCCCTAACCACTACTCTGCGTAGATCGTGGCAACTAATGTTATAATAAATTGATCCTTATTTTTAAACCTCATTAACTCTTAATTATGTTTAACTGGTCTCTTTTACTCTATTTCTAGTTCACATCACAACGTCCTCTTAACTTAGCCTACCGACCTTAAAAAGGGGGAACATAACAGTTGTCAGTTTACTCATAAGTTCAACAGTACACTTACGTGCTTTAAAAATCAAATAAGGAGACGAAACAGTAGAATGATTTTATTCCTTTGGGACCATGGAAAATGAAGGTGGATTGTGGATCATTACGTCACAGTACGTGACCGCCATGTTGTGATGTCACCCGGCCGCCATGTTGGATTACCTTGATCTTCTACCTTGACCGTGGGATTACTTCGAGATGTCCCTGAAGCTGAAAAAATCAAACTGTAATGTGTATAGTCTACGTCCAGACTCTGTGTTTCCGTGCAAGTTACAGGATTTGGTGAACCATAAAAGTGACGTACACATAAGTCAAGTATGCGTGAAAGAAATGATCGTGTACTTACTACATCGGCACGGAAAAAATAATAACGCTTGCAAATGGCGCGAGAAATGTAATGGGATAAACATGCCGTGAAAAGGCAAGGATCATCCAAGTGGGTTTCTGATTGTACGCATTTGTAATGTGAAATATATCTCGGTTCCAGTCCAGTGCCATCCAAAGTTAAAACAGCTACATCTTTTTTGGGATAGCGAGCGGCTCAGCAAGTTCGACTCCGAGAAGAAATACGCGTGTGCATATCCTCTTCTGTATGTCATTACTAACACGGACTAGCCATGATCGTTAACGCGGAGCCCTGCGAAGACAACATCAATTTCTTTTCAGAGTAAAGTGTCACCGATCGGAAGATCCTTTTATTAGCTGTGCGGATTGTGACCGTGATGAATACGCAGATCATTTGGGAGCCTTCACATAGGACACCATAAACACGAAGTACGTGGGCGCCGCTGGTGGTTGCTTGTTAGTACACGTGTGTCAAACTGCATGAAAAACAGGGGGTTAGCAATCGAGTAGTAAAGGCTGCAAGAAGTGATTGCATTTTATTTCCAACAACACACAAACAGCAGTATTGGCGATGTAGGGTCTGCGCGTATTTTAGTATTTGTCTATGTACAGGTAGTCGCTGCATGGCGCGCCAGTTCTGTTCGCCTTCGTGATATGCAACTTGTTGTGCACGCATGTACGTGAAGTTGCGGACTCCTGGCGCTGTTATGATAACTTCAATTTCAATTTGAAAATACTAAATTAATTTTCCGAACATTTTGCTACTAGGATTTCTTGTTAATATTTGCTCTTAGATGCAGTGGTTTGAATTTCGACATGAAGTTAAAAAACCTTGTATATGTGTGTGTGTTTAGGGTAATTGCATACGTAGTGTATGCNTTCCGAACATTTTGCTACTAGGATTTCTTGTTAATATTTGCTCTTAGATGCAGTGGTTTGAATTTCGACATGAAGTTTAAAAAACCTTGTATATGTGTGTGTGTTTAGGGTAATTGCATACGTAGTGTATGCCTTAAAGTCACCTCTGTTAGCGATTCTGGAACCCCGATTACACAGGTGTACGTCGAGTAACATCCTGCATCCTCATGAGTTGCTCTTTATGAAAGAGCACATTGGTTCAGTCTTGCAACGAGCCACGTCTCGTCCACACACTCCACACGTGTCTGTGGGACACCTACGTCAGGTTGAGGAACTCTAACGGCCAGCACGGTTTCATGATCTGCCCCAGATAGAACATGTGTGTGATCTGTTCGGACATCAACTCTGCCAATCTGTCGATCTGCAGGATGTCGAGGACCAGTTACAACAGTTGTTGGTTAGCTTGTCTCACTAGAGGATGCAATGGGTGTACGAATTCCGAACAGAAAGGGCGCAGGTGTCCAGGCCCGAATGAATACCACATCTTATTGACATACGGCCCGAAGTATGTCCGTAGTGACAATTCTATTGTCATTTAAAGTCGCATTTGATAACTTTTAGCCGTAAGTGAACATTTTGTTAGTTTTATCAATCTTGGTCTTTCACTTACTTGTGGTTGTGAGTGATGGAATTTCTCGTATTTGACGATTTCAGTTCATAGTAATTTACATATTTTTCTCGTTTGGCTCTGTGATTATATTTTATCACCTGTGGCTGTTACCAAATTAGTGATTACTCTGTCGAATTTGGCCACGTGTAGTTAATTTCTTTCGGGTTCTCTTATATTTTGTCACATTAGTTTTCAAT
Organism: Clitarchus hookeri; assembly: GCA_002778355.1. NCBI lineage: Eukaryota > Metazoa > Arthropoda > Insecta > Phasmatodea > Phasmatidae > Clitarchus > Clitarchus hookeri. The sequence continues at coordinate 695,453 of NQII01000155.1, read as the reverse complement.
CAGACACACCTGGCTACTTCATCATATTTGCTCATAGTTTCTCTTTTTTGTCACGTTTTGTTTGGTGATTTTCGTCACACACCAGCCTAGTTTAACTATGTTTGACCTCTGAATATTTTTATTCCTTAATCATATCTGTTATTTTTCAGTTATTTTTTTGTATTATTTGGTAACACATTTTATGTTAGGCACTGTCTGGTAACATAAGACATGTTTCATCCCATTAAATTATTTACGATCACATTTTCTTACATTTGGTAGTGTCCGATTCTTTTCGGCCACATCTGGTCATACTCAGTCATGTTTAATAACCTTTGGTCGAATTTTGTCATGCTTGATGACAGTTTCCGACATAATCGCGAATAACTGGAAAATTGACTTTGCAGTGAACATTGCCGAATTCATCAGATACAACTTTCGCGCTAGGCTCTTTTGGTTTAGATATTTGTTAGTCTATGTGGCATGCAGGGTTCATGCCTCGTTATGCACGGACCAATGATTAAACTTGTGTGTTTCAAATTTATAACTAATTTTCCTGTTTAAAATGAATTATAACTTACTTCTATATATTGGTGTTAGCAATTTTTTTCTTTCAATTTTCGGATTTTTTTGCTTAAATTGATAACAATGGAGTTGTTAAAAAAATCAATTTATAGAAATAAAATGTTCATGGTTAAGAAAATATTTATTATTACTCTTTCATTTTGATTAGGACAGAGAGTATTTGAAGTTGACAACATCCATCTAGATAAAAAATATACTTTGTACTTAGAGTTGCGTGTTACGGTTGTCGCTGAATTTTCTGATAAAATTCATATTAGCAAAATTAAATCTATGAATGCTCGTTGAGCGGATGTCAGTATTATTTTATGAAGATAACCTTTATACTAACAAAAATTGTCACGTTACAAACATAAAAATAAAGAAAAATTCGATAATTTGCAAATGACACCTTCTATAACATCTGAAATCTGTAGGTCAAACAATGTGGAAATGTCATAGCTGCTAAGGTAAGGAATCCAAAACCTACCCCATTCTTAATTCTGTCTACTCCAAAGATTATGGGTTGCGGATACCTTAATTTAAACAAGAAGTTTCTAACATAACATGGGACAACTAATTTTTAAATAATTTCTTAAAAGTTGAGTTGGTAGATAGGACTTGTTGTATCGTTGAAAGCAATATCGTTACAGATGAAACCAAAAATATAATATGCAACAGTGGTGAGAAAATTACAAATACACATGTGCCTTACCCGGGACTCGAACCCAGAAAATTTCGTACCATAAGCTAATGTGCAATAAACTGTATTACGAAGATTGGATTCGAGCATCAACTTCGAATTTAATCAGTCTAATCTTCCGAATAATATGATTTTCTAACCTAAAATATTTACAATGCCGTCATTTTGAAAATTAGTAACGGAGCCATTTAAAACACGGAAGTTTACATGGTCTACCATAGCGCTACTAGTGTGAAAAACTTGGTGAAAATGTTGACTGGTCCCTGAGATATGACATAAAACTTCCATACCTTTCATGTGACGATATTCATAAATAAAAGACAACAAAGTTTTGTATTAGCACAATCGATAATTGTATACTGTCAATATGCAAAGTAAAGCTGAAATCGATTATATAGTTTCGTAGATATAGCAAAATAAGCTAAATTAATTTTATAGCCACCATTACAAAAATGAGTGTCTGTCATAATTAAAAATACACATTGTTATATGGCCTACAATAATACAACTCCTTCGCCATATTTGTAAGGATGGGTTGATTGTTTCCCGAGATATGACATAAAAACTTAATTTTTATTGTAGCACTAACTTACAAAATTGCAGAGAAATGAGGCTCTGTATATACAAATGTAATGTTTGTAATTGATACTGCCAGCATACAAAGTTAAGTTGGAATTTGTTTCGTCAATAAAATATACTGAGAAATATTTATGTATCCACTATTTTGAAAATAAGTGTATGAACTACTTACAAAATAGCAGTTTAAACACTTGCTGCAGTGCAGATTGTTTGAAAATTTTGGTATGAATCTGTTTTTTGTCTCCGGAGATATTACATAAAAAGATTGTTTGTTCATGTAATATATCTTACAAAATGGCGGAGAAAAGATGCTCCGTGTAGACGCATTTTTTTTGTTGTAATATCTATTGCCCGCATACAAAGTTAAGTTGTAATTAATTGCATGGTTACAACGACATAGCATTCTAAGCTAAAATGTTTATGTGGCCGCCATTTTGAAAACAAATGTCTGGCATACTCAAAACATATCATTTTACATCGTTGGCTACAGCATTTCTTGTTTGAGAAATTTGGTAGGAATCAGTTAATTGTTTTCCGAGATATGACCAAAACTTTATTTATTCATGTGACGCTATCTTACAAATGTGCAAAAGATGCTTCGTGTGAAAAAAAATTGGATTGTTGTAATATATACTGCCAGTATATATAGTTAAGTTCGAACTCATTACATTGTTTCGACGATGTAGCATTCTAAACCAAAATTAATATATGGCCGCCATTTGAAACGAACTTGACATACTTAAACATACCGTTTTACATCATCTGCCACAGTAGTACTTGTTTGCCAAATTTGGTAGGAATCGGTCAATTGTTTCCCGAGATATTACATTAAAATACATTTATTTATCTGACAATATATTAGAAAATGGTGGACAAAAGATGCGTCGTGTAGACAAAGTTGATAGTTTTAATATCCACTGCCAGCATACAAAGTTAAGTTCGAATTGATTACGTGGTTTCGACGATATAACATTCTAAGCTAATATAACTATACAGCCGCCATTTTTTAAAAAAGTGTCTGAAATACATTAAACATATCATTTAGCATCATCTGCCGCAGTACTAATTGTTTGCCAAATTTAGTAGGAATCGGTTACGTGTTTACCGAGATATGACATAAAAACTTTATTTATTCATGTGACGTTATCTTATAAAATGGCTGACAAAAATGGCTATGTGTTAGAATATATGATGCTTGGAATATATACTTTTAGCATACAAAATTTGGTCGAAATTGGTGAAATTATATAGTAGATATACCAAATCAACCTAAACTATTTGTATGGCCACCATTTTGAAAATAAATACCTAATCAGGTTTAATCAATTGCTTCCATAGTTTTCGAGATATAATGAAAATATAGTTATTTTTCATTTTGTGCTATATTTCAAAATGGCGTAGCAACAACAATATCCATCTCAAAATTTGTTCCTTACAATATGCTCTACAATCATAAACAATTCTGTTCAAATTGCTTGAGTAGTTCCTGAGATAACATATCACCCTAAATATTAAAATTGCCGCAATTTTGAAAGTAAGTTCCCGGCGTAGTCTTTAAAAGTCAGGTGTCCTTAGTAATAACAATATATGTGCTATGTTTGGTGAAATTCGGTTGAGGCGTTAAAAAATTTAAGGAAGAAAAAAAAGGGGGGGGGGTCACACACCCGCCCAGCAACATACACCCACACATACACACATAGACACGCAGACAGGAAAGTGATTTCATAAGACTTACTTCCCTTCGGAAATTACTCTAATAAAGGGGAGGGGGCTGGCAAGAATTATAAGTGGAATAAGTATAAATTTGGGTTTGAGGTCTCAAACCCCCACAATTTTACAAAAAATTGAAAATTGTAAAGTTGAAAAAAAATCCGTTTTCTATGAATAGACATTACGAGTTGCTCTCGCTGCAAATACTCACACACAGAGACAGCAGCTGATACTTTAGAAGAAGTATTGTGAACAGGCCTATTTGTCACATTTTTAATTTTTATTTTACACGGATTCGTTAATATTTGGCATTAATGTGAATGATCTATAAAAAGGCTGCTAGAAAAATAAATATTTTACGGCTGGGGGAGGGAGGTAATGGGATATTTTTGTTTAACTTGAACAGAAGAGATTCGGAGCAAAGTAAATGGAAAACTAAGATACTTGATGCGGCAAAGAACGCCAATATACAACTGAATATATTCGTCCAGTGATTTTTATGGAGCGCCGTTCTATATGGCGCGGAGACACGAACGTCAATAAAAAAAACGAGGGCAGTATGTAGAACAGATGAGGCTGTCGCGAAGGACGATGGCGTTAAAATTAGCAGCATATGATCGGAGGAAGAAAGAGGAAAGAAGGAAACTGAGAATGATAGAAGAGTCGATTATGTCTCACGCGTGCGACGAATTTTTAATTTAAATCTAAGGAACACTTTTCATACAGTTTGAAACTACTGTTTATTACGTTACGTCTTTCCCTGTGTTCTCTTCATTGTTCGCTGAAATGATGACTGAACACGGTTTGCCTTCATATTCCGGTGTTGTTGTTAAACCCAGAATATTCGTTGATTCTATTCGGGAACAGCTAGACTTGAAACCCTTATACGTTAGTGTTATTTATTATTTTGGCACACAGCTTATTAAACTAGTGGTTTAAAACCTGGGTCTACGTGGAAATAAGTTTTACATTCGTTCGAAACCGCACGCACAAACATACAACACGTAGTGAGAAAGGGGGAGGGAGAAAGATAATACTAAGACCTAATTCCGTTACCTCTACAATGCGCATGATTCGCAAAGAATTTGTTACGATCACTCCCTGCAGGCGCAACAGTGCACCTCCTAAGTCATTCTACTTCCGTCAATCTCGCACATCAATTGCATACGGTCAAGGGTACAACTGGATAGCGCTCTGACGTAGGTGTAAATCTTGAAGACGTAAGCTGGACTTACAACCATCCGTCGCATCTGTCAGTCGCCCGTCCGTCTGGTGGTGGTCGCGTGATCTGCAACCAATAGCAAGGTACCTTTTTTTCTATCACTTAATCCGTCAAATATTTCTCAAACGTTGACTTTCAACGGACGGACGGATAGGCCACCCACCGCCTTCTCAAGACATTCCGTAGACGTGAAAACGCACTTTCAAATAAAATGCAAGGCGGTGGACATGTGTTTATTTATCTTTGGTGACAAATTCAGGAATTAAAAATGCAAACAATAATTCAGTATAAACTGTTATCACGTAAACAAAATATTTCCACAAAATGTTTTTCTTATTATAATGTATTTCCAACCAAAATATATTTCCAACTAAAGAAAAATCACGATGTTAAGTTGTCACACTGAAATTTTGCCGTACAGAAGAGTTGACAGACGACGGATTGTTGTGAATCGCCTGCAACTGACGGACGGATGGTTGTGAGCCCAGCCGTATTTGTGTATACTTTTCAGCGTGTTTAACTTGTAGTGTAAATTTATATTAAAATACGCTAGGTAGTTGTAAGCTGCGTGAAGTCTGCTTACATACTAAATAGTCTCCATCTTTATTTTCAGCTACCATGGCCAAACAAGCACACGGTTGTTGATCCATTCCCTTTTTCAATCAAGAACGTATAGTATTTAGTAACAGAACAACATCGCATGAGTTCTGTAGCAGCTGCATTTATGCAGCTAATGGAACACGGCCTAAAACAAACGTGGTTATGGCCACAGAATGTTAAACTCTCTACCACCCCGCCCCCCTCTTTCTGAAACCTCATTTTTCCTTTTCTGGAAACAAGAAGTCAGGGTCTATAATGCGCGCCATATATCTGCGAATCTGGACGATGATCACAAAAAGCGCTACTACCTGCCACTCTATCTTAAGCCTCTGTCCCACTGTCACATTTTCGCCTTCAACTATATTTGACGATACAATTCGAAGACAAAATATGACCATAAAATGTTTCCTTCCAACAAATTTTATTAAATAATATTGAATGTGTTTGAAAATATGCCACATTGTATATTTTTTTTACTGGGATAATATAATTTCAATTATTACCTAAAAATTGTTCTCATAGTGAAGTATTGCTTTTTTTCATGCAGTCCACTACAGGAAGAAATTAAAGTAATAATGTAATTTATTTTCGCTTCTTTAAAAAATTTAAATTTTATTTATCAGAGATGTTTTCTGCACAATGGAATTTAATGCCTCTAAGCTCGTAATATTATATGCAATATTCACTTAAAACAGCATTAATGCCGAGACAGCTTCTGCATTTATTAATTATCTTCATAACCTACTTCATTTCCAGCAATTGTTTGTTATTTTAAAGTTACTTGACGTCCATTTTTATCGTGCACGATTCTAATTGGCTGCGAACGTCAAAAATCAAATAAATTTTAGAACTGGTCCAATCTTCAAATGTTTGATTGAAACTGAAGCCATCCAACTTTCTCAGACAAATATGGCGGCGTTTATGACGTTTCAATATCATCATAACTGTCCAACTTTATTTTACCGAACTTTTTTGAAGCAGTATGACGGGAAAAGTTTGACTTGTAACAGGGGCTTCAGAAAAGGATACAGAGGAAGAACGGGTAACCGGAGAACACGGCGCAGAACTTTTCCTACTAACTGATTGGAAAATATATATTAGCTCCAACAAGTTCAGCACTGCGAAAGTAAATTATTTTTCAAAGTTTATAGTACCTATAAAATATTTGCCGAATCTTCAAAATTTTTGACTCAAACCTTTGAAAAATCACCCCGTGTATAACGTGTTTGGTCGTGTCTTAAATATTTAATGTATAACGAGCGTTTTATACTTTTATATCACGAAAGTATCTTATTTTTGGTTCAATTCAACTTTTACTTACATTTTATCTATAAATTAAAATATTTCAGGTGAATAAAAACACAGAGAAAATATAAATATTGGTAACGTCTAGTAAGAAATAGTTCTCATGCAAAATAGTATTACACTGAGTGAGCATAAATGCAGTGCGTCGTCCCTTTGGTGTAATTTTTTTAGACTTGGTTAGGCTTTGTTTGTACGAGGTGGAGAAATAGCCTGAAAGTAAAACTTCAGTAAGGCTTCAGAAAAGTTTAAAGTAATCATGAATGAACTGTGTTAATAGCGAAAGCAAAAACGGTATTGGTGTAATCTCGTCCACAGTTATGGATGACAGATAATATGAAGGCGCATGAGAGAAAAGTGGTCAGAGCGGACAATGTTTTCTGTTATTCGTAACATAATGTAACCTGCTTGGTTACATCCCCACCCCTCGCACTCTGACTAATGGACATCAGGAATCGTCAGTGGCGGGACTACGAGCCTGGAGATGTATAGTGCGCCTGTCGTACGGCTGAAAACACGCCGTGCTTGAAGCGTGCAACGCACTGAATGCACTATACCTAGAGCATGTGATTTTTCGCGAAAAAATACGAGTACACGGTAGACGTCAATGTTATAAGCACCCAACAGCAGTTTGTCAACTGCCATTGGTTGCTGTCTGCTTGAGAAGGCGTTTTCATGTTCGACCCAGAATTCGGCAACATCGGCACAGCTCCTAACGTGATTCATGTGCATACAGCTAATACGTGTCACAATTAATGCAGCCAATCAAGTTAGGTAAACGACCTTGCAGTGTTATGAAATATAACTATTATTGAAATATTTTTCCGAAGTTTCACCACCGCTATCTATGCCAAAGACGTATGACACTTACTTGAAAACCAAGGGTACGTAATTTTAGTTAGAAAATATTTCTCTAAGCATTACAACGATACTCTTCACACATCACGGTTCCTGCTATTGCGAGCGGGGGCAAATGGGTTTTCTCAGAGTGTTCGCATGTTCATCCTTAAAAATACCGGCAGGATGCGCTCTCGAACTTGTTGATCTCCTCCTGGCAGTAGGAGCAAGTCTCCAGTTCGGTGTATAGGATGTGAGGTCGATAGACATGAATATCAAAGTATAGTTAAACTGGCAATATATATGATGGTTTTAATATAGGCTGGCCGACTCAGTTTCTATTCAGACTTTGAAGAGTGAGCATCGGCTGTGAATAACGTGCTCTTATTCAGCGATAGAAAATATTCAGGAAAGTTATTTGTGCTGCTGCTGCAAGAAGACCTTTTCTAACATAACCAACTGCAGACAGCATGAAGCTGGTTGTCATCAGAATCCAGAGCGTACTATGTTCACAAATGAAAAGTGAAAATCATAATTTGGACGTTTTAGCACCTTGAAAAGACACATTTCAACGTGTAAGGGTATCCCTGCACTGCCTACCTAGCAATATCTGCGAAGATTACCAAATAAATGATGCAAGGGTTCATCTACAAAAGTTGAGAACATTTATTTGCTCCAGCCAAGACATCCATGCAACTATTGTTTCAAGACGTTTACATATGCATACGACGCAAGGATACATGAAAAAAGTACATGTGTGAGGAGCACCATTTGTATGACATATAGCTGTGGTAAGTGTCGAAGAACGTATGCTGGTGTTGACGATTTAAATAGACATTTAAAACTTGGTAAGTCGCAAAATTGCTCACAAACTGGCACTTAAAATATTTCGGATTATACACCTGCTTCATCATCATCTGATTGTACAACACAGCATAGGTCAGTGCTCTGAGAGCCAAAGTCTAATGTTAATAACTTTTTACTGGAGCGATCCTCATTCAGTGGGATTATAAAAGATTACGTTGCACTGAATATGACAGTTACATCGACAGATGTTTGCTTTTTTCCGTCAAGTATGAGACCTAATATAATATACCAACTGATGTGTGAGCAGTGAGGTCTTGGCACTGTGAAATCGAGTATGATGTGTACGACTACATGAAAGAGTGAATGCTCGAAGAAACCGACCTCGAGAATACTAACATGTGATACGTGCGGTGCAAAAATTTGGTAGAGGCGATAATTTAAAGAGACACACTTGTACGTGTAAAGGTAACACACCTTCACTTGACTCGAGACATAATACATTCAACCTATTGCCGGACTGGCAATTGCAAATTGGAACAATGAGCGCAGGGATTATTTTACGTTTGTTTGCTTTAAGTGAGGTCCTGAATTCCAGCTGGGTGAAGAACTCGTGTGGAAGAAACTTATGAGGAAGGAACTGTATGGAAATGTTATTAAAGAAATAGATAAAATTAATAGTAGAAAACAATGCTTAAATCTCGCCGATGAAATGTCTTAGTAACTATGTATCTAGAGCAAAAGCTAGACCCAGTATATACCCGTGCTGCTACTATGGACAGAACTTCAGTTTTTTTTTGCATGAAGATGGCACAAACTGATTATTGTACGAAGCCAACTGTAGAGCTTGCCTCTGTGGATGTACCTTCTTCCACGGCTGGAAACTTACTAGGAAAACAGTGAAGTGGAAATATTTTCAGTAAACGTTACCATGCTCGTCGTCATGAGAAAAGCAAATGTTCAAAAGGACCGACCTCCAAATCACTATCATGTACTGAATGTGGGACAGCATTTGGAAGAAGTTATTATCTAAAGAGACATACTGGTACATGTAAAGGTAACGCACATTTGCTTGGCACGGGATACAGCATGCATTGAACTTATTGCTACACGACAATACTATGGCTAGCCTTCCTGCTGATTCGTCGTGTAAACTAACGATGGTTCAAGCGCCCATAACATTACCCGGGCCTGCATCGTGTTCCAAAGCAGTGTGTGAAGAAGGAAATACGAGTGTTGCAGACATTTACAATGAAAAGTGCGAGCCATACAAATAGTCAGAAGGTGTGAACCACAAACATGCCCATCTAACATGTAAAGTGAAAAACGAAGATGTTATAACTATCTAGGACATCGAGAACGAAAATGTGACCTCCAAGTCTGGTGATTATGTGAAATATGCATATTCTACTGATGATGATGAAGTTCCGACATCTGCAAAGCAAAAGCGTAAACATGTTGCTGAAGATGTGGGCTACTTGAATTTGAGACAGAAGAAACGCAGATTGGAACCCAGTACACTAGCCCAGAGGTATCTCACAACCTACTCATCACAGAACAAGATAGATGCAGACATGCATAGTGGACCTTCTATGAAGAGTGACGTGAAGTCTAGCTACTTATTTTCTAAAGACTCCAATGGCTCGGTTGATAGACTACGGGTGTTGGTTCCATTGCAGAGAAGTGGATATCTTTCTTACAGCGAAGAGTTAAATTCGATTATTGATGAACTCAGAGCTGGAGAATTTATTGAATGACATATTATGTAAGCGTGTGATATGGTTAAGAATGTTAAAAAATACAAAAAATAAAAATATTATTTGTTTTATTTTTTAAATTCTTATCGATTAAGAAATGTACCTACTGCTATGGGTTTATAAATGTCTGGTAGGTGTTAAGTTAATGTCTTGCTACAATAATTCTACTCACTTCCCGATGAACAACACGCATTGTCTTTGCACTTCTTGCTATGTCTATTCAGACTATCATTGCAGGCGAACATGCAATGACTCCTTTCATGTTGTCGTGATGTAAGGAGTGAATCTCCAGAGTACCTTGCTGTTGACGATGCAATCAGTGTTACAAATGGTAAGTTATTCCGTCTTCATATTGTAACAGATTACGCGATCGTGGTAGATGAATGAAGAAGTAACGATCTGCTTTCTGCCACGCTCGACGACGAAGTGGGAACCATTTTTTACATGATACATGCCTTTATAGAATTATCACTACATGATAGTTCGTTTGTCCATCTCGGGTTGTCACAATGTGACCTGCTTGTTACCGACTTATAAATGTCTGGTAGGCTGCAAGTATTTGAGATGAACAAATAATGAGTACGGTCATGAACGAAAATATTTTGTGGGAGATATAGTTCATTGCGATTTTTGCATGATGTGCTCTATACTTAAATATATAGATATATAAAATACAGAATCTTTTTTATTGCGTATCATGTTGTATTTTTACCTGTGAAATGTCTGGACTCTCTATAGGATTGAACCTGCGATGCCTTATTTTCAAGGACGATGCACCGTCTCCAGCAGGTACATGAGTTATTTCCTATAAAATATAAATAACACATGTGAAAAATAAGTATTATTTGTTAAGGGTGTTGTAATTACAATACTTGTAAGTGGCGAGTTGCTTTCTTGGTCGGTAATGTATATCATGCACGGAATGGCACGACGGTCATTGTGGTCTGTGCTTACATTGAGCTCACGACGATAGCTACGAGATGCACTTGCGGCCTCCGAGTCTTCTGTGTACGAAATAGCTACGCCAGTATTTTTTTTCAGATATGGTAAACCTCTTATCTTTATGTTTTGGATCTTCTAAAAGCAGAGTACATACATAGTTAAAATATATGAGTGTGTGTGTTACGATACATTCTAACTCGTTATTACAAAGTTCGTACATTTAATGATATTTCTATAATAATAAAAACTTTGTGCGAGAGATTCATGGGTAATTCGTTTTGTAATGTGCTTACAGTTCTAGCACTATAAATGGAATATATCCAAATAAGTACATGTATATATATATAGTATTTTAAACGGGTTAAATTGTTACCTTATATTGTATAACTGAGATCCTATCGTAAAGGGAAGTGCATGTGTTACTCGTCTGGTCTGCCACTCTGGAGTCTGACGCATATCTCTCGGCTAGTGTTCTGTGCCATCCCTTCGACTTGCAGAGACATGTACAGTTCTCGCGCCGCCGGCTGAACATCTGGGCTGCCTTATAGATTTCCAAGATATTAGTTGATCGCACAACGTCGGTTGAGTCGGACGCGTTCTGCTGCTAGTATTGTGAGTGTTGGCTGTACTCTGAATTTGACTGTTTCGTTTCAATCGGTTCTTAAGGAAGTCGTTTGCTATTCTGTTGTACTAACCAGGATGGCCTGGTCTTGTCTAGCATCGTATAACACACCGTACAGCAAACGACGCTTATGTAATATGTGATTGCGCTTGTAGGTAAGTGCTTATAATTGTTTTCCTTTACATTTTATTTTTATATGAGTTTCATCAGTGTGTAGAAGTGTTGTTTTCTGATCGTTCCCGCACTTCACCTTGGTAATTTTTTCACCTAACATAATGTACAGCGCACGATGCTGGCGCAATATACACTGGATGTTAATTGCTTGACACTATTTGATTTTATAATTATTATTTTTATATCGTTTTGCATCTGTGCTTAGCAGTGGCGTCTCTCTTGCGCGACTATTGGTAAAAATGTATATTGTTTTGTGTCAAATAAAGGAACACAGTCTTTACAAATCGTGTAATGTGTGTCGTACTTGACGCAATGTACTAATTTTTGGGGTTTGCCCTTGTTTGTGATCATTCGTTCTTGCTCATGTTGGATTGATAGCAACACTGATATCACTATTATGGGCTAACGGTAATTTTGCATCGCGCCTTTATGTATACCTTTAATTTCTTTACATGCGAGGAAGGTTGTTACATGTTCCCCAACTGCAAAGCTTTGGTAATGCTAACCAACTATGCTTATAACAGGGCTTAAGGCCTACTTGTCCTTATCTCCTTGATTGCAGTCGGAAGTGATATCTGTGATATGAGTTTGGTTGTCGTAGCTTCGGTGGGTGGCAAACGTCATGCAACTATACTTATAAGTGGGCTTAAAGTGTACTTGTCCCTACCACCCTGTGTGTCATCGAAGGTGATACCAATGATATGAATTTGGTGGCTGCATCTTAAACGTTTCGGAAATTACTATTAACTATGCTCATACGTGAACTTAGGGCATACTTGACCATGCGTCCCTTTTCTTTGTCATGGAGTGATACCTATGTTATGAATTTGGTGGCTGTATCTTAAACGGTTTGGAAATTACAGCCAACTATTCTTATAAGTGGGTTTCGGACGTACTTGACGCGCGCGCGGTGCGACTCTAGGCTAGCGTCATGGGCAGTCTTCGCTACGTGTCGCGCAGGTGGAATGACAGAGCATGAGACTCATCCCGGCAGGACGCCAGGTGAAAGGAGATTAGAAGGAATATGAGCAAACCAAGGAGGAATGGTAGTACATGAGACTCATCCCCACCAGGGCGCTAGGTGAAAGGAGACCAGAACGAATATGAGAAAACAACGGTGGCATTAGACGATGGTGGTGGTGGAACATCCAAGATGGAAGGCTCGAAAAACAAGAGAGAGAAAAGGGTGAAAATAAAGGAGATCAGAAGGAATATGAGGAAAAAAACCCAAGGGGTAGAACGAACAAGAGAAGGGGAGAGAGAGAGACAGGAAAGAATGAGGGAGCTTGTGAAATAAAATACAAGAGAAATTAAGGGAGACTGGAAGGAATATAAAAAAAAACCCCAACCCCAAAGGATAGAATGGATGAGAGAGAGAGAGAGAGAGAAAGTCAGGAAGGAATGAGGGAGCATGAGAAATAAAAGACAATAGAGAAAATAAGGCAGACCGGAAGGAATATGAGAAAACTTTAAGGGATAGAGAAGGCGAAAGAGAACGGGCGTGGGCGAGAGAGATTGGAAGGAATGAGAGAAGTTGTACGACAGGGCAATGAACTCGAACATTCTTCAGACAAGATGGATGGTGCTGGCATGGAATGACAGAGCGTGCTTGTAAATTATTGCACACTCCGGGGGGCATTTGCACAATTTCTGCCGGATTCCTCAGGATTGAGAAAAATCCAGCTGCATTGTGCAAAACAAAATTTCTGTGAAAATTTTCATGACTTTTAGGGAAATACGGGAAATCTTCGGGGAAATCTGGCGTTTTTGGCCGTTTTTTAGTGAAAAAAGGGAAATTCCGAGGGAAAAAAGGGCCGTGTGACGTCATCCAAGATGGCCTCTGGCTGGTCCCCTCGTCCACATCCCCAATCCCCTGATGGGGAATCGCCATTTTCCTAGTACTATCAACCTTAGAAAAATTTCACTTCTCTTACCTGCATATATTTTAATGGGCACGCTGGCCGGCAAGCGCCGAGTAAATTTGGTAAAGTTAGAAGGGAAGTCGGTTCATGGTTTAACATTGCATTAAAAGTGTTACGTAAACAATTGAGAATACTGAAATGATTTTTCTTGCTTTCTGTTTTTTGTGCATATAAGTATAAGAAAATGAACAAATATGAAAACATATATACATTTCTAATAATTTCGCAGATTCACTTGACTGGCGAATGAATAAAGTGATCGAGTCCATAGCATTGTTAATTTAACATTGAGGGAAAAGTAAACAATATGCAGCCCTACAAATAAATCTTAAGGCCATATTTCACGATAATTTTTTATTTGATTATCTGAAAGAGATTTACATAAGGACAATATAATTGTAAATATTTGAAGTAAAATTAAGTAATTAATATTAATATTATTTTCTCTAGGACGAATAAAAATGTTTTGGGAAAAACATCAATACTTTTTATCAAATAGATTAAAGATGCCATCATAAAAGTACCGACTGTTAAATATCATTCATAATTAATTCATATGTTGTGTATAATATATATATCACATGGCATGCGATTTAGTTGGCAAAGTTAATAAACAGCATAGAAACTTAAAGCTCCATATTCAGAAATTTTCGACTTTTCGGTGCAATATTTTGAAAACTATGATCATTTGACTACAAATATGTAAATTTTTGTGGTCCTTATACAATTTTTTTTCAGATAGTAAAATGTCAATTATCGTAAAATATGGCCTTCAGCAGCGCTTTCAAGAGTTCTCAGTTAACAGTGAGCAGCCTATAATGACGTTGCTCAAGCTTGTAGAAACCTGGCGTGTATCGTCTATTCACAGTTACTGTACTTCCAACTTTTCTGAAGCCCTGCTGAAGTTCTACTTTCAGAATATTCCTCCGCCTCATGCAGACAAAACTTAACTAAATCTAGACAATTACACCAAAGGTACAACGCACCGCATTCGTGCGCACTCAGTTCAGTACCATTTTGTATGAAAACTATTTCTTACTAGATATTACAAACACCCCCTATTTTCTCACGGTTTTTATTTATGTCAATTACAAGTGTAAAGTATTACAATTGATAGACAAAATGTAAGACAAAGTTCAGTGTAATTATAATTTTTTTTATATTATCACGAATATACAACGCTTGTGATAAATGAGATACTTAGGAAACAACTATACACGTAATTAATGTGGTAATTTTTCAAGGTTAAATTAAAAAAGTGAAAAGAAACCGTGAACAGACTATAGTATATGCGTGATGACGTGTTGTTGGAGACGCACACGCAGTAGAGGCAATGCGTGTTGGCGGGGGATCGAGCGATTGATTGGCGAGCGGGTCGGCGTGGCACGAAGGCGCATGCGCGCTGTCTAATGACGCTGACTGATGGATTTCCGGGGCGGCACGCGACTTCCCCTACGTGGGTCGACCTACACACCCCCTCCCCCATCCACCCCCAGCCATCCTTTCTACCACTGCCCGCGGACTCTCTGGACTCGAATAACTAAAACCCTGTTTACACCGGAACATAGGCGCAACTAGGGTGCACTAGGGCCCTCTCTATCTTTCTTCACCAAACCCACAATTATGTCTAGACATCATAACAGATACGAAAAGCACCATTAGCTACAAGCAACTTTTTCAACAATATGTTCTCATTTGACACACTGGTTCACGATAGTGGTTGTTGAGTTGGGTTGAGAGATTTGGTCGGCTCTTAACAACGAGGTTTTGAGAGCCGATGAGGGTGAAATGAGATGAGAATGGAGTAGCGCTGGAATGTAAGGGCGGGGGAAACGGGATATCCCCGGAAAAACCCGCCGAACATCGAAAATACCGGAGATACCAGCTGGGGATTGAAGACTGTTCACCTTGGTGGGAGGCGAGCAGTCTAACCTCTCAGCTACCACGGCCCCTCACGACAGTAGTGCCGGCTGCCTACCTGCGGCTCAACCCGGGGAAACTCTTCCTGCCCGTCTGGATACTGGTCATGACTTGCTTCCTACCGACATCCATGAATGTGACGGTTCGGAAAGTCTGCAGTGTGGTATAGTTTTATGCTCTTTGCGCTCGGTGGTCGAGGAGGCGGGGAACAATACTGGTTTTCCGTTTGTCCCCCAAATCTAAGTCCAGTCCCTTACTCGAGCGCACTGGGCCGGTTTTGTGCTAAGGGTATGCCGCCATGCTTAATTTCACGTGGAAGAAGGACTCGCGCAGTACGCGTTAGGTATGCATGATTAAAATCACTAGGTTTTCCAATTAGATTCTGTTCGGCCAGCATGGCGGATTTCAAAAACGCAAGTTCCCGGTGTTACCCTGTGATACAAAAGAGCCGATTTAGCTTTTCGTTTGTGGGAGATTAACGTACAGTAAAAAGAAGCGCTTCTGGTATAACCTTTTAATAGGTATCGGCCACCAGGAGGGGAGGCTTGGTGAGGCCAGCGACGTTTCCACCGGGAACTTGCCTACCTCCCAGGCAACCACTAATCTGCTTTCCAACTAAACATATGATTTATGAGGTAACGGTCGGGATTAGCTGATAGTACCAAGGCCACCTTTTTTCTTATTAATTTCTGCATACTTATTACTAGCACATTAAGTCAAAATGCTTTAAGCGGGGGGTTACTAAGTTCTTAGCTATGTGAGTGTGCTAACCTCTATTTAATGAATGAAGGGATGTACTCTACGTTACACAGTTTTCTATGGTTACCTACATGTTACCATTTGTCTGTACGCTAGTTTTTGTTGCTTAATCGCAAGTAATTTTCAATTGATCGTTGCATAACACATTTCCACTCCCCACTTTCTGGAATGTGCACCACCTATCACCCTCCGAAATCACTGTAGACCCTGAGTCGCAAATGTTTCCCTATTTCTTTTTCTTATGAATTCCGGTCACGTCGAGTTAGCATACATTAACGACTCAGCCTGTGTATCTTCTGTAAAGGAGATTGCCGAATTCTGCCGACAAACTTAAGAGGTAATTTCTTATGCAATAAAGTGGTAATGTATGAGAGACTTTCAACCTAACCTAGTATTGAAGGAGTTATGAGCCCTTTAAGATTGAGTGTATGGAGTGGAATTTTGCGAAATATCGGAAACCAAGTGAAATTAAATATAAATTCTTCGGACATTGGTTTATGCTATCGGGATCCTCAACCTAAGAGTAAACTCTGATTAATACTTCCCACCGTAATTAAAATGCCAGGTGTAGCCACCCTTTTACTGCAGAGAATATTTTTACCGTCAGAATTTATGAACGTTTGATGCTAGTTTTTTGAGCAGTATGACGTAAGTAACAAAAATGACCCTCTTGTTGAAACTACCCAGGACCCACCGTTTTCGTGTAAAACGCACAAATACCGTTCGACGGCTGTGATACATTTCCAGGCGTAAGCAATACCAACATTTCCTGCGGCAATCACACACTGACTGTCAGCAGAAATAAACAGGCAGCTTCAGTACTATTAGCTTATTAATTAAAGTTGCATCTCTAAATAGTACAAAAGAAGGTCGCTTATCCGCGTCTGTCCGTGTATTCGCTTAGTACTTCTAAACTGCTTGATGGATTTTGATGCGGGTTTCAACATCTTTTAGAAAAGTTGTTGAGTTAGGTTTTGGTGTATGAAACATTTATATTTAATGTAAGGATAGTAGAGAAATGTCAAACCGTTTGTAATCAAATCGTAAAAAAACAGCTTTTAGTGCGCTTACATGGCTTGCGGTGACTAAACCATAAGATGTACATCAAATTAATGTAATACAGAATTGTAGGTCTCAAAAAGGCATACAGAAAAGTCCTTGATAGCATACGTTTATCTTTTAAGGGTGACCCACAGTAACAGTTATTGTCTTTCAAAGTATCGCTGTTAAAACTAAATTGTTACCGGGCGAAGCCGGGCCGGTTCTCTAGTGTTGTTTATAGCAAGTATCAAACATTTCCTCTATCACAGTCCGTCACAGTCCGTGCAGTGGGCACTGCAGCATACCATACACGCGTGTACATACTATTGCCCAAGTGCTAGGCACTGTATAGTTGCTGCCGTAGCTTTGTGTGCGTTTTGCACGAAAAAGTTGAGTTCTTGGCAGTTGAAACAAGATGACCGTTTTTGTAAGTGTCGTACTGCCCAATTAACAAACATCAAACCTTCATAAATCCTGGCCGTAAAAAGTTGTATGCATTTTAAAGGTCACCCCTGGTATTTTCATTTCGATGGGTGATCTTAATAGAGTTTACTCTTGGGTTGAAGATCCCGATAACATAAAATAATGTTCATAGATTTTTAATTTGATATCACATCGTTTCCGTTATTTCACAAAAAAATACAGCTCAAAAACTGGATTTTCAGGTGTTCATATCTTCCTTAATATTCAGTTTAGGTAGAAAGTGCCCCATATAGCCTATTTCCCACTTGATTTTGCATAAAGAATCCTCTCGCATAGTTCGTCGTTCGAATTCCCCTTCATCCTGTATAATCGCCTACATTAATAAAGAACACCGTGGAACTTCTTTACGCTTTTCTTATGTAAATTGTGTCACGCTCCTGCCAGTAATTCGGACACGAAGGATTTTTGCTCAAAACCACATGTAGTTAATGCGCGAGATTGGCTGGAAGCAGAGTCAAAAAGCAGTGTGCTGATGCGCCACCAATGAGGGATCGGAACAACTTCCTTGCGCATATTGCGCATTGTACAGGTGACCGAATACGGCCAAAGCAGACTGACAGTGACGTAACTAGAAGAAGGTAGGTTTACATTGCTCTTCCTTTAAGTTAGTAAGCTAGAATGAGTGTAAATGAGAGCACCCAAAACTTTGTTTGTTCACAGAGTTTCGTTGATATATTGTATACAGTCTGTAATGATTGGTAAATATTTATTTATAATACTTATGTACATCTTAGAATTTGGTTTATAGACCTTTCTTTATCTTTTATGCCACATGTTATTTTAGATTTTGATCGCACCAAAATAACATTTAAAAGAGAAGTAGACATGTCTGCAAACAAATGGATGTCTTTTTCAACATCCTTGAGCATTATTTAAATGTATACGATTTGCGTAGTGACAAAGCTCTGTGGAAATTTGCAAGTTGTAAGAGTAATAAATACATTATAATTTAAAAATTTTTAAACATTAATTTTTTTTATTTACAGCTTCAACTTACTACCGACTTCAATTGCGTGCATTTTAGAGCAGAAATAAAAAAATTGCTTTTCTGAGATAATAAAAGAAAGAAAACTTAATTTACTATGTATTACGTATTAACCTTTGATCGCCAACCCCTTAGCATCTTTGCTTAAAGAGAAAGCTGCATTTCAATCGCAACTCTTGTCCGTGGTATTACGTATTACAGAATAACTATACTGTTAAGGCTATCACCCACCTGGCGCTTTTGAACTGCATTGCAGAATGCTTGAAAGACACGTTTTATTTCGAAACTATTAAAGGCGTGTATAATGTGTTGGTCTAAGGGAAGAACACACACTTAACACTCTTCAGACGAGGACTGTTGAGTGCTTTCAAGATGTCACGCACATTAGAAACACACCATTTCAGAGCACTACAACATAGCTATAATCTGGTTTTTTTTTTTCTTCAAAGTGTTGTATCTTAAAATATACGCGTCATATTCGTAAAAAAAAAAATACAAATACTCAAGGACCCTGTATTGAACCTTGCCACAGAATTTCCACCAATAAAATGATAGGGTGGCCGCAAAGTACAATATGTCCTCACAGCACGACGAGAACACTGCACGCCAGTTTAGAGAGCCTTGCGCTTAGTGGCGATGGCGCACTTGATGCGCGTGACAGAGTAGCTGTTACACCACTTCTTCGCCTCTCGGCTTCGAAAGCGGAAAATAGTTCCAGGTAGTAACGAAATATTGAAAGAAATGAAGATACAGCTGTATAGACAATTCGCTGTTATCTTCGCACTTTTTGAACCAAACCTTTGAAAAATCACTCTATGTAAGACTTGGTTAGTTGTTTGCTAAATATCTATGTTATATACGTTACTTATAACACGAGTTTTGCTAGCATAAAAGTATTTTATTTTCGGTTAAATTGGACCTTTGCTTGTGGTTTATCAGTATATATATTTTTTTCATTTATAATTCGTATGAATAAAAACAGGGAGGAAACAGGTATATTGGTAATGTATGGTGAGAAGTAGTTCTCAAGAAAAATATTATTAAACAGAGTTTGCACAAACACGGTGCGTTGTACCTTTGGTGTAATTTCCTAGACCTAATTGAGCTTTGCACGTGGCGGAGGAATCGTCTGGCAGGGCTTCAGAAATGTTGGAAGTAACTAAGGATAGACTTTATCTTACGTCGCACGATGTAGCAGAGGGTGGCNGAGAACACTGCACGCCAGTTTAGAGAGCCTTGCGCTTAGTGGCGATGGCGCACTTGATGCGCGTGACAGAGTAGCTCTTACACCACTTCTTCGCCTCTCGGCTTCGAAAGCGGAAAATAGTTCCAGGTAGTAACGAAATATTGAAAGAAATGAAGATACAGCTGTATAGACAAGTCGCTGTTATCTTCGCACTTTTTGAATCAAACCTTTGAAAAATCACTCTATGTAAGACTTGGTTAGTTGTTTGCTAAATATCTATGTTATATACGTTACTTATAACACGAGTTTTGTTAGCATAACTTATAACACGAGTTTTGTTAGCATAAAAGTATTTTATTTTCGGTTAAATTGGACCTTTGCTTATGGTTTATCAATATATATATTTTTTTCATTTATAATTCGTATGAATAAAAACAGGGAGGAAACAGGTATATTGGTAATGTATGGTGAGAAGTAGTTCTCAAGAAAAATATTATTAAACAGAGTGCGCACAAACACGGTGCGTTGTCCCTTTGGTGTAATTTCCTAGACCTAATTGAGCTTTGCACGTGACGGAGGAATCGTCTGGGCAGGGCTTCAGAAATGTTGGAAGTAACTAAGGATAGACTTTATCTTACGTCGCACGATGTAGCAGAGGGTGGCTNGGCAGGGCTTCAGAAATGTTGGAAGTAACTAAGGATAGACTTTATCTTACGTCGCACGATGTAGCAGAGGGTGGCTGAAGACGAAAGAACCTGCGTACGGCAGTGGAATCGGAAAGGTACGAAAAAAGAGAATATGCCTGATGCAGTGTGCCAAACATGGCCAGTCTGGCATCCTGGGGCGCGATTCTCATTCTATTCTTCTCATATAGTGAGCAGAAATACTTGGGTATCGCTAGAGTTTACGATATTCTGATAGGCAGGTGAACACTACACTTCGTGCCATAGACACTTGAACCATTGCTTACTGGAGTGGAGTGATTTGGGCGGTCTTAAGGGTGTCGGACCTCAAAAAATTAATAATTTTATATTTATACCAAACATTGTTTCACTCGTACGCATTGTATGTAATGATATTTTCCTAGAATAAATTTTTTTTTCACTTTACATTTTTAAAATAATTTTATGTCAAATACAAAATTCTTCTGTTTTGCTGCAGCAGTAATAACAAAAACTAACAAAGTTGTACAGATAGAAAATTTACAAAGTAATCTAATCCCCTGGGATACCGCGTGACACATAAGTAATCACCCATATATGAAATCAAATTGTTAAATATAAATTTTTTTGCATATTTCTAACTTTTTTTTTTATGTTTGAAGTGTTGTTTGATGATTACATTATGTTAAGCAGTAGCCCACAGCATTAGTTTATGTTGTAAACTTTTTTATCTCTACAACTTAATATTTTTTATTGCGGCTGCAACAAAACAGAAGAATTTTGTATTTGACATCACATTATTAAATATATATAGTGTAAAATTTTATTATTCTAGGAAAACGTTTTCGCATACAATGCGTAAGAGTTGAACAATGTTTGGTACAATTATAAAACAATTATTTTTGGGGTCCAATTTGGGTAACACGAGGTGAGTATGGAGCAGCACCGGAATGCAAGGGTGGAGTAAATGGGATATCCCCGAGAAAACTCTCAGACCAGCGGCATTTTCCGGCACGATCCCCACTCGCGAAAATCCGGGAGCGACCCCGCCGGGAATCGAGCCCGGCACGCCTTAGTGCAGAGTGAGTAGTTGATTCCCTACACTACCGCGGGCCCCACCCCGCTTATTGTCCACACCACGTAAATCGACTTACGATAGGCGGAAAAACGAATGAGAATCGCATCCCTGGCCACGCTACGACAATCAAGGACGTCAGCGGCAAGGAAGCGTTATGCGCGATCTGCGTAGCTTGTGTGTAGAGTCCCGTACTCTCGGCTTGTGAGCCCGCACAGCAAGAACTCGCTGCCACCAAGCACACACACCTCTTGTGAGACCAAGGATGTAATAGTACTAATTTAATTGGGTAATGCCATCGAGTTATTATTTTCAATGAAATAAGAAACCTCTGATGTAGAACGCTTTTAGTTTAATTTAAATAAAATTATATTTTGCATCTAACGTTCTCTAGCAATGGTTTGTCGCCGCCGATCCTAACTCAGACGTGAAAATTGGATCTTGCTGAAAGGACCTTTGGTAAATCGAAGAATTCAGCTGATGTACATAATTATATAATTAAAGTGCCGAATCAGAAAATTTAAACTTGCAACCGCGTTTATAACAGTTCGTCCTTCTGCTGCACAAACCGACGAACTCGCAGGCCGCTCATGAGTTCGCCCATGTAGAAAAATATCCATTGAAGTAGCTCAAAAAAAATATTAACAGCCCGTAGCTAAAACTTAACTGCTACGTTACATAAAACTTGGCTTTTCCACTTCATTCTTCCCTCACCAAATTGCCAGCGGAATGTAAAATTAGTTTCTTGCAGCAAAGGTTCAGCGTGTGAGACAGTTCACGGAAATTAAATAGACAATAATTCATGTAAATACACGATCCGTCGATCCACAANGGTTCAGCGTGTGAAACAGTTCACGGAAATTAAATAGACAATAATTCATGTAAATACACGATCCGTCGATCCACAAAATTCTCGAATCTACTTGACAGGAAGTAGTCCAACCAGCAAAAATTCTTCAATTTTTTTTTTTTTAACTTTCTAAANAATTCTCGAATCTACTTGACAGGAAGTAGTCCAACCAGCAAAAATTCTTCAATTTTTTTTTTTTTAACTTTCTAAAAATAAACTGTAACTTGGCGCAAGACATGGGTCTGAGGCAATTTTACATTTGAAAAACATAATATAAACTACCCATAAAAATGATATCGTGTTTTTCGTTGGGCCAACGTTGGCTGAACGGTGCATATATGAAAATAAAAATATATTAAAATAAAATTAGCTATAAATGCGTTAAATTATTATTATTTTCAATATAATGGAAATATTGGAATTGTGGCCATAATCCTAAAGGTAATTATGTATATATTTTATTATATAGTATTTTTTCGTTGGGGTATAGTGGAACTCTCCGTCTACGTGTTTGAAACACTGATCTCCCTGCTTCTCTACTGCTGGANTTTTTTCGTTGGGGTATAGTGGAACTCTCCGTCTACGTGTTTGAAACACTGATCTCCCTGCTTCTCTACTGCTGGAAAAACTCAAGAGAAATACAGGAAAATATGTGAAACACGTCCATTTCCCCCTCCCTCGGACCTTTTCCCTGTCCTACATGCCTGGCAGTTGTTAGGACCCTTCCTGGTTGTTATATTGGCCTCATTGTATGCAGTTGTGTCTATTGTAGTTTTTTTTTAAACCATGGAATAAGTCAATGTAAAATATATTTTTTCAGGACATATATGAAAGTCGATATTTTGTTGTCCATTCATAAACTTGGTTATTGAAGATAAATGTTGTTGTTGAAACATGCCGAAGTCAGCAAAAAAAAGCTGTGAGTAGCTCTCTGTTTATGATGTTTATTCTTTTTTTCTTTTACGGTCTTTATTCTTTAAATACATAGCGACAATGCTGTATTATTAGATTTACATGGCTGTAATTATTTAGAATCGCTATATTCAAAATTGATGCATTGAGAAGGAATTTCTTTAACATTGATTCCCTATTTAAACTTTGTGGCTTCAGCCTTGGTAGGCAGAGCCCGCAATTTCTTGAGAAGCATCAACGAAACAATGAAACTACATCCACGAAAATTTTGTTTTCAGTAGAAGAGAAGATAAAGTAAAGTAAGAAAACGTAAACTGTTAAAATTTTTCTTGGTTTGTAGGTATAACTGGAACACGTGTATTTTCTGAAACGCACTATCCTTCAACCTGACAACTCAACACGAGTCACACTGAAGCCGACTACAACACTCAGTAGCGAGGTCTTTTCGTAAGTTTCAGGAGCAGTGTATAGTCCATTCATGGTTACTTCCAACTTTTCTGAGTCCCTGCTATAGTTCTTCTTACAGGCTATTTATCCGCCTCAAGCAACAAAGCTTAACTAAGTATAGAACATTTTACCAAAGAGGCAACGCACTGCATTTGTGCCCACTACGTTTAATAATATTTTGCATTATAACTATTTATTACTAGGCATTACAAACGCACCTGTTTTCTCTGTGTTTCTATTCTTATTAATTATAAATTAAATAAAAAAGGCAAAATGTTTTGCGTCACTTGAGATTGTTGTATTAGGGAAGTATTAGCCAAAGTAAATGCCATTGGATAAATGGTTGAACACACATGTCTCTGGAAAATCTACCTTTAATGCACTTAGTGTGCCGAAACCACTTCGGCACACCAGTGGCACATACATACATGAAACAGTACTCTCATGTGGGTATGGCGTCCCAGTGCAGTGACAAAGTCGCGGACACGTCGTGGCATGCTGAAAATGAGTCTGTCCAGCATTTCTTGAGGGATGAGGTCCCGCTCCTCAACAGCAACCTGAATTAACTTTCTGGGTGTTTCAGGTGGGTTCGGACATTTGGTAATCACACGTTTTAACATCCTCCATGCATGTTCCAGGCAAGTCATACCGGGTGACCTGGCTAGCCAAGGCATTCGTTTGATGGCCTCTTCCTGCGAGAAGTTATGCACGATCCGTGCTCTATGTAGACGAGCATTATCTTCCATGAGGATGAACTAATCACAAATGTCGGCTCGAAAAGCACGCACAACAGGCTCAAGAACCTCTTCCATATATAGCTGTCCTGTTAGGGTGTTGTTGTTGTAAAACGAGAGGTGTACTCATACCAAGAACTATTCATGACCAGAACATCACAATGTCTTCGCCATGTGTATACATCACGGACATACTGCTGCCCCACTGTAGGTCCACATCATGTCACACCTTCACAGACCGTAAGTCAAGATGCAGACACACACGAGTCACGTCTGCCTCCACGAGGGAAGCCGCCAGTCGAGCTAATCGCTCAGTTCGGTGACGATGCGATAGAGATGGACACCTCATGGGCTTGTAGGCAAGTTTGTGGTCCTGGTGAAGCCTGTTCCGGATAGTCTCGTCGCATATCA
Organism: Clitarchus hookeri; assembly: GCA_002778355.1. Taxonomy (NCBI): domain Eukaryota; kingdom Metazoa; phylum Arthropoda; class Insecta; order Phasmatodea; family Phasmatidae; genus Clitarchus; species Clitarchus hookeri. The sequence continues at coordinate 670,274 of NQII01000155.1, read as the reverse complement.
GCTGCTGTGGAACATGGTCGTCTCCTAGCGCCAACCACTACTGCGCTGCTGTAGTAGCACGAGGGCGACCACTATGAGGTGCATCTGCCACACAATGCTTCCCGATACTTCTCCCACACACGACTGACATCACTTTGGTTGGCTCCGAGCAGTACAGTTACCTCTCTTTGTAAAATCCCACCTCCACAAGGATTACCACCTGTGATCGCTCTAACGTACCATCGAAACGCAAAACAGTGAGAATTGAACCAAATCTGTGAAAATAGTGAAAATTGAGCAACTGATAATCAGCGCCAGATAACTTATCAATCTAGTGGCTGAATTTCAATGATTTATTTACGATCCCCCCTGAATGTCAAGATTCCACTTCTATAAACCACTTGTTCCCAGTTATTTTGCTTGATTCGCCGGTAAGTAGAAGCTATCAACCGATTTTCAGATAATGTTATTTCACCGCTTGATATCACTGATTCAGTCTTAGAGAAGTATAAAACGCATGTGATACATGACATGTGTAGAAAACAACCGAACACGTTATTCATCGGGTGATTATTCAAAGGTTTGATTAATAAAGTGTGAAGATACTGCGAACGGACCATATTTCTGCTTGTGCTGTCACGACGATCTGTTGTGTCACCCCCTCTGTTTCCGTAGAGCGGTCCCACTTCCTGCCACCTCGCCATTCCAACTCCCAATCTCGCTGTGACGCAATACAAGGTCGTCACAAATTAAATTATCAGAGCGTTTGCCTGTGGAAGGATATTACATCTTTTCTACAAATTGGTGGTTCCCAGCCCAATTATCTATTTTGAGCGAAAGTAAAACAATCGATAACACGGGAATAACAGGTCACGCAGTCTACGGAAATGGCGAATTTCTTCTTTGCGAGATCACTTTTCAGTCGTTCTTTACCAGAAACCACGTTTCTCGTGGGACTATTACATAGGCATTGTAACATCTACGAAACATGCACACCAGAATGCACAATTTTATCACGCTCTTTAATAAATAATTAAACATTCAATGAGCTGATTTCCATGTGTCTTCTTAATGCAAAATAAAACGTTATGTTGTTTCAGATGGTGTCGTGAGTTAAGTCCCACCTTATTGTAGAGTGCTCAGTACCTAAAATAAAAATTCAGTTTACTTAAAAAAATATCTTGTTTTGTAGACACTACCATAGTGAGTATAAACATTTTGTAATAATTCCTTTTAACACTTTGCATTCTGTACACATTATTGGCATGCGAGTCAAGCTAGAATTGTGTCACACCCACTAATATAAGAACGCCATTTATTCTGGTCTCTGTTTGACACTTTCCACCTTCGTATTGGTTAGCACCACATCTGTCACGCTGACTCCACTGAATCAAGTTTATTACTGGCTAGCTTTCAGTCAATGGAGTGCCGAGTTGATAATCTCCCAATCAAGTATCCTTCCATATGTAACAGGTAATACAACCTATATTGTTCATTAAATATGTTATACAATAATAATTGCTGATGAACCATAAAGTTCTTTNTAACAGGTAATACAACCTATATTGTTCATTAAATATGTTATACAATAATAATTGCTGATGAACCATAAAGTTCTTTATAAGTCGCCGGCTTCAGTCTTGGTTGGCAACGACCTTAGGGATCTTGAAAAACATTAAGTAAACAATAAAACTACAGCTACGCGAATTTTGTTTTCAATGGCACATTTATCTTTAGTTTAGCGCTAGTTACATTGGGGCATAGTGTTGTTAGTGTTTATTTTAAAGCAGTACGAATACACTGAGTATTATCAGCGACACAAAACACACCCTTGGATGCGTCGCCCCATAATCGAACCCTGACTTCAGAGGAAAAACCCCAAAATGTGTTCATTCCTTGTCTCCCTCCACCCTCCACCATCCCCTTTAAACCATAGGGACCATGGCCCATTCGAAACATGTGACCGCGTGGGTAGCGGTAGTGAAATTTCGCGAAAATATTTCAAACAAGTTATATTTAAAAACACTGTAGGGTCGCTTACCTACCTTTATAGGCTGAATTACTTCTTGACACGTGTTAAATCTTTGCACACGAATCACGTAGGAGTCGTGCCGATGCAGCCGAATTCTGAGTGGCTCGGTCAAATATGAAAACGCCTTCTCAAGCAGATAGCAACCAATTGCAGTCGACAAACTACTGTTGTGTGCTTATAGCATTGAAGTCTACCGTGTACTCATTTTTTTTCTCGCGAAAAATCACTAGCTCTACGCATGGGGTGCCGAACTATGGAGACGCCACGTCATCAGCGTCTTAATTATTTTATTTAGCAATATATAACAAATATTAGTGTAATCCATTTTTTTAGTCTGAAATAAATCTCATCGTCAGATAAGCGCTTTTGACATTAAACATTTCTAACCTTTATATTTTCTCCCAATGTTGAATTTGTCTTTACCTCAAATTTTAACTTTTGACACATTTGCACTTTTCTGGACATATCAAATGTATTTGTATTACATTAGAAAAATGTATATAGCTTTTATAAGCTTTAATTTAAATTCCTCCTCATTATTTACAACAAATTAAAAAATGCATAATTTGATTTCCAAATCGCTAAAGGCTGTTCACGATAAAATGAGCACTTTTGAAATCAACCTTCGAAAAATATCGCTGCTCCTACCTACATATATTTTAAAGGGCGCAAAAGTGGAATGCGCCCAGTAAAGTTGCTAACGATGGANATATCGCTGCTCCTACCTACATATATTTTAAAGGGCGCAAAAGTGGAATGCGCCCAGTAAAGTTGCTAACGATGGAGATAAAGTAGTTCGATATCTTAACGACGAATAAAACGTGTTAGGTAACCATTTGTGACAACTCAAATCATTTCTTTACCTTTATTTTTAATGCAACGAATTGCAAAAATTGCCTGATTTGTAAAATATTTACTTTCCTAATAATGTCACAGTTTCACCAGACCGGCGCATGAATAAAGTGATGAGATCCATGGCAATGTTAATTTTGCATAAGGCGGAAGAATACACAACGTGCGTAAAATTAGATCTTAAGCAGGGCNATATCGCTGCGCCTACCTACATATATTTTAAAGGGCGCAAAAGTGGAATGCGCCCAGTAAAGTTGCTAACGATGGATATAAAGTAGTTCGATATCTTAACGACGAATAAAACGTGTTAGGTAACCATTTGTGACAACTCAAATCATTTCTTTACCTTTATTTTTAATGCAACGAATTGCAAAAATTGCCTGATTTGTAAAATATTTACTTTCCTAATAAGGTCACAGTTTCACCAGACCGGCGCATGAATAAAGTGATCAGATCCATGGCAATGTTAATTTTGCATAAGGCGGAAGAATACACAACGTGCGTAAAATTAGATCTTAAGCAGGGCATTCAAAAGTGCTCAGTTTACCGTGAACGAACTATACCACAAAATGACTGTAAGAGGGAGAGAAATGTACAAATACGACGATTTGTGATGAGTAGTAATTGAAGAGTGGGGGGAGCAAAGGCATAAAAAATAACTTGATACGTCCCCCTCTCCAAGCATCATAGACGCTGGTCGCTGTTTTTAGGACACTCGAAGCACACAAACGAGGAAACGATTAGAGTGACATCGACCCGCGTACCTGTATCGCACCGACGCGACGCACCTACACGCATGGCGTCCAGTTGTACCGCTGGAAGTATGGGACTTTAAGAGGCGACACTTTCATTTTATTAGTGCAAAGTGAACAGCAACGTTTAGTACATGTCCCTACACTAGTTTTAAGCGTTTACGATTCTAACATTTTGCATCAAGGCAGTGTGAAAAGGCAGCTTCCAGCTATATCGGAGAGCTCGGAAAAGGTGTTTGCAACACGCACGGTGCCTTGAAAGTAGTCTTCGTATTTCGTTTCAAGTGTATTTTTTTCCCCCGTAGATCAGTGCATACGAAGCGCGTTAAGAAGTTCTGTAAAGAAAAGTGCCTTTCAAACACTCTGCAACCCAGTTGAAGCGAAGCTGCAGTTACGTAGTCACCTTAAAGGGAACCCCTAGTAAAGAATGTAAACGACTCAAGGTCACATCCGGCCACGAGGTAGCATTGCGACCGCGATGGAAAATAGCGCAAACAAGCTTCGCGTGTGTTTTGTTTCTTCAGAATTGTATGCGGTGACTATATATAAGGTTTAAGTTCAGCGGTCTGTTCAGAATAGTTACAGCATCGTCGCTATAGTTTAAAACACTGTTTTACAAAAGAATACATATCATAAACGGAAAACTACTTAACAACGATTTTCGCTGACATTTTTTAACGACCACATTTATGGTCCAGTAATAAAATGTATGAATGGGCAACAAACTATCGGCATTCATTTCTGTCCTGAAAAGAAGACTTATATTGAAATATTCCGTAGTTTTTTAAAATTTTAATTGACAGATGTGTTGGTAATGCCTAGTGAGAAACAGCTCTTATGCAATATATTATTACACTGTGTGCACACATGCGGCGCGTGGTCCCTTTGATGTAATTTACTAGACCTAGTTAAACTTTGTTTGTATGGGGCGGAGGAAAATCCTGGAAATAGAACGTCAACGAGGTTTCAGAAAAGTTGGAATTAACTGTGAACAGACTATAGCATAGGCTGCGAATAGAGAGGTGAGGTAAGCGGACTGTCTCACCTCCACTTTTCAGCCAGCAGGGGAGTAACCCCCTCTGTTGATAAACAGTGGTTGGTCACTTATTCAGTTTGTAGTAAGTATTTATAAATTATTGCTGAATGCTTGTCTCATTGTTTTCAATATATGTCTTGTTTACAGGTCCTTAAATAACCATAAAAAGGCATTATCTAATTTGGGCCGCGTGCATAAACACATGCATAAACATGCAACGTAACGTAAGAAAGAGAGAGAGGGAGAGAGAGAGAGAGAGAGAGAGAGAGAGAGAGAGGAGGTGAGAAAGTTGAGAGCCGATGAGGATGAAATGAGGTGAGAATGGAGTAGCGCCAGAATACAAGGGTGGGGAAACGGCAAATCCCCGAGAAAGCCCGGGTACCAGCGGCATCGTTCGGCACGATTCCCAATTGCGAATATCCGGGAGTGACCCGGCCGGGGATATTGAACCCGGTTCGCCTTGGTGGGAGCCGAGCAGGCTAACCGCTCAGCCAACGCGGTGGTGGCGTGGTTTGATTGCGGTGCCGTGTAGGGGGGGGGGTGCATTACAATTAACATGGGTACTGTAACAGACAGTTTGAGGCTCATCCTCCTCCCTCCCGCAATTCTATCAGGAAACAGGAAGTGTGCGCCTATGACAAGTAGTATAGGCTAGATATGAGATCAAGGCAGTACCTGGTGCGGCTCCGGCGACGGACGGGACGGCAGTCTCGGACAGTCGTAGCGGGCGGTCAACGGCAAACTGCCCGCCCGACGGCGCCGAGGGACAAGGGACGGCACCGCACCTGCGCACTGGCCGGACATCGACCGCCCCCGCCGATACACATCCGGCCACTCGCACGCCACGCAGTTACATACATCCCGCGGACTGGTCGGTCTTCCACGCATGTCCCGCAGCGCTGGCTCGCGGGTTGCCATGACAACACCACAACTGCCAACAATCACATGCCGTTTGTTTACGTTAGGGTTTTACAACAAATCCGCGTTTTAAGGTGGCCGCCTGGGTAGGCCGCCAAACGGTGTGCAGAGCTCCAGCAGAAAACGTTTTATTAAAAAACCATCAAACCTGTCTGAGTGAGGTTTGATTTCGAAAAGCATTTAAGAAACGTTACGTGTCTTTATACGTTTTTCAGTTCCTCCATTTCTCTCTAAAGCATTTTTTTGTGATAGTGAAAATGACTGAAACTGTTATTTATTCCGGTACAAAACATTGAAAAAGGAATAGGGACGTGCATTAAACCTTTATTTTTATTATTACGTCATAAAATGGTAGGGTCTCCGCTGAATGTCTCACAGAGGCGCGTTATCGACGGCAAAACTGCAAGCCAGTTGAGTGCTGTGCACGTAGAGGCGATGAGAGAGTTGATGCGCATGTCACGCTTTTAGGCCTCAGACATTCAAAATTTCTTCAACCAGGCGGCCACTTTAAGGCTCCCGCCTACCTGCAGATTTTTTTCCGCATTTGATTCCGAGAAGCGCGGAGGCGATAAGGGCAACGCTGCCAGGCTCATCGAGTGAACAATCGTCGCTAAGCGCCAGGCTCTCAACCGTCGTGCTGAGTGTACCCGTAGGACTTTCAGCGGTGACCCAATTTTTTTATTGGTGGAAAGTCTGTAAGAAGTTTCAATACAAGGCCCTTGAGTAGTTTTGTATGTATCTGATTCGTATATTTTGCGCTTTGGAAAAGCCATTTTTTAGGCATTTTGGAATACTCTGAAAAGGTGTTTTAATGTGCGTGAGGTTTTGAAAGCACTCAACAGCCCTCGTCTGAGTGTGTGTTCTTTTCGTACATCAGCACATTGGACGCACGTTTAATAGTTTCCTGGGGAAGCGAGTATTTCATTTATTCTGCAAAGCAGCTCAAGCCCCAGGTAGGCGCGAGCCTTAAAAATAACTTGTCAACAGTGAAGATATTAGAGACGGGGCAAGTTGCCCAGTGTAGCAGGAACGAGGGAAGAATGGGCCATGGCCTGTAGTCAGGATCCATCCCAGTATTTGCCTGGAGTGATTCCGGGGAACCGTAGAAAACGAAATCAGGATGGCCTGACCGAGGTCTTCCCGAATGCAAGTCCGAAGGCGCTGCGCCACCTCACTCGATACGGGAGGAACCAAAAATTGGCGAAACTGGATTTACTTGAATTTTCGTTACAACTTAGTCTACGAGAACATTACCTGTTTAAGGAAATACTATGACACTCCTAGTGGAAGACAAGTGAGTGAGTGAAAATATTTTGAGCGGTTCTTAACATCGAGGTTTTGAAAGCTGATAAGGGTGAAGCGAGGCGAGTAAGGAGCAGCGCCGGAATGCAAGGGCGGGGGAAACCGGAGATCCCCGAGAAATCCCGCCGACCAGCGGCATCGTCCAGCACGATTCCTACATGCGAAAATCCGGGGTTAGCCCCGCCAGGAATCGAACCCGGTCAGCCGTGGTGGGAGGCGAGTAGTCTAACCACTACACCACCACGAGTATTTTTTTTCATTACGAATTCCCGCTTTTGGTTGAATGGGGTCGGTTTTGCAAAGCTGAGTTCGAACCATACATTAAATTTTATTGGCGGCGTAATCATGTGGATAGCCAAAAGCGATGTTTTCCCCCATTAAAGCTAAAAATGTGCAACTATCCTTGAACGACCCACTCTCGTTGTGGACGGCATACGTCTTTAAACTGTAATTGAATGCAGTTTAAACCTCCGCGAAACATTCCCAGAACCTGCGACGATACTTTGGAATGATGTTCGCTGGCACAATGGCGGATGCTCATCTTGGACCCTTTGCTGTGGGAAGTAAATTTGTACGCTGTAGCAAAGGAGACTGAATAAGTCGCAGTTTGGCAGGCGAAGGTCCTACAGGTACTCAGGTTTTCGCACGTCTCTGCAAGTTTACACTCCAAGCAAATGTCATCACAGTTTTCCGCACTTACTTATGTCATTCCATCCCTATTCATCGCACATCCATACTTTATGTGTTTGGTGAATGCGTACGAAGCGTTACAGTAGCAGCACGGGTAGTAGTTAGAAATAGCCGATTCCATCTCAACTGGATGCTGGACGCGGAGCATCGGTGCCACGGCGGCAATCTTTGATTGCGTTACGCAGAAACCTCCTGTTATGTCATTCCTCGTCAGCAGCGGCCATCATGGATTTCCCTTTTTTCCTCGGAATTTCCCTTTTTTCCTTCTGCTCTATCATTTCATCTCGACTCTTCATGCTCTTTGATTCCTATGTAATTTCTTCTAACGCTCCGTAATTCCTTCCTGTCACTCGTCCGTTCAATCCCTTGGAGGTTTTCTCATATTCCTCCCNATTTCTTCTAACGCTCCGTAATTCCTTCCTGTCACTCGTCCGTTCAATCCCTTGGAGGTTTTCTCATATTCCTCCCTGTCTCCTTTATTTAATCTCTTGTGTTTTTCTTTTGTTGCACCCTGGCATTCATTCCTGTCTCACTCCCGTTCGTTCTATCCCTTGGGGAGTTTTCTAATATTACTTCCAGTCTCCTTTATTCTATCTCGGGTTTTTTCTTTTCTTATGCCCTGGCATTCATTCCTCTCTCTCAATCGTTCTATCCCTTGGGTTGGTTTTCTCANCGGGTTTTTTCTTTTCTTATGCCCTGGCATTCATTCCTCTCTCTCAATCGTTCTATCCCTTGGGTTGGTTTTCTCATATTCCTTCCAGTCTCCTTAATTTTCTACCTTTCCTCTCTCCTGCTTTAAGAGTCCTTCATCTTGGATGTTCCCTCATCGCCGTCGCCTGCTGTAGGCAGCCATCGTTAATTCCCGCGCTTACTGCCAGTCAGCTGCTGTAGGCGGGCATCTTTGATTTTCGCTCCCGCCACCAGAGTGTTGAAAGTTCCACAGTTCGCAACTAGGAGCGCTGGTATCGGCACGGCAATTTCGTGCATGTGTGCTGGTTCACTCGTCACCAGCAGGAGTGCGCTAGCATCGGGGAGGCGAGTTCAAACAGCAGCCGCCATGAATGCTGAGAATTATTATTAGTTGTTGTTGTTTCTGAACTCAAAACGTGCAAGAGGCATGCGATTTCGATTCGACCACCTTAGTTCGCCTGTCGAGCATCTATACCACACGACCACCAATGCAAGGAAGTGCAAGGAAATTAAATAACATATTTATTAGCATCTGCCTATGGACTCGTCAGATGATAAACATGTCATCGCCAAAAAATCGACACTGCAAGGTCAGGAGAAGAAAAGGTAAATACTCGCATCGGTATGTGTATTAATCACACAATAAACTTGTCATTACGAGCTGGCGATGTTTTCTCATACTCCTTCTAAATTCGCCTATGCTAATTACGACAATTGTAAATATGCAAGCACCTGGCTTCTGGCTGGGGACCAGCGGACGAACTAGAGAGGTTTTCTCGTATTCCTTCTGTATTCCCAATGCTAATGATGACAATTGTGAATGTGCTAACATCTCACACGCCCATCACCGACCGCTGGCTGTTGGCTGCGAACATTCTGACGGGCTGGTATACTCGCTGGTTTTCTCATATTCCTTATGGTCTCCTGTCACCTGGCATCCTGGTGGGGACGAGTCTCATCCTCTGTAATTCCACTTGCGCGGCACAGAGCGAAGCCTGCCAACACATGCTACCCTAGAGTTGCACTGCACTCAGCATCAAGTACGAGCTAAGCCCACTTATAAGCATAGTTTGCTGTTATTTCCGAACCATTTAAGATATAGTCACTAAATTCATAACATAAACATCACCCCCGACGATGAACATGGCCGCTGGATTACTATGCCTGAAACCCACTTATAAGCATAGCTGGTTATAATTTTCTCACGTNCGACGATGAACATGGCCGCTGGATTACTATGCCTGAAACCCACTTATAAGCATAGCTGGTTATAATTTTCTCACGTGTTTAAGATATAGTAACGAAATTCATAACATATTCATCACCCCCGACGATGAACTGGGCCGCAGGGTCAAGCACGCCTTAAGCCCACTTATAAGCATAGTCGCCCACCATTTATCACCCACCAAAGCTATACGCACCAAATTTATTTAATAAACATTATCTCTGATGAAGAACAGGGTGATAAGGTTAAGTAAAGTTTAAAAATTTTTAAAANTAAATTTATTTAATAAACATTATCTCTGATGAAGAACAGGGTGATAAGGTTAAGTAAAGTTTAAAAATTTTTAAAACATAGACGACCACTAATCCCATCCAAAGAAGCAATATTTGTCAAATCCATAATATACACATCGCCACCGACAACGAACAGGGTGGTATTGCAAGTACGCTCTAAGCCATCGTATAAGCATAGTTGGTTACCATTTCCCATCCACCGAGGTTATCTTCACCAAATTCATAACATAGGCATCACTTCCGACGACGAAAAGGACCGCAGGGTTAAGTACACCTTAGACCTTCGTATAAGCATAGTTGGCTGCCATTTTCCACCCACAGAAACTATATTCACCAAATTCATATCATAGGCATCACCTCCGATGACAAACAGGGTGGTAGGGACAAGTAAAATTTAAGCTCTCTTATAAGCTTAGTTGTCTGACATTTCCCACCCACCGAAGCTACGACTACAAATGACAGACATCACTTCCGATTGCAATCAAGGATAAAAGGAGAAGTAGGCATTTAGCCCTGTTATAAGCATAGTTGGTTAGCATTTCCAAACCTTTGAAATTCGGGAAAATGTAACAACCATCCGCGCATGTAAAAAAAAAAANGCATAGTTGGTTAGCATTTCCAAACCTTTGAAATTCGGGAAAATGTAACAACCATCCGCGCATGTAAAAAAAAAAATGAAGGTATACATACAAATGCGTTGCAATGTTACTGTTGCATGTAGGATTGTAAGGTCTGAAAANTAAAAAAAAAAATGAAGGTATACATACAAATGCGTTGCAATGTTACTGTTGCATGTAGGATTGTAAGGTCTGAAAATGCGCACACATGCGCATAGACCTGCACACACTCGACAATCACCCACCGCTACCCTTGTCATCTGCTACCACAGGTGTCTACCACCAAAATATTGTAATAAAATTACATTTAAAAGAGTGGTGGCAAATAAAGGTTTTTTCTGTCGAATGATATGGTGGAACACGAAATCAAGGCTTATCTACTGTTGTTTACGGGCCCCTCTCATTAAGTTGCAGTTCTTTGACATCCTTTGTGTCTCTATAAATTCCGATTTACTGTGGCACACAGCATGGGACTTTGGCACGTCCAATGACCCAAAACCTAACTGGGATGGTTTTACTCAAGATGCTTCAGTTGGGGCACATCCACCTAGCTCTGATATCAATATGTTGCCGTCATATATATTCATCAGACGAGAGCTGCATCTACTCCGCATTGATGTATATGAACAGTCAAGCAGAAAATCTGAACATTCCGGCCCCACTTATAACATTCGATTAGCCTCTATGGCTAAACGCTGTAGAACTCGTTACTGCAAAAAAACTAAGTTTCGTGTGTAGGCTTGGCGGTTTCATATGATGATGAGATTCTTGGGCAGTAGTGGGTGTCTTATGTATGGTCCTGGCTTTCCAGGGTTACTTGCAAAAATATATGGTCCTAAATAGGCACCAAACATTCTCCCGAATAAGTTTGTTTTCTGAGCTCTTCCCTGCCACTTTCCGAATGATGCCGCTCTAATGAAAAGACTTGTTGCTGCAGTGCTTTATTTTGAATTCCAGACATTCCAGAAATGAGATACCAGAGCATAGTCTCGAAACCGGAGACGTGAATAGAAACTATATTCTGTTCAAGTGTAATGAAAATGAGAGTGAGTCAGGCACTGAAAGTGAAAGTATGAATAATAATGAAATAGGGGTAGCATTGAACACTGATGTAAGTGATTTGTCCATAAAACGATTGAAAAATATTTGATGTAGAAGAACTTCAGGAATGCTACGAGAAGATCCGAAAACACGAAATTCGGATCGAAAATATATGTGAATTGCTTGCTCTACCAAAGCTGCAGACGGTGCTAGAATCACTCCAAGATAAACTACAAAGTAAATAAAAAACAGCAAAATATTTGGATTGTATAGATGGAAAACTCTGACATACCTAGGCTCTTCATTCGCACCGAAATAATAGACCACTGGAACATGCATCTAGTGGGAATTGGCAGAATACTGAACATATTTGCAGCGATAAGTAATTTCAAATATGCAAATAGTACTCGCCTGCATCTTCACATCTTCAGTGGCTGCTGGATTTGCCTTCCAGAAATCCGTGGCTTTAAGAACAGTTCGCTGCAAATGAATATCACACTGTTTTACGCAATGATCATTATTTCCGGGCTGGTTTGTGAACTGATCTTGTTATTGAACAAGTTATGGTGAAGTCTATAAAAAGCGGAGGAGGGTTAACAAGAGGGCGTGGAATGAGAGAGTATGTACGATTGCTCTCGGTATACAACATGCACAGATGCGCGGAATGGCATGAAGCTATGGCATATTTTACAGGCCATGACTACCAAACAAGTGAGCAACACGCTGAGCTAGGAAGTTCAAGTTGGAAGAGAGACTATGATGGCCTTAACCAACTGAAAAATTGGCGATCCCAGCACAACCCATTTGATGATAGTCAACCTAATCCATGGTCATTATCATCTGGGCTGATAGCAGTTGATACTGATGGCATACATTGTGATGTTATAGTAGACGCGGGGCACATGTTGCAAAGAAAACAAGACATTGTCAGAGTTTCGGAGGCAGCAGTGAAACGAAGTGCTATGGTGAGCACACTGGCCCACTTGCAGAAGAACATAAAGATAGGAAAGCATTCAGTGCATGTACATACCATTATTTTATTTTCTATATTAGCTGCAATCCTATAACGAAGTGAAAGTATCGCACCCTACTTCGAGCATTAGCGTACTACTTTCCCCGCCTCTTTCTTTAAGGATTCACAAATACAGAANTTCCCCGCCTCTTTCTTTAAGGATTCACAAATACAGAAGGCCAAGATGACAGTTTTGGTGAATGCACTGGTTTCTAGTGTACAAGATGCGAAAACTACGAAAAATACTACACGTATCGTAGATGGCGGTACCTCGCATCGTGTAAAATAGTTACCCGTAGTTACATACAAAGAGGTAATCATGCAGTATGTGCAGTATACTCCCTACTCATTATAAGGCCCTTGAATAAATATTATATGACNAAGGCCAAGATGGCAGTTTTGGTGAATGCACTGGTTTCTAGTGTACAAGATGCGAAAACTACGAAAAATACTACACGCATCGTAGATGGCGGTACCTCGCATCGTGTAAAATAGTTACCCGTAGTTACATACAAAGAGGTAATCATACTCCCTACTCATTATAAGGCCCTTGAATAAATATTATATGACCGAATCCTATCTTACTGCCCTTCATGTGATCTACTAAACCAACACTAATCTGGTTTTCGCCCTGGATTTATTACCACCACATATCTGGTCAAAATTACAGATGATATATTCATCTGTAATATCANCAGATGTTATATTCATCTGTAATATCATCCCACGGAGAACAAAGAAATCACCATTGTTATACTACTTAATTTTTCCCAGGCATTTGACTAAGTGAGCCTTGACATTTTGCTTCTCAAATTAAGTATATATTTTTTATTTTCCAAAAACGCCTTGTGATGGGTGGAAGCGTACTTGTAAGGGCGTCAACAGTATGTCAGTTTTAATGGTGCTTTCTCGTCATGGCCCCCGCTATCTAGTGGAGTACCACAAGGTTCCGTTTTAATAAGACATTATTATTACTAAACAAAGACCTGAATTATATTAGAAAATGGTCGGAAGAAAACTGTATTTATCTTAACGCGGAAAAGTCGCAAGCAATATTAATGGTAACTAAATACTTTTTTTTTGCAGTAGACAGAATTATACTGGCCAAGGTAAAAATAAACGGAAAATTAAATATTTCACCAAAATAGGGCGGAATATGGGGCTCGTGCTTAACGATAATTTGACATTGTGTGACCATATTAAGGCTGTCAGTATGCAAATATTCAGTTCGCTACACGTTCTTAGGAGACACAATAATTTTTTGCCTGAATCAACTAAAGTGCGTGTTGTAAATGGTCTAATAGTTCAGTATTTCGATTACTGCGATGATGTATATCGTGATACAAATTCCATCCTGTCTACTAAACTTCAAAAACTTCACAACATTTGTATCCGATTTATACTCAAATCTGAAAAAAAGTGAACATATCACGCTGTACTTAAGCTAATTGTCATGGCTACGTTTGAAACAACGAAGGGAACTGCATAAGTTGCCTTTACTTTTTAAAGTCACGAGGCAACATCGGCCATTGTACTTGCACTCCAGTGTTCTTCAACTGCATTCCCGCAATGGCATCAACACTAGGTCCCATAGTTCCCTCCTCCTCATTATTCCGCATCATAAGTCTGATTTTCACTCCCGATGCTTTTCTGTTTGATCTGGGTTCGGCTCTGGAACAAAATTCCAAGAGCGTAAAACAATGCACATCATTTACAATTTTCAGAAAGCTTGTACTGAAATGTATGTCATCAGCAAATACTGAAGGTACAGAATAAATTTCACTCTTTTTCTGTCCCTTCATGCAAACGTGATGCATAGTTATGTATGTGTGTTGGTGGGCGAGTGCGTGTGTTTGGATGGGTGTAAAAGATGATTACGTGTAAATTTTTTTTTGTAATTTTCTTATAGCAAAATGTTTTTTTTTTTCTTCTGTAAATTTTTTTTTTTTAAGTTGCAATTGTAAAGTTGTTCTACTGTCACGTGCATTTATACATATTTGATATTGACTGTTCTGTTAGGTTAACAAAATTCCTTGAATTATGCTGTTTTTGTATTGGCGTTGCGAAATTTTCATTTTGTAATTATAATTATTACGTATTATCCGAAGGAACTATTACTTGTAATCTGTGGTTAAGTGGCAGGCAAAGCATATGGCCTTGACGTCACTACATAAATAAAGACGACATTATTTTTATATCAGAATAAATTATACCATTCGCTGGAATGTTTTTGATGGATACAACAGTTACCCTTCAATAAAAGACCAAGAACAATAACGAAGAGCAGGTAGCAACAAATTCCCTGATATTTTAATCAGTGAAGACGTGCAAGTGTCTCGTCAACGAGAGAACAAAGTGCAGCAAATCACGATGCTTTGCCATTATCTGACACAAGATAGCCAAAAGGTGATCCGAAACATGGGTGATGCAGATACAGACATCCAACTGACATCCAGTCACATTTGTCACTGATGACACAGATAGTCTAGCGCTGTTACTTCGCCACTGGTATACAGAAATGGCTGACATTTGTATCCTTTCCGAGGCTGAGCGATGTCGAAGGAGGCTCGCAGTTTCATCAGTATCAGAGAAACAAATAGCTGAACTGATACACATGTCTTGCAAAATTCACTTGTTATTCATGCCTGGGATGTTTGTGATACAACTTCGGCTGTGTTCGGTCATGAGGAGTGTGACATGCTGAAGCTTATTCGGAAGTAGTCAGAAGAAACACGGCTCTGCTGTACCACTATTGCTGAAGATATCACAACACAGGCAGAAGTTGGTGCTGCTGGTGCAAATATATTTTTTTAATATTATTTTCATGAACAAAAGCTTTGATTTTTTGGAAAAGCAAACTTAAACAAACGTCCTTACAATTGTTATAACATGTGATTTTGAAAGTTCTTTAATGATTCACAATTTTTTTTGTTCTGAAAGTTCTGTTTGCAAGAAACCAATTAAATTTGCACCACAAAGTTTGGTTACTGTGCAGCTGGCATGGGAACTATATCCCAATTCACACTCCATCCACAATGCCGTACGAAATTATTAACCGTGGTTTAGATTGTGATTTAAAACATAAATATTATCCCATAAAGAAAAAGTACAACATGGTGTCAAGTATTTCACTGACCACGCAACTTATGGAAATGAGATATTTAATTACTAATGCTGCTTAGTTCTGACAACTTTGTCTGCAAGTGTAACGGAGATGAAAATTTTTGTTTCACAGCAACAAACAGGTCTCCTTTATATTCGTACTGTTATCATTCAATAAGTTTTTTATAAAATACTTAATTTTTTTAATTTGCAGAGGTAGACTTTATGTTATGTAGGTAACATATAATGTAAAACAAATTTTACCTCTTTTCACGTTCCTAGGGGTTCGAAATCCTAAAAACACAGAAATTTGTTTTAAGGTATTTATGTAACCAACATTTAGGAGCAAAGAGTATAACGGTATTCTATCGGGTTAATAAACGTTTTAGGATTCCTACATCATTTTTTAAATCAATTTTTACTCTATTAAGAATTAAATTACAAAAAAAAAAAATTAAATAAATTTTTTGTATTTATATAGACAATCTTTTAAAGCACAGGGCATAACTATATCTTATCGGGTTACTAGCCTATCTAGAAGTCTTCAAAAATACATTTTACCCCTTTTCGCTTTTTAGGAGCTGAATTAAAAAAAAAAATCTAAAATTAAATTTTAGGTTTTTTTTTTTACAGTAGGCAGCCATTTGAAGCAAAGAGTATAACGATATCTTATCGCGTTAATGCCCTATTAAGGAG
Organism: Clitarchus hookeri; assembly: GCA_002778355.1. Taxonomy (NCBI): domain Eukaryota; kingdom Metazoa; phylum Arthropoda; class Insecta; order Phasmatodea; family Phasmatidae; genus Clitarchus; species Clitarchus hookeri. The sequence continues at coordinate 654,037 of NQII01000155.1, read as the reverse complement.
ACCTTAAAAACACATGCTTCCCCCTTTTCACCTTCTTTGGGATTGAATTTAAAAAGTCCTGAAATTATTTTCTAGATATTTGTATAGGCTACCTTTTGAAGCTAAGAGCAAAACGATATCTCATCGGGTTAATGAGCTACTGTGGAGTCCTCGGAAAAATATTTTACCCCTTTTCGCCCTCTTCGGGGTCGAATTTCGAAAATTCTTTCTTTGTGTGTGCCTGCTTCTCAATAGGAAGCAATCCCTAAATTGTTATGCTTTTGCGTCCAGTGGTTTTTGCTGTGCTCTGATGAGTGAGTGGATTTTACCATTTCGCTTTATGTAATATTTGCATTGCTATGGGCCTAATAACTTTATCCATACACCAGTCAAGTGAAATGTTAGGAATGTAAATGTCTTACTAATACGCCAGTTCGTGTTCTAATGTGCATAAATCATAAATCACAAACTTGATGTGCCATACATTTAAACATTGAACTCGCAATATAACGTCAAGCCTTGGAACTAGTTTTCTTAATCCGCTGCCAATTAAACTGAGAGACCACATGATAGTGTGTATGGTAGCATATACTTAATTAACGGGTAGACTTTTCTTTTCGAAAGTTTACTTCTGAAGTGCTTACCTTACTGCAAAAAGCCATATAATAGACTCATCTATACGGAAAGGCAGTCCAACCTGCTCTACAAGAGGCGCGATTAATCGTAGATATCCTAGACCTGGGCCGGAATTAGAAAACTGGTGGTCGCGCATGCGCACTGCCTAATTACTACAACATTATAGAACAAAGCAGTTTGTTATTACACGTCATTGACTATAGATACTATTAAAATATGTTAATATTTATGTAGTTTAAACAATTAGCATTCGATAAACGAAATACGCCGTGTATATGAATAAGTGTGTGTATATATATATATATATATACATATACACATACATACAGTGAATCGAATCAGAATCCGTGTTATTAGAAGTCACAGTACATATAAGCTATTGGCGAGGGAATTCCTAATCCATTGCAGTATATGACTTACATAAATGATATCGTCGCCGTAGGCTGAGTGCTGTGTTGGAAAGCGACGAGCGGCAAGCCAAGCTGCATCATGATGGCTTCATCTCGGCGTGAGTCCTCAGAAAATCAGACAGACAGACTCCGTACAAAGGGTTGCCATATCGTTTATGGTGGCGTAATTGTCTCGAATACCGCGCCGCCTGGATGGGAGATCCACTGGCGCTTTGCTGACATGTTTTAAAAACTATTACTGCTGTCATATGTTTCGGATTGTTCGCCTAGCCTGGATACCAACGCGTCGCTGCAGTTTTCTAGCTTTTTCCGCATTTAGTGAATCATAACAATATGCAGTAATTATAAACACTGGCTGAGCGCTACCCTAGCAGCGATTATTTGTTCCAACACGACTAATCACCCTTACAGTGTTTCTTCAAGGGTTTTTTTTATCCCGATGGAGTGAATTAATTTTCCATGGTGCACTATTTCAAAAGCAAAATTATTTCAATAATGCTTTAAAATAAGTAAAACGGTAATTTTATTTCAGTGATTTATGGTGTACTAGCATGAAATAAACAGGCATGACAATATTCTTCAATATTATGGTTTCTCATATTTAATAAAAAAATGCCCTTTTCACAAACTACTCTACTATATTTTCTTAATGAAATCCCTCCCGGGAAGGGGACAATATTTTCTCTCCGATTTTTGGGAACGTAAAAAAAAAGAGGGGGGAGCCCTCTGGCTCAGTAGCGCAGACACGACATTTTCCTAAAAACATTTTATGGTACCCTTGTATTTTAGAATATAAACAGACCATTATGAACTAAACAAAAAAGAGACCGTTCCGAAAGTTTTTCTCATGTCAATTCTTTTAACAACACATGTAGCTCAAAACGTAGTTAAAAAAAAACAATAGATATCTTCAGACAAACGTAGATACCACAAAAACGAGATAATTCGATATTTTTCTTGAAAATAAAGTGAGGAGTTTTGTTATATGTGACGCATCATGGGAAAACAGATTTCATCTTCCAGGCTGTAATTTTACAGGAGAATACAAAATATGTTTTATTTACGCCACTTTTTTTCACAGGAATTTTAGTATCAGCTCTGAATTAAACAAAAAAAATTTATAAGGGGGTTGCTGAGCTCAGACAGGGGTAGATAACCGTAATAGAGTGTACTTCTAAAAACGGACAAACGTTAACATTCGATTTCTCGCAACTGCCAATTTGTGTTTCCCAATTAAAAAAACGCACGATTTAATCAATTTAGAAAATTTTGACAAAAAAATGGATTCAAAATGTTATCCTCTTTCACGTGATATCAACACCTAGATGTTGCCCAGGAGTATAAGGGATCTTTTCCATGACGTGTCATATACATTTTCCACCATACCATGTACAGTGGCGAAACAAAGACCCCAACTCAGGAGGAGGCAAGACTTCATATGCCCTTTGTAAGATATATTTGCTTGTCTTTTGAATTTTATTTTGGTGCTATCAAAACTTATGCTGTATAAAACCCCTGTCACACTGTCAAATTTTCGTCTTAAAATATAATTGACAACATTTGAAGACGAAATACGGCCATCAATTTTTTTTTTTCAACAATTTTATCAAATGTGTTTGGAAATGTGCCTTATGGAAATTTTTTTCACTAGCATGATCTAATATAAATTTTATTAAAAAATATTTTCAAAGTCAGGTAGTGCTGTTGTGTTTCCATGCAGTCCATTTCAGCAAGAAATGTAATGAGGATTGTGATATATGCATTACTAAATTGAAATTTTTTAATCGGAAATGTTTCTTGTACAATGAAATTGAATGCCTGAGTTCTTAATATTATGTGCAATATTCACTTATAATACCATTCATGCTCAGATAGTTTCTATATAAATATACTATTTTCTTTTCTTATTTTGTTCCAAGCAATTGTTCGTGCACGGTTCTGATTAGCTGAACCCGTCAAACATCGAACATATTTTAGAACCGGTCCAAATTTCATACATTCGATGGAAACTGGAGCCATAAAAGTTTTTCAGACAAATATAGCGGCGGTTATGACGTTTCGGTGACGTCACAACTGTCCAACGTTATTTGACCAAACTTATTGGAAGCAGTTTGACGGAACAAAATTTGACAGCGTGACAGGCGATTAAGCGCTTGAGAACCCATGAGTGTAGGTGTATATAAATAACAGAACTGCATTATAAGAATTAATTAAATATTTGTATACAATATACCAACGCATCTTGGAAAAGAAAAACAGTTTGTATGTCCATTTTCTCTCATTCTGGTGACCTTTCCCTAATTAAGGGACGGACAGANCCACCCCCTCACCCAATCTGACTATCCGTTGTTTTTACGCAATTGGCATATCGTGATATTCGTGAATAAAAATATTGCCCCGCATACTGTTTACGCTCACCACGCGAAAAGCGAACAAGAGAGAAGGGAAAAACAAACACACCTCAAAATGATGTCTGGGCGGGAACATACATGCCTGAAAGATAGATAGTCCTTGTCGCTGTTTTAGTATCCAGAGGAGTTCCATGATGGCCCTCCGCCCACCCTTGTGTGTGGGAGGGGGGCGTCGTGCTCTTGGCGCCTACCGTGCATTGCCAACACGCGCTCAACAGTGCCAACAAATCCATTATAGTCTAGTCGCGGTTTCTTCCCACTTTTTGAATAAAACCTTCAAAAAATCAGTCCATGTATGATGTGTTTGGTTATTTCCTAAATACGCCATGTACCACAAGCGTTTTAAAAATAATAATAAATCGACTTTATTTGGGGCAGTTAAGGCATATTTGCCTGCTCTTACACTGAACCATTTTTACAATTTACACTTGCATATTACTGTTTAAAAGAAAAAAAAATAGGTCTTACAAATTAACAAACACTGCAGAAAATTAATAGTCCTTATTAGACATTGATGGAACAGGTAGCTAATAATAAGTAGTGACATGCATATTTAAGTAGTGAAGGATATTTATAATTAAGTGGTGATTTTTAAGTTTAAACAAGCCCATCAAACAATAATGAACCGGCAGATATTAGGCCAAAATATGCACCACATACATGCAAGAATATACTAGTACATTTGCACAGGCGCATAAATGCACAACAAGCCCATATACATACACACGTTACAATAGGTCCATGTAAATTGAATCATAAATTAGAACACTAGTCTGTTACAACAACAGCCCCTTATAATTCAAATGCCAATGAAAAACACTGACCATTTTAATAATCAGTACACAGACACTTTAAGCTAGACAAGCGTNATATACATACACACGTTACAATAGGTCCATGTAAATTGAATCATAAATTAGAACACTAGTCTGTTACAACAACAGCCCCCTTATAATTCAAATGCCAATGAAAAACACTGACCATTTTAATAATCAGTACACAGACACTTTAAGCTAGACAAGCGCTTAGACTTCTACATAAAAGTATATAAACAAGTAATGAAAAAAAAAAAATGAAACCGTTATGAGTTAAAAGGAAAANCTTAGACTTCTACATAAAAGTATATAAACAAGTAATGAAAAAAAAAAAATGAAACCGTTATGAGTTAAAAGGAAAATCAGTCACACAACCATTCATACAGCAATACATTCAAAAAGCTCCTCTTTACGTGTCACTGTGGCGTGACTGGAAGCACTGCACCAACTTATTTTTGAACAGATTGTAAGAACCCTCATCGCGTATTTTCTGACCCAGGCCATTCCAATTCCGAGCTGCTGAAAAGTTAAAAGAATTTGAAAAAAATAATTTTTTCGGTGGAACGGCATTAAAAGTTTACTCTTGGATTTCGTTCGAGTAGAAAAGTCATGAGCTCAGGAGAGGTAGGTAAAACGATTTCGTAATTATGCTGGAGTATCAGCGTGCAGGATTTTATTTAGTAGCACTAAAGAGTTCTGTTTCCTTCTGTTGTACAAGTTTAACCAGTGCAGTGTATCATACCACACGCTGAGATGGTCTCTGAATTTAACTTTAAATACAAAACGTACACATGTGTTCTGCAACCTCTGCAACCACCTGTTAAGTGATCTGCAAGGTAATTGTACACTATATCACAATACTCAATTATGAGAAGTACGAGTGCATGTACATACAGTTTTTTAATTCGCTTCGGTAGAAGATTTTTAAAGAGCTTCATGGAACGCTGTGCTTTATGTACCTTTTTACAAATATATTTTGTGTGAGAAGCACAGGATAGCTTTTCGTCCATTACAATACCCAAATTTTTAAACACTGCTACAGAAATTAATAACCGTCACATTAATTAAAATATTAAGCAAAGGAAATTTCCTAGCAGCAGTAACGAGAGATGGAGAGCTGATTGTTAAACACTGGGTTTTTAAAGGACAGATTTTTCTACCATTAGCTTCTGATCATTTTCTAGCTGCATCAAGATCCGAATTCGTTTTGTGAAAAGTAGATACAATTTGATTTTCAGTTGAAGATATGTACATCTGGAGATCATCTGCATAAATATGACAGCTCACACATGAAAAGCATTTTGGAAGATCATTTATAAAGAGCGAAAACAACAAAGGACCCAATACAGATCCTTGAACCACTCCTTTAAGAACAGCATGCCTTTGAGATCTTACATTGTTCAATATTACACACTGATACCTGTCACATAAATATGACTTAATCCATTCGCATACTCTCAGAGAAAAATTTAAGTAGTTTCTTAGTTTAACTAAGAGTATGTAATGGTCGACAAAGTCAAAAACTTTGCTGAAGTCAGTTAATGTCAGGAGGGTAAGCTGCATTGCACTTCTTTTAACGTAAAAGTACCTTATTTTGATTAAATTAAAATTTTATTTATATTTTATTTAAAAATTTATATTATTTCAATTTGACACGTGATGCATATAGTAAGTAGAATGTCACTGCCACAATCCCCCNACAAGTTGGCACGTGCTGCGGGACACATGGAGGCCAGATTAGGTCAACGAGAAGACGTAGAACCGATTAACACATGCCGAGGTCAAGCCGTGGTAGGATAGCACTTCTCGCCCATGAGAGAATTAAGATACGTGCTAAAGGAGAGATACACCAGAAAAAGGCTGACAGAGCTTGGGCAGTGGTGCCACGAGTCGCCATCCTATCCTAGCGAAACGCAGGATAAATTTGACAAGCGCCGCGAAAATGTCTATGTAAGCTAAGGGCTGCAGGGGGACCCCCTTCCCCCTTACTACAACAAGAGTCCTGGCGTGTGGAGGAGATGGGTCATTGTTCGGCACCTTCCACCCCCTTCCCCTAACGAGAGAAGCCACATGTAAGGTTCTAAGGGGGAGTCTAGAGAGTTTAAAAGTCAATTTGCTGGACAGGGAGGGGGTCAGTCATATCTCCGCGCTGGGAGAGTGAGTTACCGTCGTCACGCTGAGAGGATCAGTTACATCAGATCAACCAGCAGTAAGTTACAACCGCGCACCGAGAGAGGAAAGTCAGTCAGTCAGCCGTGGCCGGGGAATCGGACCCCGGCCGAGTCAGTTACCACAGTTACGTCAGTGTGTTCAGCCGGACAAGTCAGTGTCAATCGCGCACCAAGAGAGAGAGAGTGTGTGATTCAGTCAGCCGACGCCAGGGTTCGGGCCCTGGCAGAATCAGTTAGACAGTTACCAGAGTTACACTGGGCGAGTAGCATCACCATGCCGGGACGCGAGTCAGTCAGTGAGTCAGTCGAGTGGGAGTAGTCCAGTGCAACCCCATGCTGGGAAGGCGGAGGCTGGGGTGGGGACCACCAAGGGTCCCTCTCCAGGATGTGGTAGGGAGGTTATCCGTCAGTTACAACCCTACACCGAGAATGGGAGTCGAGTGGTGATCTTCAGCGAGGAGCGCCACACCGAAAGGAAGCTGAGTCCAGTGCAGCCCGGCGCCGAGAAGGCGGAAGCCGGGTGGNGTAAGTTACAACCCTATGCCGAGAACGGGAGTCGAGTGGTCATCTTCAACGAGGAGTGCCACACTGAAAGGAAGCTGGGTCCAGTGCAGCCCGGCGCCGAGAAGGCGGAAGTCATGTGGGGTCCTGCGAGGGGTCTCTCGCCGGGACGAGGGAGACAGTCAGTCGAAGCCGAAGGAAGAAGCCAGCTGAGTGAAGTACACCAACGAGAACCAGTCCGAGGGCCTATAAAAGGGCCACCCAACTCACCAGACCTCAAACTACCACTGGAACAACAACCCAACAACAAATACAGATAAGTACCAACGTTGCCACTCAGGGACGTGTCCCCCAAGATGTCGGAAACGTTAGCCATTGCACTGTAATCAGCCCTTCAGGCTCACAACTCGCAGGGTAAAATCTGTATGTCCGAGACAGTATGCGTAGATTCCCAGGACAATATGAGTAGAAGTTCCGGGAATGTATGAGGGTATTCCCGGAAAAGTAGTGGTAGTTTCCGGGTATTTGTGTATGAATTTCCGGTCAAATAAATCTGTTAAAACCAAGACGTTATGAAGTCATTGTTTGATATACCCTATCCAACATTCAAGGCCTCCCATAGTCTGCGCCAGAGAGGTAGCTCATCCACTACGAACCATCCTGTATTCCACAGGTGGCGAGTAGCGTCAAATAATAATTAATATTAATAAAAACAGTGAGAAAATAGGTTTGTTGGTAATGGCCACTAAGAAATAGTTCTTATGAAAAATATTACTACACTGATTGCGCACGAATGCGGTGCGTTGTATTTTTGGTGTAAATTTCTAGATTAGATTAAACTTTGTATTATGAAAGGACAGCAGGGCGCGGCACAACTCGGTTCTATGTCGCTTTACCTGTAGTTAAACCATTTGTAATGGCTTGCAGGGCACCGACCAACGATGAGTTAACCAATTGAAAAATTCAACTGAAGAGTAGTTTTTATTACTGGCAGAGGAAAGGAGCACGAAGGAAAAAATGTGTGGCATAAACACAAATTCTGGGTGCATGAAATATTCCGTCTATCTCTAAATAAATTTTATGATCTTATCAACCTGCTTATTAATAGTTGTGTGCATAAATTAAAAATCCACTTTATTAATTTTATTTTTATTAAGACCTCTATCCCTCACGAACTCAGATACGCCCCTCAGGCATTCTTGTAACAGTATTTTGATACCATCATCCAGTTTTCCACGCATTTATTCAAGAGGTGTAAACATTTCAGTAAACTCTGCTTCTGCTTCGCTGTTAAAAAAATATATATACTTAAATTTATGGAATTAAATGCTTAAAATTTTTTTTATCTGTGACAGTAATCTCTACGTAAAATTACGGACACGTTTTTTTAAAAAGGGACTTTCAGTAAAGCGTGGCAGGGCTGCGGGGAACTGTGGACTCCCAGTAAATATTCCCGTGTTTCCAGGTGATATTTTGTTAATGGTACACCGACAACGGAGATCCGGGTAGTCCAGGTTATGTGCCTGCTCTGTAAATGTTACCGCATCTAAATCATGAGCGGGACGTGATAGAAAAAGTTGCAGCTATGTACAAACATGCAGAACACCGATACTGACTCCGTGTCTCAATAACAATTTTATTGTTCTGTTGTGTTATTTTCACATTAGCTTTCAAATAAAATGTTGCATATCTGCAGGTAGTAAATGGATGTAACACAATGGAGACAGAGACAACTTAGCATTGGACACTTAAAAATAATAGCACGTATGCTTTTTTATGAATGTTCTGAATTTGTAATTCAGTAATGCATTTAATAAAATATTCACTTTCGCTTTACAATCGAAACTGCAATTACACTATTTTCACTCTCGCATTCTGTTTGTAAACGGAAGTGCTGTCAACGTGTTTACTTGATCATAAAACTTTACTTTGTCCAAGGGTGTCCAATATATATTTTCGGCAATTGTAAACTTTGATTTGGACATTTATTATACTCTCTCTCCCTTCAACTACAAACCTTCGCGAACTCAGTTAGGTTTTCCCCATAGTCGTAAGTTACCATGTTTGCGTTGGAATTGTTTCCCTCGCAATAAATAAACATCATGCAGCAATATATTAATTGCAACAATTGACGGACCCGCTTTGCATTCACAGTCGCTTGTCACTATGGTCCTATTTGAGTCAATCTATAACTTCAATAAATAAAGAAATATACTTACAATCGACATTTCTCTCTTCTCTGCCCGGTTTTCATCTTAAATAATGCAATATTTGCGCTGAAAATTAAAAAGAAGAAACAAGTTTTTTCTAGTGTTGTATTAAAAACATTTTGCACTCAATATAGCGCAAAAACGGCTGTCTACAAATACTTTTAAATTATTTGAATTTTGAGATTGTAGAAGGTATTTGTGAACACTCGTTTCTTTCAAGTACTTTCCATGTATTTCTTTCTTTATCGTAAAATATGTACTTGTTATCGTTCAAATATTGACCATTCTTTAATAAGGACTTTCGCAAGTAAGACGAAAATTGCATTGAAAATCTAACGAAATAATTGCACAGGTTTCTCGTCGCAGCGACGTTATTGTCGACACGCGGTCGCGACTTCTTGTTCCGAGGGGCAAGTCTCAAACTTGTTGCGACCAAACCCACGTTATTCTAATCTTATCAAAATTCCTCTTTATATTTTACAGTGTGCTGCATTTTTTAATGTAAATCAAACAATTTAAATTTTAATACTGCTGCTTTTGATTACATTACAAATACCTATAAAAGTTAAAAATACTGATTTCAATTTGAAGTAACGACTGACAACAGACAATCAACCCTGTAGTGGCAACGCCCCTGCTGGCTAAAAAAATATGNCTTTCCGTAGTGAATTCGGTGCCTATGCATTATACCGTATTGTGTAATGTGCTTGGTCGTCCTTCTCTCCCTCTCCATCTCTATTCTACTGTACCACCATCTCCGCCAGGGCAGGGGCGTAGCCAGAATTTATGTAAGTAGAGGGGGGGGGGAAGTTTGGGTTTTAGAATGGGATAGGAGCTTTAGCTTACACCTATTGTTCCGTTTTACGTCGGTAGAATGTACCACAATATCATCCAAGCTACTTTAGCTTTTAATAACTTGTCAAAACGCCGTGGCTAAATAAGCACTACTCCACTCGTGTAGTATTAGTTCTTATTATTTTATTTATTTAAACTTTTTTAAGGGGGGCAACTGCCCCCCTCTCTCCTTTGGCTAGGCACATGGTAAGGTACACCCTCCACTAAAAACAGCTCATTCCTACATCCCTCTGCAGGCATTGCATCAGCCGGCAGGAGAGGGGTTGCCAGCAGGCACATCATGAAGCGGGAGTTGATTTGGACCGGTGAAGGGAGGAGGAAATATCTCCCTGGCCCGGGCACAAGGAGGCCCGACTCGGCTCCCAGACTTTTTCTTCTCATTTTTGGATGAAAATGTACCCAAGAGCACGTTTTAACGAAATTGTCCACTTAAGGGGCATCCATATTAAACATATTAAACGGCTCAAGGTCACGTCCGGCGGTAAGGCCCGTTTCAGNGTCCACTTAAGGGGGATCCATATTAAACATATTAAACGGCTCAAGGTCACGTCCGGCGGTAAGGCCCGTTTCAGACGATACGGTTTTTCGCCGTTCGCCGTGTTTAGAAATGGAAGCTTTCACACGTGACGGTACGCGCCGTAGTGTGTTATGTGCTGCCGCTGTGCCGTAGACGGCATGCCGCCGTTAGGTTAAGTTAAATTAGGTTAGGTTGGGTGAAGCTAAATTAGGTTAGGTTAGGTTAACTTTGTGTAGGTTGGCTTAGGTTACACTAATTTACTCACCAAAATTAATAACGAGGTGACACAAACTGTAATTAACTATACATAAATAAATGCAACACATTAACAACTTTTCTCAATTATATATTTTTAACAAGAGGATATACACATTCTGGTAACCATATAACACTTGAATAACAAACAACGCCGTGCCGTCTACGGCAAAAAAAAAAAAACCTTGCATTCTGAAAGGGGCGTAATGAAGTGTTTCCGAAAGCGATGGAAAATAGCATAAACAAACTTTCGCGTGTGTTCTGTTTCCTCAGAATTTTAAGCGGTAACTATTGTATAAGGTTTAATTACAGCAATCTAGATACAGCATCGTCGCTGTAGTTTAAAACACTGTTTTACAGAAGAATAAATATCGTAAACAGAGCGTTACTTACAGCGATTTTTGACATTTTTCAACGACCACATGTATATTTCAATAGCCAATAAACTGGCAACAAAATATGGGCTTTCATTTCTCTGCTGAAAAAAAAATTGCATTGGAACATCCCATAGTTTTTTAAAAATCAGTATATACAGATATGCTTACAATGAGACCTACATGACAACTAGGGTCACCGCGTAATAAACACTTGTGCGGACATCAAATTTTGATTTAACCAATGAGATGTTGCTAATATGAAAGTTAGAAAGGCAAATTTTAATCGGTTTTATATTCTAAATTGTGAAGTCTTAAGTAAATGTTAAATTTGATTGAGGTATTGAGAAGAAAACATACATTGAAAGGAAATAAAAGATGAAGTTTNGTCTTAAGTAAATGTTAAATTTGATTGAGGTATTGAGAAGAAAACATACATTGAAAGGAAATAAAAGATGAAGTTTTTTCACGGTTTTCTTCACTTTTTGAACCAAACCTTTAAAAAATCACCCCAAGTATTACGTACTAAATATATAATGTATCGCCAGCATCTTATACTTGTTTTAATATAAAAATTCCATATTTTTGGTTTAATTTANGTACTAAATATATAATGTATCGCCAGCATCTTATACTTGTTTTAATATAAAAATTCCATATTTTTGGTTTAATTTAACTTTTACTTATATTTTACCTATAAATCATAATATTCGATCAATAATTAATAATAATAACAACAGGGAGGAAACAGATTTGTTGGTAATGCTCAGCATGAGATTGTTATTATGTAAAATATTATCACACTGAGTGCGCGAGAATGCTATGCGTTTTCCCTTTGGCTAAATTTTCATTACTCGACTAAGCTTTGTTTGCATGAGGCGTAGGAATATCATGGAAGTGTAACTTAAGCAGGGCTGCTGAAAAATTGTAAGTAACCATGAATGCATTAAATGCCTTTTATTTAAAGTTCTTTCTTATCACTATTCAATTAAAAATATGTATGAAAAATGTATGTTAATTGTTCAATGTATTTCTGAAAAAATAATTTATAATAGCACGATTGGCTGGAAACTGAGTTTTCTGTACAAAACTTTTTATCGGTGTTAAAATTATAAACTAGGTTTGCTATTTACGTAACCTGTTTTTCGGAATGTAGGAAGTTATAATACTGATGTTGCTAAGGACGACAACGTGTTTGTCAAGCAACATACTCAAGCTCAAGAGAGTTATGTTCTTATAAACTTCATGTACAGATTTGCTCTACAGGTTATGACTACTCAACCCGGATCTGGTATTTTGGAGATTTGCTTCTGTCGTCACGCTCACAATGGGTCTACATGAAGAGAGTGAGGTTTTTGACGAATTTGTGCCATAAAAATGGCGGGCCGACTAATTGTTTTTTTCCCTGGTCCTTTGTAGCTCTCGACNGTTTTTGACGAATTTGTGCCATAAAAATGGCGGGCCGACTAATTGTTTTTTTCCCTGGTCCTTTGTAGCTCTCGACGCCCTTGTTGCCAGCAGAACGGCTTGACAGAGATGCTGTGATACGAATTCCACATTCTTCTGTAGATAGAATTAGAGCGGCTTCCAAAGAAGCACTGCACTCGGCTGTACTAAATTCAGATTTCTTTAAAAATGAGTACAGGCAGTAGCAAAATTGTCTGAAAAGTACGATACAAGCTGCACATGAAAGAAGAAAGCATATATACTATTCACGGGATTCTTCGCACTTTTTAAATCAAACCTTTGAAAAAACGCACCTCGTATGACATGTTCTGTTGTTTCCTAAATATGTCACGTATCACAAGCGTTTTATACTTGTGCTAACATATAAAAGTACTTAAGTTTTGGTTAAATTAAACTTTTACTTATATTTTGTCCATAAATTATGATATTTCATTTCTAAATAAAAAGAACACTACAGGGAGAAAATAGTTGTGTTGGTAATGCCTAGTAAGAAATAGTCCTTTAACAAAATATTATTACACTGATTGCGCACGTATGTGGTGCGCCGTTCCTCTGATGTAGTTTTATAAGCTTCATTTTCATGATGCGGAGCAATATCCTGGAAGTATAACTTTAGCAGGGCTTCAGAAGAGTTGGAAGTTACCGTGGATGGACTATATAAACTGTAACAATGAAAATGTTTTGTTCAAAATGGCTTATTAAAATGTTTTTAAAAATCAAACAATAAAAGTATATTTCAAATTAAAATTTAAGCGTTTTTATATTTATAATGTTTCAGAAAGAACATTTTCCACGAAACCTTCATCAAGCAAGACTGTCGTAATAATTAATCGTTTAATGTCAAAACATTAGTATGGATGTTTATATATTTTTAATAACGTACTATAAACACATTTATTTCAGTTGTAAAAAAACTTTGTGACTGTTGTACAGTTGGTTGCAGTGATACATTGGCCGATTCGCACGTGGGTGTCATCACGTTCACCTAGCAAAAATTCAAAGTAAATATTTTTTTTTATAAAATAGTACAAGAGCTCATGCTGATGTTAAGCATAACACGACTATGATAAATCGTAATCCGGTGCTACCAAATATGCTTTACCTAGACTCCGGAAAAGGTTTATATACGTATGTGAATGTTCGTTTATACAAACATAGAGTAAGGGTAAATATGAACACATGTTCCAAAATATTTAAAGGTTATGTATGCTATGTCCATAGCAACCTTAAGACTCATCTAAATGTGTGCTTATTTGAATGGATGACTGTTAAAAGGTCCCTAAGTCACCCATTGTGCCGTTTTGGGGTTAATAACATATTCTGATGCTCTGAGGGTAGAAACACAGGTTAGTGTTAAAAGGGCCCACATGTCACCCTTCTATCATGGTTAACCAGGTCATGCGTTACTAGAGGTGAATGTAAACGGGACCTCACTCATTAATTGAGGTACATTTAACGCTCAGCGTTGGTAGCATGATATTGCTTGGACCAGCAGTCATCAGCTGGCGCTTGAGGTTACGTGTACTATAGTGTGGAGTTGAAAAGTTAGTTGTCTTTCCCATTAATGTGTGCAGGTCATCGATGAATATTAGATAACCAGTATTCAATAAGAGTGGGAGAGAGTGTGATTCAAATCCAGACAAGGACAAGAAAACGACAAAAACATCCTGAAGAATATATAAGGAATATTATCAAAACTGCTCGTGTCAGAGGAGAAGAATATATTGATCACGGTGGTGTGAAAAGAAGACCAAGAATGACCCGTTTGCCATGCATGTATGTCTAATTAACAATATATTTTACGTCTCTAAACATAACCAATTAATAAATATGTATATACATTGTGACTAATGAAAACATGGCACTGTGGTTTGTGGTACAGGTCCCAAAACAACATGTTATGAGCAGTTTGATGAAGTCGACAGAGCACAAACATTTGATTTACTGTATAAGTTGCCCACCAAGAATGAACAAGATTTACATTTACAGAGGATAATTCAAGTATGTGGAGTAAAAATGCATAGGCAAAGATCAGAAAAACCCAAACTCAAAGAACGAAGTTATAAATATCATTTGCTTCTACGTGAAACAAAAGTACAGGTATGTAGAAAGGCCTTTTTCATACTTTACAACGTTACCGATAAGAGAATATGACGTTTTCGAAAACTGCTGTTGGACGAAAAATCCCCTAAAGATAAGCGAGGCCATCATGTGTGTACTTTGAAAATTGAAGGGGACGAACTTGTCCAAGTGATTACACATATAAGCTCATTCCCTGTGAAAATGGTACATTATATTTCAGGCAATTACAGGTACCTTGCAGCAGAACTGTCTGTTGCTTAAATGTACAGCTTTTTTAAATAAAGGTACCCTGACGCACGGATTAAATATGAATATTATTTACGGTATTTAAATTAGAATTTCAATCTGAGATTTGGCAGACCACGAGTGGACACGTGATGTGAATGTGAGAAGAAAACCAAGCTGTAAAACACATGTTTAAATGTTAATGCAAAAAAGAGTAATTGCTGCAGAGTTAATGGTGCATCTGAGGGAAGCCAAACAAAGGCTTTGCACGAGAGTGAGGAAACCTCGAAAGTCTCTCATGAGACCCTTGGTCTTGTGCTTGATTTCATGCAAAATTTCGTGATACCCAAAATTCCAGACCAGAAATAATTTTTACTTACGTCAACTGACTAAGAAATTTGTTCTGTGAGTGTAGTATAAAAAGTGGGCTAGTCCACTATCACATACATCATTATCGATAAGCCCGAAAAGGGTCAAATGAAGTTGCATCCATTTTGCTACACTACACCAATAACAAAGTACCATCTGACATCCAGGAACCTAGCCTCTTTGTAGGCAACTGTCCTGGGCCAAATAAGCATCACACCATGTCGCGTTTTCGCTTAGCCCTCACAGACACTGGGCGATTCGAGACAATCGAACCGTTTTCGCCTCTTCGAGGCCACTCGTACTTATCCTATTACAGGAAGTTCAGTGCTATCAAGCGGCCAATACGTAGAAAGGATTGTATTTACACAGTTAAGGAGATCTGCGGTCTCATCTGTAATGCATCCAAGACGTCTGAAGAAACTGTAACCATGGTTGACTTGAGTACTGCAGCGAGTTCAAAGGTAGTGTAAAAGCATTAGAATTTAATTAATACCCATACCTCCTGTGGTCTACAGTGTCTGCTGAAGGTGAACATTCTTATTCTGATGACTGACGGCACAATGTAACTACAAGAGTGTGATTTCTGTGTGTCTACCATTATTTGTAATATTATTATGTGACACAACGTCTGTAAGGTTTTCGTTTTTATTTTGTAGTAAAGTACAGTGCATATTAATTGTTAGGTTTGTGATAGTTGCTGTATCTATTTTGCTTCACAAAATGCACTAAAATGGTTAAAAGGTCATGTAAATAAAGAAACTACGTGTTGATTGTTAAAAGGTAACAAAGTAGCCGAATTTCAACTTTTTTTCTCATCGGGAAATCATATAATGGCCTTTAAACAGTGTGTTGTTATTTCCATTCCACGTTAATTATTTACTGTATAAAATGTGATTTGTTTAGTTGACAACCTGAAGCGTAGGATAGTTTATTACGTTTTCCTCAGAACATGCCTAACGTGACTTAGGTCCCGTTTAACAATAACCCATTCATTTATATTTGCGCCCATAGATTCTCTTTAAACTCGGAATTTACGTAATATTTAATTTATCATGAAGCACGCATGTTAACGCACAAAATAAATTCAAAATTCAACTTGTATTACAACTTAATAAATTCATCTAATAATAAAATAGCAATATACAGTACATTCCAGACGTAAAATAACAGAAATAAAAAAATGCAGAATTTTTTTTTCCTTTAACCTGACTGGCTGACACCAAGTAATCGTCAAGTTAAGTTGAAGATGGTTCAGATCGACATAAGGAAACTAACTTTACGTCACCCTTGATTTAATGTGAATACCCTGCTGCGCAACCTGTACTTCAACATTTCAGTAACGGAAAGGTAATGCAATGAGCTCCGTGTTAACGTCAACAGAACTCGACGTTACGTGGCGCCAAGTTCTTTCTGATGTTGGTGCAGCGATAGCCCACAATCACACGAACAAACGTGGACAAGAGGAAAAGAAGGGAGATGGAAAATTTTAAGAGGATACGGTACAGGTACCGAGCAGATAATGGCGAAATGGCGAGGCGGTTCCTTTTAAGTGGACGTACCCGTTGTCTGATTGGCTGCGCAGGCTCTGGAAGTGGGTCCCGTGTCTGACTGGCTAATGCCTACTTCGGAAAATTCCCTATTGGTTGGGCTGCCGGCTGGCAAGTAGGTTACCAGGCACTGGTTTGTGAACTGCGTTCCGACATTTTGCTGGTTGGTGCCACCATTTGGTTGGTGCCACCATTTTGTTGGTGTGTGCAGCTGGAGTTCGCGGAATAAGTGGCTGCTTTGTGTCTGTATTCTTGAGTACTCTGTGGCTGCGTTGACTGTACAGTTATTTCTGATCTGGGTGGAGTT
This sequence comes from Clitarchus hookeri, assembly GCA_002778355.1. Taxonomy (NCBI): domain Eukaryota; kingdom Metazoa; phylum Arthropoda; class Insecta; order Phasmatodea; family Phasmatidae; genus Clitarchus; species Clitarchus hookeri. The sequence continues at coordinate 636,906 of NQII01000155.1, read as the reverse complement.
CCGAAATGCTTTTCCTACTATAAAGTAAGACAGAGCAAAATCTGAGCAAAGCTGGAGTAAATGTGATTTTGGAACGAGCATGTAAATAGAATTAGAATTATTTTATTTAGGATGCAATCAGTATCCAGAATAATACTCCATTTAATAACCGGGTTCGCTAATCCACTAATATATATAATACATTCAAAATATAACCCTTATGCGTGTATGTGTGTTTAAAGAACCATATACATAAGTAGTGACACTTACCATTGCTTAGTCATAAACACTTTACCCAAAAATTTAGCACTATATAAAACGTACCTTTTAAGTGTAAAATATGGATTTTGTTAGCCGTCGTTACACTTTTTCATCGGTGTATGTAACCAGAACGCACACACTTCCTTTCAGCTCGTTTAATTCAACTAAACCAACAACCATTTTCCACTTCACCATTCGTTACTCGACGAAATAATGCACGTGAAAGTAGTATTCAGGCAAGATGCTCAGCTTAACAGTTTATGCAGTTTTGGAACACTGCCAGCAGCAAGCAAAACATTTACTCAGAGAGTTTTCGGACAGCCAAAGACTAAAGAGTAAAGCTTGTAGTCCATTCGCGGTTACTTCCAACTTTTCTGAAGCCCTGCTAAAGCTATACTTTCTGACTATTCCTTCGCCTAAGGCAAACAAGCCTTTAACTAAGTGTAGAAAATTACTCTAGAGTGACAATGCACCGCATTCGTGCGCACTCATTTTAATAATATTTTACATGAGAACTATTTCTTACTAGGCATTGCCAACACACTCCCCCCCCCCCCGTTTTTATTCGTATTAATTATAAACGATATATTATAATTTACAAACAGAATACACGTAAAACTCCAACTAAAGCCAAAATAAGATAGTTTTATGTTAACCGAAATATACAAGGCTTGCGATACGTTACATATTTAGTAAATAACCAAAATCGTCATACATGGTGTGATTCGTCGAAGGTTTGATTAAATAAATGTGAAGAAATCGTGGATAGCCTATACCCACAAAGTAACGTTTTGGGTTGCCGCACTGTGTAGGTAGGACTTTGCGCTACTGACACACGTATGGAACACATGGGCGAAATAATAGGGGACCACTACGCCTTGAGACAGCTCCTAGGCTCAGACCTCGCCACAGAAGCGGCCTCCCTAGTAAAATATTTTTAATGCATCAAGGTCACGATGGTTATAAGGAGGTATTGCGACGGCAATGGAAAATAGCATGAACAAGCTTCTCGTGCGTTGTATTTCCTCAGGATTTTAAGCGGTGACTATCTGGGCTTCAATACAGCAATCTCTTCAGAAAATATTTAGCATTGTCACTATAGCTTAAAACACCGTTTTACAGAAGAATATATCATAAACAGAGAGCTACTTACAGCGACTTTAGCTGACTTATAACACTTTTCAACGACCACACTTATGTTTCGATAACCAAATTTATAAACTGGCAACAAAATATCTACTTTAATTTCGGTTCTGAAAAAAAATATTTAAATTTAAAAAATCCTATGGTTTTTTTTAAAACTAAGAATAAACAGAATTGGTTACTACGAAACTCGTATGACAACTAGGAAGACCTCCTAAGTAAACAGAAGTGAAACTAGCCCTTATGCCACGAACTCCAGCAACACACGCCAGCAAAATAGCGTCTCTGACCAGCAACATGTGGTAACGCCGTTCGCCAATCAGTGCCTGTTAACTTGCTCTCCAGGTGATAGCACAGCAAACGAGGCGTATTTCGCAGCACGCAGTACCCAATCATACACCAGGCTCGTTCCCAGGGCCTCACGCAGCCATCAGCAAATGGCTACACCCACTGCACCCACATCAAAGAAGCCGTCGCGCCGTTTCGCCTCTACGTATATATCTACTCTGTGACCTCTCACGCCTTCCTCTCGTTTTGATGGTTGCTGCGCTTTGCGTTCGTCTGAACACAGGCTGACTTCTCTACAGACTTTCCACCAACAAAATGATAGGGTTACCGCTTTAAGTCCCATGCCCACGCGCAGCACGACGAGAATTTCATTACACTGTTGCCAACTCAGTGGATTTTCCACCAGATCTGGTGCATTTTGTTTCTCTCCTAGTGGATAAAATTGATAAAGGCTGTTCGCGGTAAAGTGAGCCGGTGGTCTGCCCATGTGGGAGGCAAGTATTATAACAATTACACCATCGCGGATCCTTGAAGCGAAAATATGATAGTGTGACAGGGGCTTAAGAAGGGAAGACTTTCATCGTAATTTGCCTGTACGTTGGCGTCTTAAGTATCTGAGCAGCGCAGGCTTATCCCGCAACCCGCTCCCTGTAGCATGCACAACAGACACACGAACCAAACGCCGCGCTGGGGTGGGCGGACGTCTCGCTTGGGATGGGAGCTACACGAGTTAAAGAAGTGTGGAGAAATTGGGCTGCTGACTTCTGGAGCCGCACGTACTGTATATGTGACACAATTGGACCCATTCAGACCCGGTGTACACAATTGTGTACATTACGCATGTGTAAGTAATTTTTTAGTCTGTACTGCACACTGCGAAACTCAATGCCCAATGATCTTGCCTGTTGGTAAGTTATTCGCAAACCGACTTATTGTTCTGTAGGTAATAGTTGGTTAACTGTGGCCGAACATATAGCCTACAGCTCTTTGGAAGCCACCTCCACAAATCTTTACGTACTAAAAATTAAATTAAAATTAAATTCATTTGGTTAATGTCGACAATAATTACTTTTCCCATAATTAGTATGGAAAAATATAGAAGCCCCCAACCCAGGCACGCGTGGACAAAAATAGATCAAAACACTTCTTACGTCGTGTCTCCAGGCAAGACGGTTACGAAAAGCACACGGAAGACACGTACAAGGTCATTCGACTGATTGGCCAGTCTGTAACATCTTAAATGTATGTGTATCCGTACCGTGTCCTCGCCTTGGGCAGGGTCGTCATTGAGCCGGATGCTCCACCCGCGGGACAGGCCTGTCGTATTGAGCGTCTGTGCATTGTCCCGGCTCGTGGCGACTTTGAATGCGTATGTGGAAACGAGCCATTTATTGACCTACTTACCTAGATTAATTTAAACTGCAAAAGCGCTCGTTCAACTGCGGTGTTAAAGCCGCAGTACAATCTATTTAGCACAGAAAACAGCATATGCACAAAACACACGCACAACCCAAACCTACAAGCAACGTACAATTAACTCAACACACGCACAGAAATAACGGATTTTGTCATTAAAATTAAAAGGAGTGGTGTTCGGTAAATTATGTACGTGTGTAATCTCTAGTACTGTAAAAAAAAATGTACTATTGATGTTTTGACGTTAAAATCATTAACCAAAATGACGTTTTCTTACGCGTTTCCATTTTTAAACCCCGTCTGCGGCTTTTGTCAAATTTCTAATGAAGGTTTGTTTTCTGGCATGGTAACTACACTAACATCAAATTCTAACGAAGTCATTGTGCCCTCGTATATTCACAACACAGCAAAAACAAACACTGTAAGGTTGTAGACGAAAAGATTTTTTTACATATTTTACAAGTTTGTTAAACGCAATTGTGATGCTCTACTGTAAATAATATGGTCTGGTAATAACGGTATTTACTTCTGAAAGGGGTATTATTTTATTCATTTTTCAAATGTTTTGAATTACTCGGTATATATTGGGAATAGTACCCACATGTATATGACATATTTTGCTCCAAATTATGTAAGAAATAAGCGCCGTGAGTGGCGGTAACTCCTCGTTAATGACTCTTTATATCATCTGTTGTTTGACATTTTAGTTAATTGTTTTTACCATTAGTTTATTTTTATTCGCATATTAATTCGGTTTTTTATTAGTAGTTAAGCATAATTTATTATTATCAATATTATTATTATGCACTTTCCAGTTTATTATTAACTTTCAAATAATTTTTTGTTTATAACTTAGGATTAAGTTGGTAGGTTAAACATGCCAATTCTCTTGTTTACACTTGTTTAAATGGTTAAGTGTAAGAAAAATTGGCAATATAAAAAAGACGATAATAAATAAATATATAAATTCCAATCGAACCACTCACATGACCTGCTAATTTATATTGTGTACCGACACGTTCAATAACACTCGCTGAGTTATTATGTACAAGTCGTAAGTCTAACGGTAATGGTATATTTGTAGTTGTGAAGCCACCTTTGTCTGATGTCGCCAGAGGGACGCAGGGACAGAGACCGTGGTGCTGACGGATACTTGGCACTCCGTGGTCGTTGAAGAACGCCGAGTTGACAGGAGGAGGACAAGAAACAGAAGTGCTGAGCGCAGTCGAAGCTGCTGTAGCGACGTTATTTACGCGCGCGGGTGGAGATAAGTGTGTGGTCTAGCGCAACAGACGACCCTAGGCGCAGCACGCCTGCGACAGCGCGATTACCTAGCGGGCGGGAGGGTGGCTGGGAACAGAGGACTCCCCAGTGCCCACCCTCCACTCCGGGGTAAGTTATGACGACACATGTGCTTCGTCGACGTCCCCGGCGCCATGAGCCATCCGGCCAGCATGCCTTTCTTTCTCGGCTCGCCTCGCCTTACATAAACACTAGCTCTTTCAACCCCGCGTGAATCATGCCACCAATCCCCCAATACCGCTCTCTGCTTGCCGGACATCTTCTGTCGCCTGCTGCACGCCTGTCCTGTCAACCTCGCAGCCAAGCACGATTCACACGTGTACACAGGGGGCACATACATACCATAGACTAAGGTTACTTCTTCTACAGGTTAGGAAGATCAATGTTAAAAGTCTGGCAAAGGAAAAATTTTTCTTCACAAAATTTAATTAAATATTACCTTTTGGAACACTGCGCACTTAGCGGCGGAAATTTTCCTTATGCCAAACTCTCCCATAAGAAATCTCGTTTTGTCCTTAACCTGAGTAGAATAAACACCGTGTACTAAATATGAGGTTGACCGATTTCCGTACTCTGCGCATGTAACCAACATTGATCTACCCCAAACCGATACAACTGTCAAAGTCGCATGGTATACGGTGATAAACGTGTTTGTTTATGTCTTAATTAAAAAATAAATAAATAAAACCTTTTAAAATAATAAAATAATTTTACACATTTGAATTTAATCTGAAGGCATTAAAAATTGGTTAGAGGAAGCATACAAACATCTCAAGGCACTTGTCTGCTCAAATCCTATCCACGGCTTTTTTTGTTAATCGTATAAATTGCCAGCCCCAGAAATTCCAATACGGAAAAGGAATCTTTGTGGCATAATTAAACATATACACATACATTAGAACCCTGTTATAACATTTATCAAGGTCCCCAATAAATGTTAACCTTATTTGTGAAAACTTTATAAGAGGATAATTTTGTATTGAAAAACATGTTTGTGGACCAAGAGAAGGCAGCTTATTAAGCAGGAAAAAGGGTTGTAACAGGTTTCCACTGTACCACCTACGCATTGCGTAAATATGCACTGCCGGACAGCAAAAATACCGCACAAGCTTACTAAAAGTTTATACAGGAAATGATACACATTTTAACTATGGTGAAAGAATACACAATGCTTATGCAAGTAGTTCTTAAGCAGAGCTTTCGGGGTTTCTTCGCACTTTTGGAATCAAACCTTTGAAAAACCACCCATTTACACCGTGCTTGGTTGTTTCGTAAATATGCCATGTATCAGACGCAATTTATACTGGTGTTAGTATAAAATGCCTTATTTTTTGTTAAATCGCACTTTTACTCATATTTTATCAATAAGTTATAATATTTTATTTATAATTTATATGGATAAGAACAGGGATAAAATAGGCGTGTTGGTAATGCCAAGTAAAACATGGCACTCACGTAATATATTATTAAACTCAATGCGCAAGAATGCAGTGCACTGTCCTTTGGTACAATTTTATAGTCTTGGTGCAGCTTTGTTTGCATGAGGCGGAGGAATATCCTGGAAGTAGAACTTTAGCAGGGCTTCAGAAAAGTTGGAAGTAACAGTGAAAGGAGTATAGATTTTTGTGAACAGCTTATATGCTCACTGTACCCCCAAGCCCCTCTTTGTTTTAATTCGCGCGTGCTTGCAGGACGCACGCACGGGAGATGTGTCCGTCAACCCCTCCTCTCTCCCGCAATCTGTCAACTGCATAAGACAAAACTAATGCTGTGCTAGAATTTACAATTTTATTTTATTATTTAATAGCACGCAATTCGAAAGCCGCTGGCAGTCACTTGGTCTGCGCTGGTTGCGATTTAGTACTTGGGAATTTTAGTAAGTTTTGTTATATACCAAAAACTAAATACTGANTCAAATAGGCGTGTTGGTAATGCCAAGTAAAACATGGCACTCACGTAATATATTATTAAACTCAATGCGCAAGAATGCAGTGCACTGTCCTTTGGTACAATTTTATAGTCTCGGTGCAGCTTTGTTTGCATGAGGCGGAGGAATATCCTGGAAGTAGAACTTTAGCAGGGCTTTAGAAAAGTTGGAAGTAACAGTGAAAGGAGTATAGATTTTTGTGAACAGCTTATATGCTCACTGTACCCCCAAGCCCCTCTTTGTTTTAATTCGCGCGTGCTTGCAGGACGCACGCACGGGAGATGTGTCCGTCAACCCCTCCTCTCTCCCGCAATCTGTCAACTGCATAAGACAAAACTAATGCTGTGCTAGAATTTACAATTTTATTTTATTATTTAATAGCACGCAATTCGAAAGCCGCTGGCAGTCACTTGGTCAGCGCTGGTTGCGATTTAGTACTTGGGAATTTTAGTAAGTTTTGTTATATACCAAAAACTAAATACTGAAATACTTAATATGTCATTATTTTAGTCTTACTAAGTCGGGTCACGCGGCCTTTTAGTGAACCAAAAGTGCCCAGAGGTGGGCCAAGGTAGGTTTTCCACTCGAGTGGGCTGATGATTGCTTTTTCAGTTTAACACCTTCCTGACATCCTACTCTCCACAGCTCTCCTCACACCGTTACCCAGGACCAATTATAACCACGAGGATTTCGCCAATGCACAAAAATTAANATAGATGTCCGTCAACCCCTCCTCTCTCCCGCAATCTGTCAACTGCATAAGACAAAACTAATGCTGTGCTAGAATTGACGATTTTATTTTATTATTTAGTAGCACGCAATTCGAAAGCCGCTGGCAGTCACTTGGTCTGCGCTGGTTGCGATTTAGTACTTGGGAATTTTAGTAAGTTTTGTTATATACCAAAAACTAAATACTGAAATACTTATTATTTTAGTCTTACTAAGTCGGGTCACGCGGCCTTTTAGTGAACCAAAAGTGCCCAGAGGTGGGCCAAGGTAGGTTTTCCACTCGAGTGGGCTGATGATTGCTTTTTCAGTTTAACACCTTCCTGACATCCTGCTCTCCACAGCTCTCCTCACACCGTTACCCAGGACCAATTATAACCACGAGGATTTCGCCAATGCACAAAAATTAAAGGATATTTCTGCATTCGCTTTATAATTTTTGAATGGTATAACATAATATAAATGTACACTGTTTACTAAATAGCTTGAATTTTTACAGTTGAAAGTAAGTGAAGGTGGTTATATTAAGAGTTATCCATTTTTAAGATTTCTTTCTTTTAGATATTGAATGGATAAATTTTTAAAAATGTATAGAAGAATACAATGTAAGAACTTTGTGTCTGTTGGCCAAGGCTGCTAGGGAATAACGCGATGGGCGAGTCCGTAGTTAAAACTGTGTGGGAGGTGGGGGAGGGGAGGGAGGTGTCGTGTTAAACAGAAACAAGGCAACTCATAGCCAGAATAAAATGTTCGCAATACAATAAAACAACTTCAAAAATGTTTAACCTCGGTTTGGCGCCCCGTATCAGCGGTCGCCTCTGAAAGTGCCGATTAGAACACGATCTAAATACATTCTCATTTATTCTTGTATTTAGTACTCATCCAATTTCCAATGCTTCACAAGATCATACGATTGTTTCATATCGTGTTTATCACAATTTGTTAATATCTCAAAGATCGTGGTAAAACTGTTTCTAATATCATGCAATCAGAACATTGGAGAATGCAGATGGGTGGCACATCTGACCCTCCCCCTCTCCCCCCTCCCAAACTGAATATCATTGTTTCTAAACACTCCGTCAAATCTGCCATGTTAAATTTTCTATCTGTTTGCAAAACTTTATTTTAAACTAAATACATGAATATGTCTGTTTCTTATTATGCGATACTTATCTTTTCCAAAATTCCTGCAAGTGTAGTAGCCAAATTTTATCCACGTGTTATGTGGTAATTTCAAGACGGCGAAAATTTATTCATAATTTAACAACGATGGTTATAATTACGTCATAAACACTTCACTAAAGCTTAGAATTTGTGTTTGCTATGAAGTGTAATAAATATTACCAGAGAAGTATAGTTGGAGTTTCAAAATACTTGTCTTAAAAACGGAAATAATCTGGAAACCAGTAATTCAATATGGAGTTGAGATCGAGCTTTGAAGTTTGTTTTAAAGTAATGTTAAAGTTAACTGCTTAAACTTTTTTGCTGGTTATTGATATCCACGACATAATTCGGATGACTGATTGGCTAAGTGGTTTACACATTAAATTTCATAAATATGAAGGCTTGCAGTTAACCTAAATAAAGAAGCAATATAACTAGGACCACCTGTTTTTCGCGAAAAGATTCCAAGAAAAATAGTACTCCAAACACGTTAGTTCAGAACCAGTATCGGGGTTGGGTGAGTTTGACTCGCGCGCGTCTTAGGTGTCTGCCAACCAATCACGGAGGTCCAATGTCGGGTAACTTGATTCTGATTGGCCCACTCGAGTAGAAAATGTATTCTAATACATACACGCAGCCAATAGCCAAAGGAAATTTGCAAATATATACGTAAGAAGTTGAAATTCATCCATGCATAAATATTTTCGCGAAAAACAGGTGGCCCTAAATATAACTCACTAATAATATATTATTTAATAAATACATTATTTATGAAATACCGTCACACTGCAGTACACATAGTAGGTACACAGCTATAAATAGGGCCAACTGTTTTTAGAGAAAAAAAATTACGCGAAGACTAGACTCCAATGTCCTATGGCATACGTGCAGTTTTCCTACCTTTATTGGCCATGTGTCTCTGTAGGGAGAGAGTTCCCTACTAGACTGGGCCTATCAAAATTAGGTAACTCCAACAATGATTGTCTGTGATTTGCGGGCAGGCACATACAACGCGTCAGCCAATCACAAAAGTGGATCTGAGCTCTAGTGTTTTTGCAGCACAGGTAGTTCTGAAATATTTTCGCGAGAAACTCGTGGCACTAGCTATAACAATACAATAGTACCAAACAGAAGCGCACACAACTTACTATAAAATTGAAGCTGGCTATCTAAAACTATGCACAAAGAGTGTAAAAACAATTGAATATAATTTAAGTTAATAATGTCAAATATGCATACATACATAATGGGATGTATATATAGGGGATGCCTAGAAAAGTTGGCTACACGGGCAAGTTGGCACATTAGCTGTGGTTGTGTAATGGAATACAGGATCGCAGCACCAGTCTCGCAGAAGTTTGTCTCTATAAATCATCTTCTCTCTCCGTTGGCGGTAGTGAGAATGGCAAAGATGTTAATGGAAGGGAGCAGTTTCTATGTTTTCTAAACTCGTGGGTAAAATTTTACTTCCGTATTTAATTCTTCGTAAATGCATAGTATTGTTACAAAACGCCTGAGGGGCGTCCTGGGTTCGTTTGGAATAGAGATAAAAATACAAATTAAAAAGTACATTTGGTTTTAATTTATTCACATATCTATTATTTACAGCATTAATATATCTATCTCCCATATTACTCTTTTTAGTTCTCAATGAGCGCAATATTTAATGACTATTTTTACTCTAATTAACGTCCTTCTTAATGTCTCTGTTTGGTTATAGTCTTCTAACACAACACAATTGCAGTCTGTTTGATGCCATCATTTGTAATGTCTTTCACTCACTCACCCAGTCCAATAGTCCAGCTTGTCAGTCGTGCTCTTCACTGCACCGATGCTCGCAGTCGCAGATTTTCCTTCCACTGGTTACTTCTCTCACCGCTCTATTCTCTTCTCGCTCATCGTCGCACAATCGTCTAAACTCCCGACTCTCATAAACTCATCAACTTCCTGTTCGGAGAGCGTCGCACTTTTATACCTCCTGGCCTTGACCTGGAATTTTCGAAGCACCCCGAGTCACGCTGATAGAAACTAAGACAGCAAACCACCAGAAAATTCTTCAGATAAACACAGAAATTCAATGAGCTGAATGCCAGGAGCGCAAGCCGCAAAACACTTTTCGTGGGGCCACGCACGGTGGCAAGCCTGTGTAAGCTGATCTTCATGTTCGCCACCCGCTCTTGGGTTACATGTGTGACCTTCATACATTTTCGCTCTTGCAAGGGATGCGAAGGAGCAAGCACGTAACACTGACCTCTCCTCAAGTATGTTCGTCCCGAATAGACACTACAACATCCGGACATTCGTAGAGTGCCAATCGGTGGATTTGGACAACATCCGGCTTCGCCCGAGAGCATTGACAACAAATCCAAAAGACCACATCATTGATCTTCTTCAGAATCGTGTAGGGTCCTTCCCAACATTTCTGTAGCTCCGGGCAGTACCCTTTTCGTCTATGGGGATTGTACTGCCTCTACAGTTCTCCTTCTTTAACACCTCGCCCGACTTTCTCCTATCATACCACGTCTTCACACTGTCGCTATTTACTCTGACATACTGTCGAGTAAAATCATGAAAACCAACTAGTCTGTTATGTAATTCACTGGTATATGGTATAATCAGGCGCTGCAGATTCCTCTTATGTCGGTCTGCCAAACAACATGTCACTAAGAATGTGTAGGTCTCTTCCAAACAGCATCATTTATGGTGTTATCCTTGTGGACTAGTGAACTTCTGAGCGGTAAACAAGGAGAAACAATGGAATGTAAGACTGTGGTCCTGGTATTTTTTATGCCCGGAATCTTAAGTACCTGCCGAGAACACCACAGTTTCAAAAATTCTTCCCTGATCAGTATGGAGTTCTAGTGGCACCCCAAACGTCGAGAAGACATGCTCTATGAGTGCATCAGCCACAGTACGTGCTTCCTTGTTCGGGAGGGGGATAACTTCAGGCCACTTGATAATATAATCTTAAGCCAACCGTAAATACCGCTTATCCCTCTCTGTGACAGGCAAGGTACCCCGAATATATACTGCTTTCCTCTCGAATGGGGCTCCAATGTTGCATTTATGGAGGTGACCTTTTCCCCTGGTCCTTGGGTCTTTACTCACAGTGCAGGTGTTGCACATTCGGCACGATTTATCAACAACTTCCGACAATGAAGCCAGAAGAATCTCAGTCAAGGGTATTATTAACACCAAAGTGCCCACTGGTAGCCGCATTATGCAATTCCTCTAAGACTTCAGGAACCCCGCATTCTGGGAGGACCAAATGTAAGTGTGTATGTCATCCATTATTACTTTCCTAGTTCCTGTCAAGTATACAATTCTTCAGTATAAGGAAATTCCAATGTGCCCAGTATGCTTTGACTGCTTTGCTCAGACTAGAGATCTCTTCCCGTTTTGGCCGACAACCTGCTTCTTTCCACATTAGTAATGGCTGCAAAGTGGGATCATTCAGCTAATCTGTACACGTCACAAGATAGAGACCCTTGAAATTTTGTCCTCTGTACCTTCAGTGATTCGCCACTCTTCTTATCCTCATTCACAGTGACGACAGAATGGCTCACATAATCTCCTAGAAAGTGTATCTGCTTTGCTGAGAAGGCATCCAGATCTGTGCTGTATATAGAAGTCATATTCTTGAAGATCCTGTATCCACCGGGCTATTTAACCTTCAGGGTTCTTAAAGTTTAGTAGCCAGCATAATGAAGCATGGTCGGTTCTTATAGTAAAATATCTGCCATAAAGGTAGGGGTGAATGTGTGAAATTGCCCCACCATTGTCAGAAGCTCCCTGCATGTAACAGTAATTTTTCTCAGGCTTATGCGATGCCTTACTGAAGTATTCTAGTGGTCTTTCCTTCCCATCATGAACCTGAAATAACATCTCTCCAATGTCTACATCACTAGCATCAGTGTCCAAAATGAACATGCCCTCACTTTTCGGGAAACCCAGGACTTATGGAGATATCAGAATTTTCTTCAGTTTATTAAAATCATCTTTACACTCAGTGATCCAATAAAATACCTCTTTGCCTCAGTCAGTTCATGTAGTGGCTTGGCGATCGTAGCTAACCCANGTAAGTGTGTATGTCATCCATTATTACTTTCCTAGTTCCTGTCAAGTATACAATTCTTCAGTATAAGGAAATTCCAATGTGCCCAGTATGCTTTGACTGCTTTGCTCAGACTAGAGATCTCTTCCCGTTTTGGCCGACAACCTGCTTCTTTCCACATTAGTAATGGCTGCAAAGTGGGATCATTCAGCTAATCTGTACACGTCACAAGATAGAGACCCTTGAAATTTTGTCCTTTGTACCTTCAGTGATTCGCCACTCTTCTTATCCTCATTCACAGTGACGACAGAATGGCTCACATAATCTCCTAGAAAGTGTATCTGCTTTGCTGAGAAGGCATCCAGATCTGTGCTGTATATAGAAGTCATATTCTTGAAGATCCTGTATCCACCGGGCTATTTAACCTTCAGGGTTCTTAAAGTTTAGTAGCCAGCATAATGAAGCATGGTCGGTTCTTATAGTAAAATATCTGCCATAAAGGTAGGGGTGGATGTGTGAAATTGCCCCACCATTGTCAGAAGCTCCCTGCATGTAACAGTAATTTTTCTCAGGATTATGCGATGCCTTACTGAAGTATTCTAGTGGTCTTTCCTTCCCATCATGAACCTGAAATAACATATCTCCAATGTCTACATCACTAGCATCAGTGTCCAAAATGAACATGCCCTCACTTTTCAGAAAACCCAGGACTTATGGAGATATCAGAATTTTCTTCAGTTTATTAAAATCATCTTCACACTCAGTGATCCAATAAAATACCTCTTTGCCTCAGTCAGTTCATGTAGTGGCTTGGCGATCGTAGCTAACCCAGGTACAAATCGACAGTATATAGACAACACCAGAAAACTCCGAACTTCAGTTTTGTCAGTTGGCGTCGGTCAATTTTTTATCGCGTTGGTATTCTCGGGGTCTGTTACTATCCACGGGCCAGCACTACATTTTCCAAGAAATTTATTTTCTTTTTGAACAGGTGACACTTCTTAGGAACTAGTTTCAATTCGGCTGCGTCCACTTTCCGGAATACAGATTCTAAGCATGATAGGCGCTCTTCAAATGTCATCTCTGTCACAACGATGTTGNATGTCATATAGGTAAATATGACATTTATCTAAATGCAGGGCTTTTTCCATTAGACGTTCGAAGGTGGCAGGTGACAGGGGTATTAGACAGCCCAAAAGGCATAACTTTGAACTGCCACATTCCTTTGGACACAAAATGCAGTCTTGTCTTGGTCCTCTGTGGCCACCTAACACTGTCAGTACCCACATTTCATGTCCAAAGTGTAAAACCAATGTGAACCTGCTAAGCTTGAACATGCGTCATGTTGGAAGTGGATAAGGGTCTTTCTGTGTCAGATTATTAAGATGGCGATAGTCACTAGTGGTGTGATTAGGAACATTTTGTTTGTGTCTTAAAGCAGCTATGGGACACAACTTGAAAGAAACAACCGAAGAAGAATGGAGAATCGCAGTGCATTTATTTATAAAAGGGATGCCATTCGAGGACTTACGCGAAAGTATTGGAAGGCCTATTATTGCCGTCAAAATTATTGTGTACATGTTGACAAAAGCAAAAAGACTGCGAAATGCACGTAGAAGTAGTCGTCCTTCGAAGTTGTCTCTGAGAGACAAGCACCAACTTGTACGAAAAGTGGTCAAAAACCCTAAACTAAGTGCGCCAAAGATAGTAGTATAAGTGAAAAATGAAAGTTATTTTTACTGATGACAGTATGTTTAGTATTTTCAAGTCAGATGGACGAGTTTTGGTATGGCAGAAAAAGAATTCCGAACTTGAAGAGAAGAATCTGAAAGTCAGTGTGAAGCATGGAGGAGGTTCCGTTAATTTTTGGGGCTGTATGAGTGCGAGTGGTCTGGGTCGTTTGGGTTCCATTGATGGGACAATGGATCATAAGGTGTACATCAACATTTTCAATACTTATCTTCATAGCATGGGGAAAAAAAATTAGCCACTTAACACATTACATCTTTACGCAGGACAACGACCCCAAGCACACAGCCTTGAGAACCAAGCTGTGGTTGTTATACAATACCCCGCAATGGATGGAGACACCACCATAATCTCCCTATATCAACTCCATTGAGAAATTATGGCAACAACTAGAGGAAAACGTACGACAACACGAGATATCCAACAAAAATTAGGCGAAGAATGCTCTTAGAACTGGACGGGATAAAATATCGAGTGAAACGACAGAAAACTTGTTGAGATCTATGCCAAGATTTTCTGTCATTTTTATGAGAAAAAGAGGACGCACGTATTACTAGGGAGTGTGAAAATGCCCAAAAAGTTCTTTACTCATGTGCAGACCAATATTTATTAGTGATCAGGGATACATGATTACTTTCATTTGCAATTCAGGCTGTGTTAGAAATGAAAAGGAACTCACTTGCATATATTGTGTATAGTCTATTCGCAGTATCTTCACACTTTTGAATCGAACCTTTGAAAAATCACCCCATATATGACGTGTTTCGTTATTTCCTAAATATGCCATGTATTACGAGCGTTTTATACTTGTATTAAAATAAACGTACCTTATATTTGTGAACTTAAACTTTCACTTATATATAATTTATAATTTATAATATTTCATTTCTAATTAATATGGTTAAAATAATACAATTGGTATGTTGGTAATGCCTAGTAAGAAATTTTTACTATGCAATTATTATTACACTGAATGCACAAAAATGGGGTACGTTGTCCCTTTGGTGCAATTTTCAACAGTCGCTTAAGCTTTGTTTATGTGAGGCGGAGGGATATCCTGGATGTAGAACTTTAGCAGTGTTTCAGAAAAATTCGAAATAACTGAGCATATGCATTAATTAATAATCTATAAATGTAGAATATACCTTTATTATTACATTTACTTCCAATTATCCGCCCTCACACTTCCAACTGTAGCCAGACCAATACTTTTGTAGCCACTGTATACGTTACAGTACACACTGGCATACTGGCTACAAGTTAGGTTAGTATTGAATTAAAAGGACCTTATATAAAAATTATTTGTTTTAGTGTCATAACAGGAGAATCAGGGGAATTACTGAAAAGGTTTCATTATACATATAAGCATTACATTACGTAGTTCTGTGCAAATTTTTGTACCTGATAGTTAATAGGTGTTCCCTGGTTGTCATTAAAAGGTGAGAATAAATTAATATATGAGATGTTGTATCAAGTTAACTGATACACAAATATGCGTATGTAGTTCATACATCATGCATGTAATAATGGGTAAAGTAATTAGCTAAGCTTATATTGTCACATTTTTCTAATAAATCATCCTAAATTTTAATCAGGATGAAATAAACAAAAACAAGTGGCGGGTGACACGGGCTCTTAAGACAAATTGTGCCACGTCTTGACGTNCTCACTTGCATATATTGTGTATAGTCTATTCGCAGTATCTTCACACTTTTGAATCGAACCTTTGAAAAATCACCCCGTGTATGACGTGTTTCGTTATTTCCTAAATATGCCATGTATTACGAGCGTTTTATACTTGTATTAAAATAAACGTACCTTATATTTGTGAACTTAAACTTTCACTTATATATAATTTATAATTTATAATATTTAATTTCTAATTAATATGGTTAAAATAAGACAATTGGTATGTTGGTAATGCCTAGTAAGAAATTTTTACTATGCAATTATTATTACACTGAATGCACAAAAATGGGGTACGTTGTCCCTTTGGTGCAATTTTCAACAGTCGCTTAAGCTTTGTTTATGTGAGGCGGAGGGATATCCTGGATGTAGAACTTTAGCAGTGTTTCAGAAAAATTCGAAATAACTGAGCATGGACTATAGCATATGCATTAATTAATAATCTATAAATGTAGAATATACCTTTATTATTACATTTACTTCCAATTATCCGCCCTCACACTTCCAACTGTAGCCAGACCAATATTTTTGTAGCCACTGTATGCGTTACAGTACACACTGGCATACTGGCTACAAGTTAGGTTAGTATTGAATTAAGAGGACCTTATATAAAAATTATTTGTTTTAGTGTCATAACAGGAGAATCAGGGGAATTACTGAAAAGGTTTCATTATACATATAAGCATTACATTACGTAGTTCTGTGCAAATTTTTGTACCTGATAGTTAATAGGTGTTCCCTGGTTGTCATTAAAAGGTGAGAATAAATTAATATATGAGATGTTGTATCAAGTTAATTGATACACAAATATGCGTATGTAGTTCATACATCATGCATGTAATAATGGGTAAAGTAATTAGCTAAGCTTATATTGTCACATTTTTCTAATAAATCATCCTAAATTTGAATCAGGATGAAATAAACAAAAACAAGTGGCGGGTGACACGGGCTCTTAAGACAAATTGTGCCACGTCTTGACGTNTAATCAGGATGAAATAAACAAAAACAAGTGGCGGGTGACACGGGCTCTTAAGACAAATTGTGCCACGTCTTGACGTTGTATTGAGAGTGCAATGTTCGAATTGTTGACCTACTCTCGCGCGCAACGGACCGTGCTTCAGGAATATTTGACTATAATTGAGGCTTCCGCCTACGTAGCATTTGAACTACGTTGCAAAGTGTTTGAAATACGTGCTTTTCTACGAAACTGTTAAGCGTGCGTACAATTTGCTGGCATACGAAAACAACACACGCTTCAGACGGGGGATGCTGAGTACTTTCAAGACGTCACGCACATTAGAAACACCATTTCAGAGCACTCCAACACAGCTACAGACGTTTTTTTTTATTTCAAAGCGTTGTATCTCGAAATATAGGTGACAAATACATACAAAAGTACACGAGGGTCCTGCTTTTAACTTTTCCACGCACAGACTTTCCGCCAATAAAATGATGAATTCACGGTTAAAAGTTCCGTAGGTAGACGCAGCAAGACGAGGACACTGCACGCTTAGTGGCGGTGGAGCACTTAGCGCGTGACAGAGTCGCTTACATCACTCTTGCATTTCTCGGCCTCGAAAGTTGAAAATATCTCGTGGGCCTCTTAATCTTCAGCTACCTACTTGCTACTTGAAGAACAGAAAGTGAGAACTCCTTTGTACGCGATAGAGGGCGAAGGAGACTTTAATTGGTATAGTTTGTGGTCAGCAAAAATTAATTTTTTCTCTCCGTCCCAGCGAATATTATTTATATCGCGCGTAATTTTTTAGTGGGTGGTAAGATCGTCTTTTAAGTGCAACAAGATGACGATTTGTTCAATACGCGAGTGTACATTTTTTTCTGGATCCTGCACCTCAGTACTTTGCGAACTTTCCCGGGTCAGCGTACTTTTTATCAAACCAGTAGTCCTCTAAATGATAATCTTAGTTCACCGATGGGCTAGGCAATTAATTTGCGACGTCTGCTATTATGAACCATTACTTGCTTAACTTCTGTTCATAAGGATATAACTCACGAATCTTTCATCACAGTGCATTATAATAAGTTTGAATTGCACACGACCTCTTCACTATAGCTGCATGAANAACTCACGAATCTTTCATCACAGTGCATTATAATAAGTTTGAATTGCACACGACCTCTTCACTATAGCTGCATGAACACAGCCAAACATACAGGACCACCTGNTAACTCACGAATCTTTTATCACAGTGCATTATAATAAGTTTGAATTGCACACGACCTCTTCACTATAGCTGCATGAATACAGCCAAACATACAGGACCACCTGCAGGCATTCCAGCAGCTTGCCATACGGGGGTCACCAGTCAGTGTTGGCAAAAAGTTGGAAGGTACAATACCACGCACCTCCCAGAATTATAGATACTACTTTTAAGGGTATTTGTAAATATTCTGTGGCTGAAACATTTTACACTAAACACATCAGTCACAACAGTCACAAAATATGATTAACATATGAACACAATATAATGAAAACTTTTAAGTCAGCTGATCATAATGAGACCATTTTACGACGGCTGACGTGAGGATTAA
Source organism: Clitarchus hookeri (assembly GCA_002778355.1). Classification (NCBI taxonomy): domain Eukaryota; kingdom Metazoa; phylum Arthropoda; class Insecta; order Phasmatodea; family Phasmatidae; genus Clitarchus; species Clitarchus hookeri. The sequence continues at coordinate 618,658 of NQII01000155.1, read as the reverse complement.
TTAGAAAGCGCTTTCCATGCCGGTCTCTGGTCTTTGCTTGCTGTAGCCGATTGCTGCACATAAATAAGCAGGAAGGGTGAAAATATGTAATTTAGGTCAAGTTTGAGCATTATCTGGCAACTTTCACCACGAAACAAAGAAAATACATTCCATTTTGGTCTTTATTACCAGTTTCCAAGTTTTCAGTATCGTCACTCGTCACTCTGTCGGTATTATTGACCGTGAATTTTCCCTTCTGTTGCTATGTTTTTAGTGCAACTATGTAATTGATTTTTAAGAATTCCCTGAAGCTTAATATAATTTTTTCCAGTAGTATAATGAATTTATTATACTAGGTAATACAATTACTCCAATTATACCACATATAATATAGTGACTCTACGGTTGGCATCACTGCGTGTAACCAGTGGAAGAAGACGAATGTCAGATTTCTCTCATAGACTTAAGTCTTTGTATCTCCGTGTCACCACATTGAAATGCTTTTCTGCCAACACGACTAGCAAAACCGCGTGTGTTGGATTTGATGTTAAAATGCTGTTTAGTAAACAAGTTTTATGAGAAATGTCTATACTTCCTCTAACCAATTTGTAATGCAGTTGGTTTAAATGCAAAGTGGTGAAAGTATTTTATTAATATAATAGTGCATGCCATTTAAAATTTAAGATATAAACAAATACGTTCATCATCGTTGACAGTGTGACTTTAACAGTTGGGTTGCTTTGGGGCAGGTCAATGTTGCGTACATGCGCAGAAGACGAATAAGCGGTCTACCTCATCGTCAGTATGTGATTCTTCTCGCTCGTGGCAGGGAAGGCGCTTATCTTGGGCTGTGTGTGGTCCAGCAGCCACGCTCCTCTCTGATGCACCAGGCAAACCCACAGTACCAGTGTGGGCACGGCGGAGGACAGCAAGGGGGGACCCCGAAATCCAAGCACTCCCCCGGCACCACACTATATACAACTATATTACCATCTACATACATTTCACCTCCATTTTAACAAGGGAAGCGCGGAAGCTTTTAGGTTAAGAGGAATCCGTAGTGGAAATGTTTAAACGCCTCAAGGTCGCGGCTGGCAATAAGGAAGCTTTGAGACTGGTCCTTCCAAGGTTCCAGTACGCATTCCCGGGAAGCTGAGGCTGTTTCCCAATTCCCATCATGTATATACATGACCATACTTCGCCCTGCCTGTGGCATCACTAAGTATATACTAGAACCATCCCAATTCCTAGTATAGCACACACAGATTCTGCACTTGCCGAGTACACGAATTTCCTTACTTGCTGGGTGAATTTGCGAACTTGCGGCGGTCGCCATGTTTGTTTACAAACGTCACGTACATAACCTATAATGGGAACTTTTTGTAGTCCTACTTACGCGCCGTATTATTGCTCTACATAGCAACCAATGTGAAACATTATTTCTGCGTTTATAATAACGTCACTGTTACGCTCCTTGCACATTACACGATTTCGCCCGTGCGGGAATAAATCGCACGGGCGAATATTTTTAGTCGACCATTGAGGATTATGAGACCTTTCACACAGTACGGTTACAATATGGGCACGATTATTACCCGTGTTGTGCCCGTCTGGTGCCACTGGAGATGAACGGCTCCCGTACGGGCAAAAATAGTCTCTCCCGCTCAGTGGACTACGTGACCAAATGCACGCTTGCACACTTGGTAAGTACTGTTTTTAATCAATTTAATAATTTTTAAACATAATTTAACTTGAAAGGTTATACTGTACTTCAACTCAATGTAAAAATAGATACAATTTCCATGTTGGTTTTTTGTTTAAAATATAGCATACAAAAATGTCTAAAAAGTCAGGTGTACATTTTAAAAAGTTTTATTTTACCTTGTATCTTATGTTTAAAGATAACCAAAATTCTGGCAATAGAAAATAAGTAAATGTATTTTTACTTACCGAACATTCATTTTACACTCATACAAGAGATTCTTCACATGATTTCACTTTTCACTTTTGGTACACTAGATTTGACATTTGCCACGGAACACTTCCAACGTCTGACAAGAAATAGCTGCAAAGGACACTTCTGATATTGTTTGCTGCCAAGCCCCCTCTTGTAGTATTTTCATCTGCCAAATCTTCTAGGCCTGTGATCGTTGTTGTGTCTTCAACAAGATATCCGTCTCTGTCACGTACAAAGTTGTGCAATACGATGCATGCGTTGATAATGAGCACGGAGAATTGTGGCTGAACATTGATAGAACGATGAAACACTCGCCATTAGCACAATAGAGAAATAATCCTTGTAATTAAAATACATCGATCCTGAGTTAAATGGAGAAGTCAGTCGTATGTGTTTACCGTCGACAGCGCCGAGGCAGTGTGGGAAATTAGCAGGAATTTCAAAATCTAAAGCTATTGATTCCCACCTTTCACAGGTTGGTGTTGGAATACACTCTTCTCGCATTGTAGACCAAATTGCTGTACATACTCTCTCAACAATTTTCCTTGCAGTTGAAATTCCAATCCGGTAGTTATAGTGTAAGTCAGTAAACGTGTAACCGCTGGCCAAATGTCTAAAAAAATAAAACACACGGTTTGATATTAGAACAATATATAACTAAAACTATTATTTTTAATACATGTATCACACTGTTAATGTAAATATCCATGCATTTTATTTTAAAAGAGTTCAAAATAACAAACTGATACTTTTGTAATTTACAGGTAAAGAAGTAATCCGAAGATGGACTACCCTCCGAGATTGCTTTGCAAAAGATAAGAAAGAAGCCAAAGCTGCCAAAAAAAAGTGGATCACAGGCCAAAAAACGCACAAAATACGTGTACTCAGATCAACTACAGTTCTTAAATAAAATATATAATGATACAAATACGGTGGATAGCTTGGAGCCCGTTGAACCAGATGGAGAAGAAGCAGAGCAAGAAGAGGAACCTGCAGCAGTATTCTCTGAAGATGCTTCTCTTATTCAGAACCAGCCTTCAAATCAGAACCAAAAGACGACTAGAAAACACAAGAAGCCAGATGAAGTGGAATTAAAACTACTGAAATCATTAGAACAAAAAACACCCTGCAGTAATAAGGCCTTTCTACAAAGTCTAATGCCCCACCTTACAAATTTTACAGATAGAGACTTTCTTCAGTTCCAAATGGGAGTATTGAAGGTTATTGATAACATAAACAAGATGAAGGAAACCATTTATACACCACAACCCAACTTCCCTTCTCCCATGCCCTCGTATCAGCTACAGTCTTATCAGCCGCCACCATTCACTAAAAAACAAGCATATTTACCCGCTCATCAACCATCTCAATTTTCCCCTCAACAATATGCAAGTACTAGCTTTCCAACACAGATATCAAGTAACTTTGACCAACCACATTCCTTATCTAATTACACCACATTTGGACCCCCAAATCAATCAAAGACAACGCACAAAACACCAATAGCACGGAATAAAAATGCACCACCAAAAAAAGACACTTAACAGTCAACATCGCAATTTCTCCAGTGATTTTGCTACAGCGACTCTTAATTGAGGGAAACTGGTCCAAGTTCTCCTCCACCTTCAGATGCAAGATCTACTACACCTTATTGCGAGTCCACGTATTCTGATTTTGATTTTGCGACAATTAATACCGAATCGAACTAGGCTTTTGTGAATTTGATGTATAAGAATGCCTATACTTTTCATATGTTCCAAATATTCTTTTTATTATATTCATAGCTGAATTAGTAATCTTAGCTCAATAAAGTAAAAGTGCGGATTGATACATGTGTTTTATTACTTTACCTTGTTAAGATAATTTGTTTTATTTAATACTTTAACGTACACATTCTTTGAAATCCATTTTAAAAACAACAATTACATTAAAATCAATTTGTTTTCTAGAAACTTACCTTAAAGTCATAGCCAGCATTTCAATTGGTTGCATACAATTTCTGAATTGAGTGTTTTGTCGTTGAAGGACATTTTTAAATTTGTCGTGCAGCTCATCAAATTAACCCATTGACATGCGGAAATAATTAAAAAACTTTCGCTGATCGTTTCTAAGGTCCTGAAACAAAGTACAGAACAGCCCCACTTCCTCACGTCTCTGATTAATGGGATGAACCCAGTGGACCCGATCGCGCCTTTTCCATTTTCGACGTCGATGAAATATTAATGCAGCTATGATTTGTTCGTGATTCATAGTTACAATCCTACACTTTCCACATAACTGGTAAGAACTCTACTGGTGAATATGGAGTTTCTATTTTTCCCTTTTGTACGGTTAAAAATCGTCGCAGAGTGAAAGTAACAGACCGACGATAAAAACCCGCACGAGTTTTAATCGTGCGGTCGAAATCGTGTAATGTGCAAGGTGCGTTACACATGAAAATGCATTATTGTTACTTTTTTGCAACAACACCATATATATATATATATATATATATATATATATATATACATAAATGCAACCAAAGACAACCAACATAGAACACAAAATGTTTATTTACAACAAAAACCATAGAGTTATTAGCTCAGAATGACAAAACACGGGTTTACTTTCTGGTAGTTAGTGTTATGTATGCCAAGTTGTGCGACGAGTCAAGTACAGCCAGAAAAAACCGTTCCCAATAGTCAGGGTAAGTACACACAACACCAAGTACGAATATGCATATATTTAACAAGTATGTACTAAGAACTGAGAAACAGCATGGATCTGTAACAGATGTAAGCCAATGCCACTTTGTTAGTTTCTAATTTCCTTTAAAGGTAACCTCCCCACCATATTGAATTATTGGTTTTTATAGCTTGTTTACATCTTTGAAAGAAAATTCTGAAAGTGCCTACCCTATACCCAAATAGCTATCGACCTTGCACTTCAGCACAGAAGTAACGGTTCAACTACGAAGTCATAATTACACCACAATATTAATTCTGCCACAATTGGGCAAAATCAATATTTTGGCGCAAATCCGTAATGCTACTTGAGCGGTAACTCAGTGAACACGAAGTCACAGTTCTCAGGATCGTGGGCCAAACGACCATGTGACTGTATCCTTTGACACACACGGTACAAATGTACAGGAAAACGCAATATATAGAAGGGGTATCAGGCTCCTCAGCATCCATTAGTATTACCGTTTTACGTTATAAATGAAGGATGCCTCATTGAGGATTCGATAACTTCCTGGATAGGGCCAGACGCCGAAATACAACACTAAATGAGAACTCACAAGTTTCTGTTAACTCAAGTAAATTGTATTGCTGAATAGTGTACACAGTGACATGTATACTGTGGAAATTAAAGCGGATCTGACTCATAAGGCCTACCAGCGGCCGTTACTGTACAAAAATGCCAAGAATGGCGCGAAAACTTACAATAGTAATTAAACCTCAGGAGTCGGCAAATTCAGCTGACGAAGGTCAAGGGTCGCCTCTGGTCTCTGCCAGATGCCACCACTGGTCATCTCACAGATGCCATGTGCTCCTACCCTCCTACACCCTGCACCACTGATCCAGAAACCCCATTATCTATCTACTGACCTTATTATTCAGCCTGTTATATTATAAAGTAATTGTAGATAGTACACATTCAAATGCTTTGGAGGTATTCGGATGAAAATACTTAGATAGATCTTCGGGTTTATTTATTCAGGTTATATATATAATTAAAAAATTACGTTCCTATCCTCTATCTGCACAAATATAGGTTTTTTTTACTGTAGTAGTAGATATTTCGTTTATTGCTTAAGAGACGTGCCATATGCATTAGATGATATAATTTTTATGTAGTTATAAATGTTTTAATTTAACTTACCGTGATGGTAGACCTCTGGACTTTATGTGGATAAATCCAGCAAGCCCTCCTGGCATCTGTGGTTTGGTTGTTCTCATATTGCAGCAGCCAGACTGAATCATTACAGATACATTGTAAGGGATTACTACTATAAAAAAACTTACCCTCGCCCTAAATTATCTACAACTAATATTTTATAAATGCTGCAAGTCATGAAGACGCCGACGCCGTATTATCATATAAAGCAACCGATAAGACGCATCGTCGATTTCTTGCTGCCATCTACACAATAAGTTACAGTGAAGTTTTCGACTTCAGCTACTATTAGGCCCTGTACAGATGAGCTATAACTCTGGCATAAATTATTTCCCCAATGAACCTTTCCAGCTATGGTAAAGTTCCAATGCTAAAATTTGCTCGAAAAATATTTCATTTCGCATATACGCGATCACTAATTGCATCCAATATTGTATGCTATGCTGGCAGACACATCGCATGAGAAAAATTATAAATGTGTTTTCTCTTAAAAATACGAAAATAACACAATTTTTGGGAAAAAAAATTATAATTATTATTTTCATACCATTACTAGTTAAATTTTTTTTTCTTTTTACATACAAAGAAAAAGTGCGAATTGTCTATTTTTCAGAAACAATGACAGTACTTTTAAGACACTGCACATGTGCGAGTCCATAATCGCAACTGAATAATAAACCAAAATTACATTTTACAATATATTCTTCTCGTATTGTCAATGTATTTTTGGTAACTTGTTACGTAAGCACTGTTTAAGTCCGAAAACATTTCATATTATTCGCACTTGGCGCTCTATGCTTTTCTTATAGAATATTGTTCAGAACATAACTATACATTTGAATTCTAGAAACAATCATTTAAAATTTGGATATTATTTTCCGTGTCAGTTTAACGTTACTGCTTCCGATATTCCCTTTTGTAAAATTAACTCCAACTTTCTCTAGTGTGTAACACAAATTATTAAGTGGTGGGCCCAACTAAACAGTCAGTTTCTTGCGAACTCTGTTGGTTGGTATTTGAAAAGTATGGTTCTTTAGCTGAGCTACTGATACTATATAGACGACTCCAAACATCTCCTACGAAAACTAAACATTACATAACTAGCATCACTGCCCTCTAGTGTAAGGCATGTAAATTGAATGCAGTGCGATCTACTGAGCAGTATTCGTCATTCTACCCTTTAATCTCGTTTGGTGATCCCAACTATAAATTTTTGTACACAAATTGTATTTATTAGGAAAGTTATCAAACATACGGTCTATTAAATCGTCACATTTAAGTCTTTTTAATTAACAATTTACTAGATTGTATTTAAAACAGCATCGTTCCAGACTTCGTTTTGCATAACTTCGATATGCCTAATTTCGTTTAGCCTAACTTCGTTTACCCTAAAAAGATGCGGCCCCAAAAATTTCAGCCGATATCACAGAGCAGGTGAGCGTACAGAAATTAAACGACAATGTGGTTCGTTAGAAAGGGTTGTTGTGGTGTAGCGTTCAGACCACTGGCCTCCCGCCGCAGTGAACCTGCTTCGATTCCCGACGAGGTTATTCTATATTCTCCCACCTGGGGAAAAGACGGGCGTTGCCGTCGGCCAGTCTGTTTTCTCGGGGTTCTCCCGTTTCCTACAGGCACTGCAGTCTCTGTCAGCACTCACTTCACCTGCAGCAGCCTTTAAGACCTCAGCTGCTTAGCGCTGTCCAAATTTCGCAGTCACATAGTTATACGTATAAGGCGTAGCAATACTCGTATTATTTGGCTAAGTGATTTTTCTGGAAACGATTGTTCAGCCCAGCCAGTTCTCGGTGCAGTGGTTCGGTCGGCACTCAGCTAGTTCCACTCAAGGCACTGACTGGCGAATGCAATGGCGTTATGTTGGTGGTGAGGCCGCTTTACTGTTCCGTGCATCTGCAGTACGGGCAGAAAGCTGCAAATTCTCTTCCGTATCGTAAGGTGTTCTGGGACAACATAGCGTCGGTGGGTTTAGTAGACTGTGGATGTGGCACACTGATATTCATCATCTGTGCGTGTCCGCGACATTTACTCATTCATCGTCAGTACAATTATCAAAGCAACGTCTTCAAACTTTGACTTAGGCGTTCGTTTACCGACTCATGATTTTATGAAAAAATGTGGGTATGGTTGTATTGAGGACGGGGCTGTGGGTTTTACGTCAATACATCTTCGTAAGCAGGTAATATTTTCTTCTCTGGGATATAGGATTAACATGATATTAATGAGATTGATACCTGTATTTTATGGCTTGAAGTGGCCGCTTGGGTAGGCCGCCGAACGGTGTGCAGATCTCCAGCAGAAAACGTTTTGTTAAAAAAACCGCCCAACAGGTTTATGTGGGGTCTGCCTACGAATGTCATTTAGGAAAAGTTACGTTTCAGCTTATCCATTTCTCTCTAAAGCATAGTTTTTTTTTGTGGTAATGAAAATGGCTCAAACGGGTGTATTCACGGTAATTTTTAGGTATAAACATTTCAGTACAAAAACTCAAAAATAGTAATAGGGACGTGCATCAAATCTTTATTTTTATTATTACGTCATAAAATGGCAGGGTATTTGCTGAAAGTCTCATAAAAGCGCGTTATCGACGGCCAGAATGCCCGCCAGTTCAGTGATTTGCACGTAGAGGCGATGAGAGAGTTGATGCTCATGTTTCGGTCACCCCTAGCGCTCCCGCGCTTTTATGCCTCAGACGAGCAAAATTCCTTCAACCAGGCGGCTACCTTAAATCGATAGATCTAGACGTGATCTTTAATTTTTCACCCACATCAGCGCGCTATCACATCTTCGTCAAGAAATATACTCCCCGAAAAATTTCGCCCACGTTCAAAATTGACACTAGTCCCCGCGGGCCTCCACCCGTACCTCGGACATGAGCGGTGCCAACTCAAGGGCGGGCTCGCATCGTAGTTGTTTACACACTACAACACGTTTATTTCAGTCGTTTTATTTATCATGAAATGGTACTGTCGAAATGTGTAAGGTAATTCGCGGATACGAACTGCACGCTTTTTTACCAAAGAGTATTTTCTACTTAGTTTTGATCACAGATGCGTGTGGCGTAGTCTGCACCCGCAAATTACATGATATTATTTAGATCCCGCTGTTAAATTTCATCGCAGTTTTCGTGCTGGTACCCGATGTGTCGATCTGATTTTAAAGACACAACCACGTCAAAAATAAATTACCGCAAACTCGAATGAATCCCAGTTCCAGTTGAACTTGGGCAGGGGAATCGTGCTAACATACCAAGCACATGCTTACATAAACCGTGTTCAGACCTCGAATCCATTGCTCATAGTTTTGACAGCGATATTGACAAAACGCAGGTCAATGTTGGTTGAGTGAGTGAGTGAATTCGGGCGGCTCTTAACAGCTGGGTCGTGAGAGCCTATGAGGGTGATTGAGGCGAGAATGGAGAAGCGCCGGAATGAAGGGGCGGGGAAACGGGATATCCCCGTAGAAAACCCGCCGACCAGCGATATCGTCCGGCACGATCCCCACATGCGAAAATCCGGGAGTGATCCGGCCGGGGATCGAACCCGGTTCGTCTCGGTGGGAGGCGAGCAGGGTAACCGCTCAATCACCACGGTCCCAGGTCAATATTGGGTCTCGGAAATTGGCTATAGTGCAGCTGTTTATACCCTGTATGCTAGCGTCAAACGTTGTGAGGGCTGGTCACCCTAGTCCTAGTTCACCTCCCGCTCCCCTCACAACCACCGGGGTTTGNTAACAATTTTTAATTATTTCCTGTCGAAAGGGTTTTTACGGTGTCTTTGCCGGTTTTTCCCTTTCTCTTCTAGATGCAGTTAGTTAACTATAAGTACATTAGGGAGGTTTTTCATGGCCAAACGCGGCCATGGGAAACCCAATCCTTCTTTGACGCGATGCACGTCTCCTTGCATGTTTTTCCTTCCCTTGTAAGCGTAAGGGGTTAGCCCTGAGACGCAATAATCCCGTTCCTACCGCGGACTAGCATAACACTTAGTTTTAGAGTACGTTAGAAAAATAAAAAAAACGTAACGTTCAGCGACGTGCTACGCATCCTGCAAACATTCGACTGACCACTTCAAACACAAAAGTTTGAAAGGTACATCAACACTTTTATTGCTGAAATTTTTGTTTTGTAGATTAGTTTGTTGCGCGCTAGCAAACGGTACTAGATGTTCTGGGTTTAGATCCCGGGCAAAGCGTGGATGTATTAATTTTTTAAGTTACACGTCTTAAAAATGTATTGGCATGATTACGAAATTATTACAAAGGTGAGTGAAGCTAACCTTAATATCATAGTCAGTACTAAAAATTAATAAGTCATATTTTTACTAATTTTGTCAAAATATTTTATTTAGTATCAAGTGCTACCAGCAAAAAGCCATTTAACATAAATGAAGTAGTTTCACTGTAACTGTATAATTTCATTTAAAACACGCATTAACATTAAAAACCAGTAAACTAGACAATTGTGCGAAAATATGGTTTGCAGAGGTTGATAATACAATGGATAAACATATCGTTACGAAGTTAGTTAACTTACTTGTTCGCTAGACAGTAGAATATTCGTGAAAAGCGGAATTAAAAATAGTCTACATATAACTAAAATCTTCAAGATTCCAACACCGAACTGAGTTAAGAGTTTCAAGCAATCTTACTGTATGTAATTTGTTTATGTTGTCTTTATTTTCTGCTGTCGCAGTTAAGTAAATGTTTGCCTTTTGTACCACTGAAGTACAGTAAATATGCATACATTTCAATAAACAAATACAAAAACAGTTATAATTCTATCTTAAATATTTATACAAGCTATTTGGTAACATTAACTCGCTGACTTTAAAGTATTATGACACACAATGATTAATTGATTGATTGATAGGTTTGGACGAGTCTTAGCACAAGAGAGGTATTCAGAGCCTATGTGGTGTGGGTGGAATGAGATGGACATGGAGCAGCGCCTGAATGCAAGGTGNCACAAGAGAGGTATTCAGAGCCTATGTGGTGTGGGTGGAATGAGATGGACATGGAGCAGCGCCTGAATGCAAGGTGTGGAAAACGGGAAACCCCCGAGATAACCCACCAACCACGATTGTCACATGCAAAAATCACGGTTGACATCGCGAGGAACCGATCCAGTATCACTGTGGTGGCATATATAGCACATATATACATATTTATAAACATATATATACATACAGGTATATACATATATACAAATAAATATACACATACATATTCATATATATATTTATATATNACATATATATACATACAGGTATATACATATATACAAATAAATATACACATACATATTCATATATATATTTATATATACATGTACATGCATATATATACATAAACACATATATAGCTTATCTTTTGAACTGCCGATCACGCAATTAACATCAATATAAAAATTTTCATATTTAGTAAATTTTAACGGAGACTTCTAATATTCAAATACAATAAAGAGTACCTTGAACATGTGCATTATAAATTGCAGTTAAATAATTATGAGGGCTATGCCAAATTTACAATTTTTAAATAAAATCTGTTGAATGGTTTGTTTGACTGAATATATAACCTTAAATATTACTGAAAAGTCACGCATTACACTTTACTATTGGTGCAATGTTTGAAAAGCATACCAGTTCAGTCAAGAAAATAAACCTTGCCTTTGATGCTGTTACGTGAGGTAATTATCTTCATCTGTCAAAGTGACTAAAAATTAACATAAATTCATCACATTGCAGATGTCATAAGGGCTCCGACCGTCTGGCACGTGAAGTGCATTACAAGGGTTTGAAACTAAACACATTATTCCTAAACAGCTGCCTATTTTGTAGCGGCGTCCAAACACCATGTTTAAAGTTCTCATTCAAACTCCAAGTATTATTTTTGGCCTAAAAATGGTTAAAATGGGTGCTTTCAGAAACAGTTTCAGCTACAGATGTTTGTATACAAACACTTAACCAGAAACATATCGTACTTTCTACATATTAGTGTGCCTTTAAAATAAATAGGTTCACTGCTGAAAGTCACGTGTAGGCGAGTCGCCGGCATAGACACAGCATGCAAGTTGAGCGCCTTGTGGGTACGGGTGACGAAGCTAGTGAGGAGTGAGAAAGAGTTCGCCTTGGAGTCCGCCCGTTTTGAGGACTTGATTGCACAAAATAATTGCAGGCAGTATGAATTATTGGTGACCAGCGCCCTCAGCGAAATGGCACACGATGCCATAGGGGTGACGTGTAGGAACTGTGTCACGGCAGGTCAACACCCCAATGGACAAGAAGAGTGGTTATTTTCCCGGCTAAAACACAGCAGATCAGAGATTGATAGACTAAAGATGAGGTAGACCGATCTCGCTGGCTGCGCACAACCAATCTCCGTGTCCCAACATTCAATTGCTTTTCTGCCAACACGACGTGCAAAAATGGCGTGAATTGGATTTGAGGTCGGAACACTGTTTAGTAAACAAGTGCTTTCAGATGTTTGTATAATTACTTTTACCAATTTGTAATGCAGATTGCTTTAATTAAAGTTGGTAAAAGTATTATATTCTTACAAAAGTGCTTGTCATTAAAAAATTAAGATATAAACAAACACGTTCATCACTGTTGAGCATGTCACTTTGACAGTTGTGTTCTTTTGGAGTAGGTCAACGTTGGATATATGCACAGAAGACGAATAATGGGTCTACCTCATCCTTGGTCCATGCAGAGTGCACATTCGTCGCCGAACTAAGTTTATTTTCGAGACAAAACGTGATTACTTATGGGAGAGTTTGGCATGGAGAAAATTTCCGCAGCTAGGTGCGCAGTATTCCAAAAGGTAACTATTAATTTAAATGTTAAGCCACGTGAATTATAAAAGAGAGAAATTTTACTTAGTTACAAAATAATTTTATATTTGATTTATGATTATTGCAATTATACAGTTTTTAAGGTGGAAAACAGAGAAAAAATCTGGTACCTTGCCGAAACTAGCGCTTACATATTGGCTAAATTTTTTCCCTAAGCCAAACTTTTAATATTGATCTTCCCAACCTGTAGTAGAAGTAACCTTAGCAGGGCGTTACAAAAGGCAACATGCAGCGGGAGAAAGGCAAGCAGGCCGGCCACCACCAGACGTGCTAAATGACGTCGACATGGTGATCGCAAAAAAAAAAGAAAACTTTTATTCTAGTTTTGGAAAAGGGTAGAAAATATTGGGGCCATAGAGGCTAAATATTTGGTTAGACAAGGGGGGGGGGGTAAACCCCCTCCGCGTTTTAGAGGAGCGTCACCCCTTCACCCTGGGTTTGCAGACATTTGTCGGTCACTAATTAGTTGTTTTTATAGCTTATGGTAAACATTTAATTCATTCGTTTTAAAATATATATTATATAATTTATAGTTACTTACGTATCCAAAAACATCAATATTTCAGAATACATTTTTTTATGTAAATTTTTTAACGTACGATAAAATTCCGTAGAACAGAATTAATCTCAGTGTGCGAGGAATTGAGGCAACTGGATGAGAAGGAAGATATACTATGTTTCGAGTTTCTGTGCACTTGGGAACCATAAAGGTGTGTCTATAAAAACTAGATATATATCACGTGTCACTCAAGAATAAGTTGTCTTTAAAGGATGACACTGTGTAATGTAATTTATTTCAATTGTTTTGTAGAATTTATAATATATAATTTAGATCGTTCAGTTTTCAAAAACACTTTTATGAACCAAATTCCCTTTGCAAGGGAAATTTAAAAATTGGGTTTTCTTACGTCATGTTATTTAAATCCCAAGCCTACATTAAAGTAAAAATTAATTTCGAGCATTACCGCACGCTAATACACCCAATACACATAAATCGAAAGAGAAAGTGAGAGATAACATTAAAACGAATAATGTCACAGAACGAGTGAAACTCCCCCCCCCCCCTTCCGTCTGACGGAAAACAAAAATTCTGCGCCTATGATGGCAGACGTGTGCGAAGAACCCTATCTGGTGACCATGCAAGCTGGAAAAAGGGGCTCAAGATCAAAGCGACCCGGGAAAACTGAGAAAACGAAAACTTCGCGACAACAACGTAGGAATATATTATGTATCATGAAGGGAGAGCTGATTGGCCATCAATATGGTCGACCAGGGTGAAAAGGGGATCTTTGGGGGTGGCACCGTAAATGTTTTCTGAGACCTGAAAAAGAAACCATGTCAAGAGCAGACAGAAGCCCACTGTATTATTTCCACCACCTGTCCTATTAAAGAGGTTTCGGGTGTTTATCGTATAGTTATATAGTGCATTGTCTGTCCAACAGTATCGGGCAAGGGTAACGGAGAATCAGCCCTTACTTGAGAACATGGATACAGGAAATCACCCTGGTAATGTTTTGCTTACTATTCGAACCTGAGGAAACAATAGTGGGCCTATTGATTACACATCTGAGGTGAAGGATAGAGGCGAGAAAAGGAAGGGGCGACGCTGGAAGTCTTTGTTCTTGGAAAAGAAGGGCAAAAGTAGTGTATATATAGGGATTCTGGCACAATGTACTTTAAATGGGAGTGTGCGGCTGCGGCTGAGTGCCACCTACTGAGGATAGACTATGACGGAGTCTTCGGCTCGACTCAGGATTCCTGGCCTACCGCGAAGGAGCTCAGCTGTTAGGTCCAATAAACATTCAAGCATTTATGTATGTTTCTAGTAGCCATATTACTTTTATAGGCACAGAATATGCCAAATCGAATAGCTGTATTTATTATCCTATATTAAAAATTATTTTTTCATTTGATAGAGCACCAATGCATAAAATGTATACTGTGAAAATTGTTGTTATTTATAATAATCAGATTTATTACGACTATTTTTTCTTTAAAAACTTAATGTTATTGACAGGTACATTTTTTAACAAATTACAAAATAAAGGATTTTTAAAATTCGTATGTGCATCAATTTTGCGAAACCATGCAGAACTATGTCTCCCTCGCTCTCTCTCTTTCCCTATCTTTCTTTCAGCTTCTTCATTCGCCATCAAATATATATTTTTTACTTTAAAATTGTAATTAATAGCGATGCATTTTTTAATTCATGACGATAATTCATGCAGTTCTTTATAAGTATTTATTAACTGAATAACTTAAAGCCGACCACCAACGTCATACGGGTATGACCCAACGCGCATGCGCGTATAGTTGCGCGAGCAAGACAGTGAACGTGGTAGGGGTATGAGCCAACACACATGCGCGTATCATCTTGATATATACAAATGCAAGGTATACAACATAGCATGTGGTGATATTTAAAACGGACCGAAAATCAGTTAATGCAATAAGCAAATAGAAAAACATTTCATTTATATTAGTAATTCATTTTACTTACATTGTGCCATAAAAAAATTTGTTAGTGACAAAAATTGTAAAATACAGTTTTGAAAGTGTTTTCAAGTATATGAGGTTAATTAAACTAAAATTTTCCTCAAATACGCAAGGTACACAACATAGCACGTGATTATATTTAAAACTGACAGAAAATAGGTTCATGTAACAAGCAAATTGAAAAACATTTAATTTATATACACTGAAGAGCCAAAAAAAAAAAAAAAACTGGCAAACCTGCTTAATATCGTGTAGGCCCCACGCGAGCACGCAGAAGTGCTGCAAGACGACGTGGCATGGACTCGACTAATGCCCGAAGGTATGCAGGAGGCAATTCACACCATGAATCCTGCAGGGCAGTCCACAAATCCATAGGAGTGCGAGGCGGTGGAGATATCTTCTGAACAGCACGTTGCAAGGCATCCCAGATATGCTCAATAATGTTCATGTCTGGTGATTTAGGTGACCAATGGAAGTGTCTAAAGTCAGAAGAGTGTTCCCCGTAGGGTCCATGGATTCATGAGGATGTCTCCATACCGGTACACGTCCATGCGCCCGATACAATTGGAAACGGGACTCGTCAGACCAGGCAACATGTTTCCAGTCATCAAAAGTGTAATGGCGGTGTTGGCGGGCGGTGTTGGCGGGCCCAGGCGAGGCGTAAAGCATTGTGTAGTGCAGTCAACAACGGTACACGAGTGGGCATTCGGCTGCGAAAACCCATATCAATGATGGTCCGTTGAATAGTTCGCACGCTGGCACTACAGCGATGTCGAAGATTTTATGTTTTACCAGTATTCCCGATATTCACGGTACACCCGTGAAATGGTCGTACGTGAAAATGTTAACTGTTATCGCTACCTCAGAGATGCTATGTTCCATTTCTCGTGCGCCGACTATAACACCACGTTCAAACTCACTTAAATCTTGATAACCTGCCATTGTAGCAGCAGTAACCGATCTAGCTTGTTGTCTTATATAGGTGCCGCCGACCGCATCGCGTTACTCTGATATTGGTTCCATACCTCTGTTATTTGCATACACACGCCTATACCGGTTTTTTTGGCTCTCCAGTGTAGTTTTAATTCAATTATGATATGGGACAAGATCTGAATGAATATAAGCGTGAAATGGTAACATACTAAATAAAATTTTATTTTAATCACGCTAAAGAAGTATAACTTCTAAAACGCGTACATAAGAACACGTACCCATTTTTTAAAATGTTTAGTGTATATGAAGGCTTTCGACTAACTGCAACGAATGTAGATTCAAGACCTGCACCTTCTTCATGAGATCGTCAAGATACTATGGAAATACTTAGGCTGCATTGCTTGTCGACATGAGAAAAGTAAGAATTTGAATAATCATTCTCGTGCAATCTATTTGCTGCAGTAACTGTTTTGCGCAGCATTTGCGCGGCGATACATCGAAAAAAAAAAAACCTCATATCAGTTCCTGCAAAAGGCAATGTGTAAACACCATTTCATAGCATCGATACCTCCATCAACTGCAATGTGTACAGGCCAGACTACAATCATTACAGGAAGGAAGCATATTAGAAACGCAAATTTTTTATGTTTAATATATGTGAAAAATATTTTTTTTTTTTTTGTTTCATACTGTTGTGTTTCATTTACTGTATACAATGTATTTCACCTGTTCCAGAAAATATGCTATGTAAAGTTGTGTTTTGGGCACTCGACTACGAAATCTTGTTTACCATTCTGCGAGACCATAACTGAGAAAACAGGTGAAACATAAATTAAATTGAAATATATAAATTTGTTTCTTTACTCGATGTATTGGTATGGCAGTCATCATCTACAATCCCATGCAGCACCATATATATTAAACCTGCATTGGTGCAGTCGATAGACAACTCGCCTCCTTACATAAAAACTGGGTTCGATTCCCCTGGCAGGACACATTCTATTTTCCCATATGTAAGAATAAAATTCTGCATGTAGACATTGGCCACTATGTTTCAGTGTGTTAATTTATTTTCATGCAACATGTCATTTCGATACGAATTCATTAACACCTCGACTGACACACACTGTTAAGTACAGTCCAAATAACTACCATAATATAACTGGGATGCGTAAAAAGTATGCTACCCGGCTTTTTTAAAATACATGTTTACGTGACCAAACCAAGCACTATCATATGAGTAACGACTCTCTGCACAAGTATTATATAATCATGGGATGGATCAGCATATACTAACACTTTTATATGCATACTTGTCTATGATAAATTCCAAGCAATCCTCCTTCGCCTCCTCAATCCTCACCAATCCCAAGCAGCACTACTCCTCCCCGATCCTCCTCCTCCGCCTCCTTCTCCATCTCCTCCACAATCAGCACCGCAGTTAGCACCGCATGTACCGCAGTCAGCTCCCCATGCTCCACAAACGCTCCACCTGCTCCACATGCTCCACAACTGCTCCAACGTTTCCACATACTCCAAAACTGCTCCACAATCTCTCCAAATGATCCACAACTACTCCACTTACTCTGCAAATGCCCTCTCCTGCTCCGAAAAATACCCCTCCTGCTCTGCAAATGACCCCTAAATGACTCCTCCTGCTCCGCAAATGACCCCTCCTGCTCCACAACTGACCACTTTTGCTCCACAACTGATCCCTCATGCAATTCAGGCTTCGCATTCATATAGGGGTTTGCTGGTTTATGTTGTAATTCTCTGTAGTCATGTAGAAGGAAATTAGAAAATGCCTATTTGGCAAGTGGATTGAGCCAACTTGTTCTCAACTCTAGTTGATTTGCTGATGCCAGCATCCAACCCGAACCCTTGGAATACATTTCTTCTTCCTCTTGGCATAACTTGTGTATTCTACCGTCAACAGTGTTTTATATCGCGTCTACATTATACACACAATTACATTCGAGGTATTGAAGGCTCTAGTAGAATACTCGTCATCGTGATACTCTGGTTTCGTATAGCTACAGTCCAGCCGCATATTACATTTTACACCACTGTATTTTTCCAACTCATCGATAGATTGGATTATCTTATTAGGTTTAATTCTTGACAGGAACGAGCAAACATATTTCGATGTAATTGACATTTTCGATTAAACGTATTATTTAAGAAGACCCCTGATGCAGATCACTTCAGGAAAATACCATTAACATTAGGCTTCGGCTCGCAGAGCGCTGAGGTGTTGGCAACGGCTAGAAAGAAATAGTTCACTGTTCAAATGTTGTTATTAGCTAGTTTTGGCATACTATTTGTAAATTAAACGTTTCCTATTTAAATATTTACATTTTCAGGTAGTACTGATGGAAACATATTTCATTGTTACAGTTAAAGATATCGGCACAAGGTATGGTGCATATGCCCTTGTGATCTGGTGTTTTCTTTTTCGCCAGAGGAAAAAAATTGAGGTGACGCGGAGTTTGTCGCTTTTTTTTTCCAACTCTACAAATTTCGCAGGACTAGTAGGCAGAAAATGATACACGTTTTCAATTGTAGCGTATTTCATACTTACTGCAGCAAAAATAATGATATTTGAATTTGCGATTTAAAACTGAAACGAAATTTTGATGTCTAAATACTTACTATACCATTTAGTTGTGATGGTTGGACGGTAAAAAATCTCATCGCAACTTGGCAGGAGTGGCGAGATGACATGGTGTGTTGCTTTTTGCTGAACTACGTGTTCAAATGTTCTACCTGCAAATAATTCTTTAAATTACCAAACCTAGTTTGTACACGTTGTATTTTTTAAACATACCTAGCAAGTTACGAGGTTGTGACGAATCTGCGTTTCCACGGGGCAGGAATAAGTATGCTGCAACGTGTGTACGAGTAACGTTTATACAATAAAAATTGTTATTGTCGCGTCTGGGTCGTAGCCATCTCGCTAGGCCAGCGTGTGCAAATATTGGACGTGCGAGATTTGTACTCTTTTAACCGTAGACTGTTTTTATGACTAAATTAATTATTTGAAAGTCACGTCTGCTTATTCATTACAGTATTAGGTAATATATTTACATCTCTGTGAATTGGATAACATATCGAGTATAGAAAGAAATATGAGCGGAATAAAAGTTACGGTAGGCCTATTTGTGTGCATTTAAGCCTTTGTCTTTAAGTTAGTCGCTGGTGCGTACCAAAAATAAGCGACACGAGTTGCGGGCTTGAGTTTACTGTCTTTTCGTCGGATGCTCCTTCGTTTTAATATGTATTCCAATTGAGGCCGTCCTTTTAACGTAAAAGTCAAACACACATCAATAACAAGACGTTACATACTGCAGTTCATTCCCCCACAGTTGTAACGTGGTTAAACACAGCCGCGGCAAAATATTAACCTGTAATATGTGAAATTTTCTACATCGTGAACAACACAAACATGTTTAAATGTGTAACATAATAACCATAAGAACAATTATCATTACAGACATTGTTAAAAAGTCATAAAGCTGATCTATATGCGGTTATAGGTCTGCATTGTATGCCTAAACATTTTATACCTAAGCAATGCTTTTCTTAATATGCCAGAATTATTTAAACAGCTGAAAAGAATGAACAACGAATTTGACAGTTGAAACGTAGAAGTCACATGGCAGTGTTTTTGTTTACATGTAGTGGAAGGATACGTATTCAGTAACCAAAAGTAGAACTTTAGCACTGCTTTAGAAAAGTGTGAAGTAATTGTGAATGGCCTATAGATGTCTATTCGCGGTTTCTTCACACTTGAATCAAACCTTTGAAAAATCACCCCATGTATGACGTGCTTGGCTATTTCCTAAATACGCCATGTTTCGCAGACGTTTTACACTTGTGTTAACATAAAAGTACCTTATTTTTAGTTAAATCGAACTTTCACTTATATTTTATCTATATAATAGAATATTTCATTTATAATTAACACGAATAAAAACAGGGACAAATTAGGTGTGTTGGTAATGTCTAGTAAGAAATAGTTCTTATGCAAAATATAATTATACTGAGTGCGCACGGATAAAGTCGTTGTCATTTCTGGTGTAATTTTCTAGACTCGGTCAAGGTTACTTCTACTCAGGTTGGGAAGAGCAATGTTAAAAGTTTGGCAAACAAATATTTTCGCCACTATGTAAGCGCTAGTGTCACATGTGTACNTTAGGTGTGTTGGTAATGTCTAGTAAGAAATAGTTCTTATGCAAAATATAATTATACTGAGTGCGCACGGATAAAGTGCGTTGTCATTTCTGGTGTAATTTTCTAGACTCGGTCAAGGTTACTTCTACTCAGGTTGGGAAGAGCAATGTTAAAAGTTTGGCAAACAAATATTTTCGCCACTATGTAAGCGCTAGTGTCACATGTGTATCAGATTTCCTCTGTTTTCTACTTTAAAACAGGATAATTGTTATAATCACAAATAAAATATAAAATAACTTCGTAACAAAGTAAAATCTTAATTTTTATTATTCACGTAGCTTAAAATTTTAATCAAAAGTTACCTTATGGAACACTGCGCACCTAGCGGCGGAAATCTTCCCTATGCTAAAATCCCATAAGAAATTACTTTTTGTTCCAAACCTGAGTAGAATATACCGGTAACTCAGTTGAGCTTTGTTCGCGCGAGGAGGATTAATATCCTCGAAGTAAAATGTTAGCAGGGTTTTAGATAAGTGAAGTGACCGTGGACGGCATATATAGAGATGTGTGGTCGCAGGGCTGATGAGAAGAGTACGGGTCCGCGTGTCCGAAGAGGGTGTTTCTTAGATCGGGGTGAGGGGGGTTGCGAGATACACACCAATGAGGAAACCCGGCGCGGTGGGGGTGGTCGGCGAGTCAGCGCAGTCAGTGGCTGTCGCCGACCACGCAGCAGCCCCTCGCAGACGCATTCATGGTGTCGCTCGACCAGGCGTCGGACATGAGCGGCGACTGCTCCAGCATCGCGTGGCGGGTGAGTTCGGTCTGACGTCGTCATCAGCGACTGCTGTCGAATTAACGTGTTTAAAACAATGCCGTGCTGTTGTAAAACTTTACAGAAAAAATTTATAACATTTTCTGTAACTTGATTACATTGTATTTGCATGACAAATTATTCAAAAATTGTGTACTATAGCGCACCTCACTCTTAGATTGCAGCGCTTAGCTAATCAAATAATTTTATACTTATACGCCACTATACAAGGTGACAATTTTTGTTACAAATTTTTGTATATGTTTGCTTAAAATTTCAACCTAGCGTAACTTCTTGGATGTTGATAATTTTATTGGTAGTGGTTTGACAAACAGAGCGCTTCACTCAACAGTGCGCAATCTAAGAGTGGGGTGTGCTATAGCAAATCTAAGGAATTATAGTAACGTCTCATTTTAAGGTATTTCAGTTTAACAAAACTCTGAAACACATATTGGCTATTCTGTTTAAATAGTCATTCAGTAAAAGGTTTTTTTTTTTTTGTTATCATTCCCGCTAGCATTAGTGCAACAGTTGTATGGGAATAAAAGCAACGACATGTTGGCACACAGAGATCGTTACTGTGCAGATTGCATGCACACTCGCTCTCTATCCTCTTACCCATGAGCGATGCCTACCTCTGTCTGCCGCAGTGGCAAAACGTCTCCACTTAAGGCGAGGCACGCCTTTAGTCACCCGTAGCGGGAGGGGAAGGGGGGATTACGAGACTTTCAGGCACCCTCTTAAAATATGTTTTCTTTATTTATGCAATTTAAAAATTTTAAGGAAGGGCAATGTATAACGTACCTTCTTCCCTTTTCGCTAGTTGTGAACGCCACGGTTCGTCAATTCTGCCGTTAACACATTATTTTCAAGTAATTTTGTTTTGAAATTGTAAGAGCGCATTTGAAAAACCTGTGAAGTACGGCAGTTAAAACTTTTTTTTCTCAATTAATTTGGGCTCCTTGACATGATGTAGGTGGCGCATGCTTGAAAACGTGCCAGCGTCCAATAAGTCACTGATCCAATAACACACAGTGTTCGTAATATCAGCACTGTAAGTTTATGAGGAACTGTATGTGTAAGCTTCGCGGTTCCCAGCGAAAGCGAGGCCAGGTGCGAGAACTTTTGCGAGGGCCTTCCCTTCCGAACTAAATAAAGAATCACCCCTTGCCTCAACGCAGCCGCCTTTCGAACAATAAGCTCTGCCCTCGAGTGGCCGCGCTTAGCGCCTAGCATTTTACTTATAAAAGATTTTAAATTCTATAAATAAATATGTTGCAATATATAAATCTTATCATGAAATACGTGACTTACAAACAAACGAATGCTAAATATTTAAATATTTTTTGTTGAAGAAAAATGCATTTTATTTTCCGGACGCCCGGGCTTGTGCGGCTACACCTGTCGTGGCCCCTGAGGATGGGCCTGTGTGCCAACATGACCAGTGTCTAGAGAGGGCTTGTGCGGCTGCACCTGTCGTGGCCCCTGAGGATGGGCCTGTGTGCCAACATGACCAGTGTCTAGAGAGGGCTTGTGCGGCTGCACCTGTCGTGCGCCCCTGAGGATGGGCCTGTGTGCCAACATGACCAGTGTCTAGAGAGGGCTTGTGCGGCTGCACCTGTCGCACGCCTCTAAGGAAGGGCCTGTGTGCCAACATGACTAGTGTTGAGAAACTGGGCTGCAATTAGACGTGGGTCGTTACGTCATTTTCAAGAAACGTAACGAAACTAGTTACTTGGTCGCCGTCACCAGTTTTAAAACAAGTAATTTTAGTAGCTAGTTTTTTTTCTGCTCTATAAATAACTCTATCATCTATATAGTTTCTCACGAAACGAAAATAAATGAAATCACAATTTAAGTTTGTAGCTATACAGTTAAATCAATAACGTAATACTGACACAAATTAACTTCCCTTCATACTTTATTCAGGCTTAGGACTGACTGCGTGATTGCAGGAAATGTACTTACTTAACTTACTTTTGTATATTAATTCTGATTGATTAGTGATTACTACTATAAAACTATGATTTTAATAAAATCATTAATGCAGGCGTATTTAGAAGTTAATTTGATTGAATATACAATGATTGATATATTTACACTATTTACAGTTCATTTACACTTTTTCTGTCATGTGTTTTTGCACTTTTATTTACATTTAATTTTACACTGTACAATAGTTTTGTTCGGTTATTTACACTTTTTATTTTTTATATCTTAAATCTATTTGGATTTAGGTTGACATTTAAATATGTCAACTGGGCAACTTTATTTGTCTTTAATTGTGTGCGGCGGTTATTGATAATAAGTCCTGTCTTGCTGTATAGCCCGACCTAACTGGTGACGGCGACCAAGTAACTAGTTTCGTTACGTTTCTTGAAAATGACGTAACGACCCACGTCTACAAACAATCACAGTTGACAGTATAATAACGCATTTATAAGAATCACTACTTGTCATTTGACTCGAAACTAGTGATTCGGTTATTTTCCACGTAGCTAGTTATTGTAACTAGTTACGTGAAATAACGCCCACGCCTAGCTGCAATGCGATTGAGCCGACTGCGGTGGAAAGTTGCTTCGTGTTGGCACCACAGAGCCAGCGCCTGTCTCGAATCGTTCGTGTTTCACTACGGGGTTGCGGTATTTGGCAAGGTGTTCACATAGCCAGTAATGGTAAAACTTAAACGAAATTTTCTCGACCTTCGTGTTACTAGTTTAATTAATTAATGGGTACTTCAAAAACGTTTGATATGTGCACAGCAGAGTATTATACTGTAAATGAACATTTCTTAAAATATTTATACTATTATTTTTGTACTTTCACAAAAGTATACTTATGAAACGTAATGTAGTATGTAGTAATCTTTGATATGCCAACATGTTACATCTTGTTAACGCAATTTCACGCTTATAAAACGGCAATGATATAAAAAAATTAAATAAAAAATGGTGACAGATTTTTAAACAAAAATTAACTGCGGGTATGTAGCTTGCGATGGTTGATGGATGAAATTTCGTAGAGTTACAAGACGACTAGTACAGTAGGCTATATTGTAGGTCTCCTTCAGTGACTTATCGTATTAGCTAGCATCACCCACGTTCTTGTAACGTGGAGGTCGAGCCAGTGAGTGTTCATGTTTCACCATCAACTGAGCACTGGGTCGGTATGCGCGTAATTCGGGATTGCTACTACGAGATTAAACTGTCGCTTTTTGTTCTACCGTGGATAAACTTTCTGAGTGAAAACAATATAGCCATGTTGTAGAAGCGTGTAGGATGGATATTGAGACGATACAATAGTTTACTTCGCAGTTTCGTTAAACTGGGATAATCATTTCGTAAAACTTCTATATTTGCTGTAACTGTTTCTGTGATAAAACGGGTGTGTAGGGCAGAGAGATAGTACGTAAGTAAGGAGATATCTGACATGTTAAAAACAAATGTTTTCGTCTTTGTTTTGACTTACGAGTGTGATAACTTACCTTTTGAAAACGCATTTAAATCATTATTTTCAAGTACTGTCTCCCATATATCCAAATTATAACATAGTTTTATCTAAAATTAAACACAGTTTTACTTACTTAATCAAACATCTGGAAGAAAATTAAGTGTGTTTCAGTTTCACGAAATTAAACATATTAATGTATTAAGTTAAAAAATAATACTAATAAGTTTCAGTTTAATGATTTGCTGAACCTTTATTAATTTCATGTCGGTAGTTCCTGTAAATTATGTAATTTACTATCCTTACAGTATATTTATAATTTAGCATTAATTCAATTACATTTTTTTGGCACACAACAGCATCAGAAACATAGAAGGAAACTCAAATTTGAGACTTAGTCCTCAAATTATTTAGCACTTCATGTTTGATTATCTAAAAATTAAATACTGTGACTTTTGGCAGTTGCAAGTTGTGTGGTTTTTTCCTCGAAAGAAGTAGTAATAAATATTAATAATATTCTTTTATAAATATAACTGAAATTTTTGTATACTACAAGAGCTTGGCCAAAGAATGAGAAGAAATTACGATTTTTTTATTATATACGGTGTAGATTATACACTGATCTCAATATTCGTTGCATGTTTGGTGAGTACGGTAGTGAGAAATGCTATTTCGACGTCTTCTTTGTTAATTTTGCACTCCCTTTCGTTTTTAAATAGTACGGTGAAGACTATACTCATAACCAATGATTAAGTTGAGTTTTAAATGAGGTTCGTTTCCCATATGTAAATTTGAGTTACATCGTATTTATTTTTTGGCTTTCACGCATTGCTTGAAATGTTATTTTGAAACTCAGCAATATGTTATGCAAACTGGTACTCGAACCCATTACCTCTCAATTACTTGGAGTGCGCATGGGCTTTCCGAGTTAATTCACGCAAGACAGCAGGCATTGCATTAACAAACACATATCCTACTTGTTTATGAAGATTTACATGTTGTTATTCGTTAATGCGAGAGAAAAATGTTTTCTCAATTTCATATGCATTGAAACTGGATAAATTTCAGTATGTTTTTAAAGTGAAAAGATTTTCGCTATTTTATAGTAAATAATTTGGCCGTTTATGCAGTTCAGCTGTTTTTGCTGACTATGAGCACTAGTGAATGCGATAATCAAACTGAATATGCATAAATCACAAAATGCACAATAATGCACGGCTGCCAGTAAACCAATGAGAAAGTCAATTCGGCCGACTTTTGTTAATTGATCAGGAAGCTAAAATACCTATCTATGCATCGAAAACCCGTGCAAAATGGCACTCTCATATTTAATGTAGTCAGTATGTGAAGAACAGAAAAGGCAGGTATGGAAAGTATGAGAGCACCACTGCTTCTTGGGCACAGACAAAATTTTTAAGGCTTTATTTTTAGCTCAATTTTTTTTTAATTAAACATTTTGATGTTGTTTTTATTTTAATTAAGTTAACAACAATACATACGTGCAAGGCAGATCTCGTACGGAAGCAAGATATAGAGAATGTTCTATTTTCAGGAAAGTTTTGCACCAAACGATTAATTCTATTGTATCCTAATAGATTTACTATTGATTTGTTTATATTAATTAAAGAAAACTTATCAATATTCATCATTATAACATCTCTCTGGTTTATTCACTTGCTCACACAGTAGCTTTTTAAACACCTTGCGCCCTATCTACGGAATAATGTATTTGCCTACGTTTGTGTTGCGTAAATATTTCATATAATTCTGGTTTTAGCATGTCAGTTGTGATGCGAATATTCTCATTCTGTAGCTATTATTTAATTTTCCTTATTTATTATATGATGTGATATAAAACGTTTAACATGACAAAAACGTATAACTCTGATGGACTGCATATTATGCCAGTAAGTGTTGATTACACACAGTATTTAAATCTGAAATTAATTGTCTAACCTAAAATATAAAAAAACCTAAGGGAAAAACTAATCAATATTTATCTCTGTGAATGTATCCTCCGTTACATTGCATGTGTAATGGAAGATATCTTTGCTGCAATTAAGAAGACATTTTGGTTTAGCAGAGGACTTTCACAGAAAAAATTCCCGGGGCTGTAGGTATTAGGCAAATTTGGGGGAGGGATCAAAAATCAATACATCAGCTACATTGAGATGAACGATAATTTTAAGTTGAAAATAGTAAATAAAGCCACATTCCTGTGAAGTGTAATTCTCTGTTGATTCACGTTCAAAGCTAGCATATCATCCTTTGTCGTTTAGTGGTGTAATGCTCCACAATTTTACGTACGAATTCTTCACTTTGAATCTCTTCTTCTATAATATCAATTCTCATGCAGTGATCCAGTGAACTATCTCGTAGCCTGTTTCTCAGTGGAGTCATCTGCAATTATAAATAGGGCATTCAAACACAAAGGGAGCCTAGGAGCCAGAACCGCCCCAGGCAACGAGCAGACATCCTGCGTTTGCATTCCGTTTCGACGGCGGTCATCTTGGCAGCCAGTACGAAAACAACTTCGTTTCGCATTCCGTTTTGACGGTGGCCATTTTGTTTTCAAAATTTTATGTTTTCATAATTTTTTCAACATTTTTTCAAAATGTAAAATTTTTTTAACATTTTCAAAATATTTTCAATAGTTGCAAATGTTTCAAAAGTTAAAACAAATTTATTAAATATTTCAAAAGTTTAAAAAATTTAAAAATGTAAAAAAAATTAATATTTCAAAAATTAAAAAAATTTACTTTTCTCGAACATTCTATGGCAGCCATTTTGTTTTTCTACATAGCCTCAGGCTGGCTACGTGCGTCGAATCCCCCTTATCATTAAATCGCCCGAGGCTACAAGCTGGCTCCCTAGGACGAGTCCCAGGCGCCATGACGTAGCCTCGGCCAACAGGATGCCACGGTAACGTAATATATACGCTTTTTTGGATGGGGGCGCAGTGTAGCGGTGGATAGACGCTATTCTAAACATCGCACTCTCGCATTCAATGGTGGCCATGTTGGTTTTCCAACATAGCATCAGGCTGGCTCCCTGCGACGAATCCTCCTTCCCATTAAGTCACCAGAGGCTACGAGCTGCCTCCCTAGGATGAATCCCAGACGCCATGACATAGTCTCGGGCTACAGGGTGTCGCGGTGAAGTGGTGGAAAGACAACTCACTTCTCGTGGACGCCATGACAGGGCTCCAGGCTATGGGGTGTTGCGGTGATGTAGCGTACAGACCACTACTCGCATGGTGCCGCGGTGGCACGGTGGCTAGACATAGCCTCAGGCAATGCGTGATTTTCTGGAAATATTTATATACAGCTCCGGCCCGGCGTGACTTTCGAAAAAATGCCATGTCCCTGCACTGAATCTTTCGTCTCCATGCAACGAATCCCATAGCTCCAGGCAACGCATGAGGTTGGGAAATAATGTACAAAATATTGTTACGCACCAGCCATTGGCAGCGTCGTCGAGAAATTCTGTTTTCGTAAAAAATGTGGTAACACACACACGTATAGGCTTGGGCAAAGCGAGGGAAGTATTATTTCAAAAACATGTTTAAATAACAATTGCTCATATTCCATCATAGCCTCAGGCCCTGGCCACCGTCCTCGAGAAATGGAGGTTTCATAAAAATGCGACAACAGACACATACAGGCTTGGGCAACGCAGGGGTAGTAGTATTTCAAAAAAACTTGTTTGTTTAAATAATAATTGGTCATATTCCTTTATAATCCCAGACACACACACAAATAGGCTTGGACAACACAGAGGGAAGTAGTATTTCAAAAAAACTTGTCTGTTTAAATAATAATAATTATTGTTCATATTCCATTATAGTCCCAGACACACACACTTTGTAGATGCGCTCCTAAAAAACAACACGTGGGGGCGCGAGTGGCTCCCGACTAGCCATTTTGAAAATTATGCTTATTATTATTATTTAATCGCCCCAAGACCGTGCGAGCCGCCGCCGAGAGAAATACGTTTATTTTCAAAACTGACTAACAGAAGTATCGCAAGTTACATACACACATGCATCACTCTTTCCTTCATTTACCAGTTGCTGCTGCTTCGTCCTCCCACTTACCATCTGCATGACATAACCATGCAGACGACACCCAGACTTGGAACCGGGCAGTACACTATTCCTATGAAATTATCTATATATATATATATATATATATATATACACATATATATATATAGGTAGTGTCACTGATATAGTGAACAGGTGGGTTGCGAAGCAGCAGGAGGACGACTAATAAAGCGAACGCTTCAGCAATGGGAAGCAGAATATAAAAAATATGGATGGGCACTGCAGTGTGATACCAACAACATGGGGTGTGATGCCAACACAGTGCGATGGTGGGATAAAAAACAAGAGAGAGAATAGCCAAATGTACAACGATATGACTATTACATATGCTGTAGTATGGTTGGAAACCACACATAAACATGGCAAATCATATATAAAGTAAAATGCTATAAATTAGCATATGATACAGAAAGGGGGGACAACGCACATACACTTGACAAGCCGTTGCCAACGATGACTCTAGCAATATCTACACATACATGTGTGGCACGAAGTTGAATAACCAGTTAGGGACAGTGTGTGTGTGTGTGTGTGATTGAAACAGACACAAAAGACACAAGAGAGATAGCAGGTACATACATGGCAATAGGACAGTAGCATGAGCTACAGAATAATAATAGTAATAATTGAAAATGTACAAATGCACATCGAGCTGAAAACGTGCACCCATATGTAGCATTAGAATGAAATATATATATATATATATATATANTATATAGTGTGTGGGGAAAGGGACGCATGAGTGGTATACCTGGCAAGACTACTACTACTTGCATGTGCTCCAGTATACCTCCGAGAAAGAAAACATGTACAGGACGTTTGGTAACATGCCTGGCAATGCATGCGCTTTAGTGTGTTACCACCCAGTATACATTGCAAGGAGAAGATTGCAACTCTTGCATGAGCTACAGTATACTGAATCAGACTGCGAAGGCCAATAAATATTAGTATACCTGGAAAGCTATTCGGTCTTGCATGCGCTCTGGTATACAGCAGGAAATAAAATAACTGATAATTTACCTGACAGTGTAAGGAACATACCTCGTGTACAACCTAGAGTAGACTATCAGTCAGCATACCTGACAAGCTTGCAACACACTTGCACGTGCTACAGCATTCTAAATGAGATAAAAAATATGGCTACCAACAGCCTCAACAATATACCTGACAAGTGGACTACGACACTTGTATGTGCTCCAATATAAACTGGGAGAAAAACACTCTCCAACGACAGACACTTATACCTATGCAGGTCTGACCCAGAGCTGTTTTCTTTTAGGTCTGATAACCATAGGGGACGGTCTGAATGGCATCGTCCAGGACTTTTCTTTTGTCGTCCATCCACGAAAACGCTAGTTTGTTTGAGCGCTCGGTATAAACGCAGTGGTGGAACGACCTAATACTAGCGAACTGCACTCGCATATAAGGCTGGGCCAAAGGGATGCGCCGATAATCGTCAAATGTTATCGTATGCTCTACAACACACCTTTGTGTCTCCTACAGGCGTTTCAATACCGTATTCTGGCATCGGTATGCATACAGCTTCAGCCTCAACCTGACAAACTCAACCATATCGTTACCCCCGCACACATCCTTGAATTTGCAAATCACGTTAGCGTTGACTGGAGAATAGCAGGAATGAGTAGTAGGATAGCCGCTAGTGTCGAACTCTGACATGGGCGTCGGGTTTGAGGCGAGGTCACTGCAAAAGTCAGGGCAGGCGATATCCATTATATAGTAATCAGTATCCATTTAAGCGAGACCCACACTGTCCCCATACCGCGCTCGCATTACGTCGTAGTAAAATCGATACATGAGTGTTTTCGACAGGTCGAGTACAGCAAACCTACCATATACAGGNCTCGCATTACGTCGTAGTAAAATCGATACATGAGTGTTTTCGACAGGTCGAGTACAGCAAACCTACCATATACAGGTTTGTCAAATGTTATGTTCTCTTGGCATAATTTGACCAGGGACAGCGATTCACCATATATCGTCTTGCATTTAAAGGCAGACTTTGCAATTAATTTCTTCAACCGAACTTCTCTACACACGAGTTCCATAGGCTGGCGTTTTCGATTATTCTCCACAAGATTGCCGTACGTTGTGTTATTCATTAATTTGAAAAAGTCCTCGAATGAGTTTGNCGTTTTCGATTATTCTCCACAAGATTGCCGTACGTTGTGTTATTCATTAATTTGAAAAAGTCCTCGAATGAGTTTGTGGCTGCCTGACGTTTCGTCGTATTCATATCTATGTACGGCTTTAGCTACACCTTCTACCGGAATTGAAGGACACGGTGAACAGCCTTCAACCACAACCTATGATCCAATGCTTGCTTCAAATTAACGTAATGTACGATATAATGAAGCTTGCTCTCCAGGGCCCTCATGAGTTTCGCATGTTTGGACCCGGGGGGACGCTCGTTCACTGGCAGGAATGGAAGATCCATGTGCTCTTCGTGAAGAGCGTTAGGGTAATCTACATCTACCTCCAGTATGTAGCCAACATCTCCGTTGTCCGGCATGCTCATGACATCGATGTTCGTGTCGGTCCATTCGAAACCACTGTATGGCAGCAGCAGGGACATTGAACACCCGTATAAATTATTGGCATCTACATACTGGAGGTAGATGGATGGCTTTCTGGCATCATACATGGTCGGTATGTGCCTATTATTGGCCACCACATGCCTCTTAATACATTGAGCCACCCCTCCCCGGATACCGGCCTCAATAAATGGGTGGATGTCGTAGTCAGTAAGCAACTCTAATTCCACTTGCGTGTTGCGCAACATCGCATCAAACGAGAACCCTAGGGTACTAACATAACACACACAGTCAAGACTTTATCTGCGTAGACAGAGCTCCCGGAAATTCTCGAAGACGTCGCACACGATCAACACGTCCGTCTTCAGGTAGATCTCTGAATAGTCCTGGAGGGTGTGGCAGCAGAACACATCCCAGACAGTTTGAGCGTGCCGATAGTTCTCAGCGCTAATGTTCCCCCCAGTGAGCCAATTATATAATGAGTATAGCTGGTAACCGCGGCTCGGCGCGCTTCTCCCAAGAGTTGACATAATCATAGGGGAAGACACCTTTCCGGGTTACCATCTTGAGCTTTTGCTGTACCGTGAAGAAGCGAGATGTTGTGTGGAAGTCGCCAGATGGCAGATTCTGCGCTAGCGTTGCCAGGCTGGCAGATATGAATATTAAAAGCATTAATAAACTGTATGTTGAATTTATCGCCCAAACTTTTACTGAAGGTGATGAGTTTTTCCTCTATATGTGGAATAATAAATATGTTGTGGGAATCATAGCTAAGCTGCTTAATTATAAAATTGGCATCATACATTAAGTTATGGAATAGTATCGGCAGTCTCTGGGGATGGCGGCGAATCTTGTTGCAGTCATTACAAGCCACCCCAATAAAATTGCCAGTAAAATGGTCATGGTCGTGCACCTTTTGGTTGGTGTAGGTGAACATGCCTGAACAATGGCAGCAGGTAGTGTCAAGCGTATAGTCAGCCTGTTCCTCGCACATGAGTTGGCGCATAGGTTCAGACTGAATATATATGTATTTCGTCGCCAGGTGACCTATCTTAACCACCGCATCCATGAAGTGTTTCGACGCTCCTTCACCCGTGTAACATATTACACCCGGGGGTAGCCTGGTCTTCTTGGAGGCTGAAATAATTGAATTATCTACTTTAATGTATATGCCATAACTATAGAGCTCGTGTTTTGGTACCTATAAGTGTGGGACATGTTCGGGTTCGGCTGACACGTTTGCACAGGCACCAGCATTGCCTTAAAGCCCGCATATACTACGATAGGTACTTTATCGCCGTTCTGATAATTCTGGAACTTGAGCACGGGCGGCTTGCCGTCCGCGGCCGGCTGTGGCATGTCAGCGTGAACAGCTGTATGATCATTACAGTACCCACTATGCTCAGCCAGAGTTTTGGCACCCATCATAAGCCCCGTCATGCGTGGTTGAGTATCATATGTCTTGAGGCATCATTTACAGATATCTACATAACCATGGTGTGACATCACCTGGGAGCGTACCAACAGCGAGAAATTAGCTATATAACGGTAGTGCGATTTCTGGTCCTCCGCATTGGTGAGCAGCAGCAAATCAAAGTGCTGGGCCAGTTCTTTACCTGTCACCCGTATTGGCACTACTTTATTATTATCATCGAGTGCGTATATGTTCACGCTGACCCCAGGAATCGCTCTCTGAAAGGTTGGTATATTCCCTAGAGGGGTGGGAAACTCAATGGTTGTAAAATTGAAGCATATATCTAGCTTGATGTAATGCTGGTCGACACACTGCAGATTCCACCCTCTACAAAAAGTGTCAGGATCGCCCGTTTAAAGCACTCTCTATGTCGACCACATTAAAAAGAGGCGTGTTCTTGGTCTTAAACGCCCGCTGATCAACCTCATTGTCATTCGCTTCAGGTTTTCCGTATACGCACTAGAGAAATAAATTAAATTTGACCGCCCCCAAAATCTATGTTCAAATCTCCATATGGATAGCACCCAGAGTTGAGGAAAACTTTAACATTCTTAATGTTTGCATGATCAAATTTCGAACGGTTTGCATTGATAGCATTCTGTTTGCCTGTCTGTGAAACACAACTATTATGTAGCATGGTTTCTCGCTCGTCAAACTCGTTTTGAAATTCCAATTTATGCTCATGGAATGCAGTATGCTCAGGTACATCTCTAAACTCCATGTGCAAAATGCATTATCAAAGTTCGTACCTTTCGCCGCATATTTACGAAATTTCACACACTCCGACATTTTTACATGCAAGTGGGGAAGCAGCCACTCAATAGATCATATCATTAGTGCCATGGCTTCCAGCACAGTGGCAGTATCCAGGACCTCGTTTGCTTGTGTGTTGGCCATGAGAATAACTAACTCCTGCTTGGAATTATTAGTTATGTGCTTGTAGTCTTCGGCTAACTCTAACAGCATGGGTAGCGAAATACATACTTCGAATTTGCCATTAGCATAGACGGGAACCTTAAAGTCCTCTCCGATTCTTCAGCCTGACATTTTAGCTGCTGGTAGTTGGCTATGCGTCAATGAGAGATAGTCTTTATGGTGGTCGTGATTCCAATATCTCTCGTAGCATCCACTTCACATCCATTCAGTTGGCACACGATTCTACTTATTATGTATAGTATACAGTTTCTAATGATTTTCGTTGTCATCGGTAGGGCGTTGACTGCCTGTGTTAGCGCTTCTCAGAACTTCAAATATGAATTACACGGCATGGTGTATATATCATGGTTTTGAATCAGGATCTGAACCTCGGACGAGGGTAAGTAAGGACCTGGCAGATAGAGAGTGAACATGTGGGTTTCTGCCTTGGTAATCGCGTTTTCGAACCCCGCCAGTTTGGCCACATTTAATAATTCCATGTATATACTTGCTGATGACAGACAGACCTAATCTTGTAAGGAAACACACTTTTTCAGTTGTTAGCGCTCTGGGTTCTCCCCTCTTACTGACTTCCGGTTTGGTACGGTAAGACACTTTTATTACCTTTGTGCACATTCGCTGAAATTTCAGACCCATCTCTCCTTAATTTTAAGAGTAGCATTACTACCTCACCTCGGAAATTAATCAAACTACTGTCTTGGTCTACTATAGCGAGGACCACTTCCTGTACGCCCTCCATCACATCCGGAATGTAAATGGACGTATTTGGTACGTCCACCAGCTTAAAGCCTTGTGGTACCGTCACGGAAAATTCGTGTAGTGTTTGGCTAGGCTTGCCATTTAGATACGATCCGGTAACCAAATGAAAATTTATTCTTATAATGTTAACAGGGGAGATGTTTACCGGCAGGGTAGATTCGTGCATTCTATTCGCTTCGTACTTTACGTTCTCAAATCCTCCATATACCTATTGTGCCACATCGCCTCGGCCAATTGCTTTTTCTCCTCCTTCACCATTTTCACTGCTCTCGCAATACCACTTGCACCCCCCATAACACTGCCGAGAATGACTAGTGCTGGCAAGATGAAGGGCAAGATGCCTTCTTGCTTCCTCCCTAATTTGCATGGTTTCCCCACGATATTTTTCTTCTTCAAACTTCCAAACCTCACCCCCATTCCCCTCTTTACTTTAGTTTTCATAATTTTAGACATGCCCCATGTGGCTAGACATTCGCCGAGTTTGGACTTGGATAATCTAACTATCGACTTGGCTTACCTGCAAGAACATTGTCTGCCACATGCCTATCGTCCAACTTGCTTCTGGTCGCGTAGGTGATATCGTGTTCCATGTACGATTTGTCCAATGAATTGACAGGGATGTCACCTCGCTTCAATCTTCGTGCTAGTCGCGTACTGGGTCCGCAATATTTGTAGCCTGGAATGTGCACTTCGAAAGGGAGTTGTTGACCAGCGTATTTACCAGTCCACATCCCCTCTTGATCCTACTCTCACGATGCATTATGATATACTAACATATTATTATTGCTACATCTACTTTATATGTTTGTGGCTGATCACATCACCCGACCTCGAACTTGACCATTCAAGGTAATGACTGTCATAAGTGCCGAGGTTTAACCATTTATGTATCAGTTCAATGGATATTGTGCCATAGACCACTATGCTTCCTGTTCACATCACCTTCGTCGATGATGAAACTAAATCAAGTCACGGTAGGCTACTACCTACCACCATGTAGGGTATCATAGCAGGACCAATTAATTGTGGAAATGTGTGTGCTTCTCAGCCTTTTGGAGGAATGGAATGGTCTTTGGTTCGAGAACATTTACCTATACTTCAAATCTCTACAACAGTCAAGTACCTACATCGAGCACAAATACTACAAGTGGTAGATGGTCTTCACTATTATCCATTTAGCAACAATGAATAAGTCGTGCCACCAGGTGATGCTTTACCAAACTTTGTGTTTGTTTTAAACAATGTGGCATGTGAGAAACAGTCGACCATGCAGCAGTATTTCAGTATGGGGTGCCATGTGGTGGTGGATTAGATTTACCTGTGTTAAACTTATTCACATATGCCTAAGCTGTTTCTGCGCGACCATACTAATTTCCTCGTTCTATTTCGCTTGGATGACGTGCATTTGCGCCATATCTACTCCGATCACATTAATACTGATATGTCATTTGACAGATTTAATGATATGTGCTCATGTTGCAGGTATGAACATTGCAGTATCCTCATGATAGGAAAGGATTTCCCGCCTCATAAGGGAAGATATCAAAGGGGATTCGATCAGTTCGTTATTGACCATCAGTGAACGATGAGCTACACCATATCCAAGTTCGGCCGTAGCGGTCTGAAGAGTGTGATGGACAGCTGTATTACATCTACTAGCAATGGAAACTGCAGTTTCGGAGGGAAACAAGCCAAGAATGTCGGAGGGCTAAAACATGACGGTGATGCGACTAATGTATCCATTGTCTGCACCGTCACTTATCTCGGAGGGCCAAAACATGACGGCGATGCGACCAATGCATCCATTGTCTGCACCATCACTTCAGAGGCTTTGCAACCAGTGGCAGTACTGCATGCCGACATCGAGACACATCTCCGTACACTTATGGCTGGTATGAATCGAATCACTGCTTTAAAGGTGAAACTCAACAGAGTGGGTGAGCGAATAACCAACAGAGTTCATACAGCCACGACCGGCAAATTACGCTCATTAACTAAAGATGTTAGGAAGTGGACTGCTTTAGGCGGGAAGTTCACCACCGTGGAGGGCCGTCTCTTCGATACAAATATACTGACTACTAAAATGGATTTGCTTGTTGGTGCATTGATCGAGAGAGTGTCCCAACTAACTGACTTTGCTTCCAGCGACGCACTCGAGTCCATAGAGGGACGGCTGTTCGGCAACACGAATTCAATGTCTACCAAGATGGAAGCCCAGATTCGCAAATTAACTGAAGATGTGCTGAATTTAAGCACTTTAGGAGGCAAGATTGCAGCCATGGAGAACATTGATGATGTGGGAGAGCAAGTTGCTGCCAGAGTTCTTTCCTGTCTATCTATAAAACTAGATGAAAGCCTTAATGTCAAGACCGTGAGTGACATCATGGTAGTTGCTTTAAGTAAGAAGCTGGAATCGACATCGATGCTGTTGGTATGATGTCCCCTACTATGAATACTCAAATTAATACATATTAATACATTGGCTGACGATGTACGGATCATGCTGGAAAGCAAGCTCACGGCCATGGTGGCAAAGCTCGATGACTTGGGCAAACGAGTTGACCAGAGTTCTCATTGCACATGCAGCTATGCTGAAGGATCACCTTAATGCTGCGAACAAGGGTGCCTACAAGCTGGCCACTTTGGGAGACAAGCTCACGACTGTGGAGACTAAACTCGGATAGGTGGACATCAAGGTTATGGCCGACCTTTCTGCTAAACTAGTCGAACACCTTAATGTATCGAGTGAGGGTGAGAGCAAGCTGAATGCTTTAAGTACTCAGCTAGGAAGTGTGTCCAACTAGGAATCGAAACTCAGCTCTATCTTCGAAGGAATGGTTAACAGGATTCTTGCTCACATGGTCGAGGAGCTAGAAACACGTGACTGCACTTTGAGTACGAGACTCGATGATATTGAAGAGCTTATACAACACAGGATTGTGCGTAACCTAAACGACTTGCGCACGGACGATGACAAATGGACACATTGTCAGCACGTGCTAGATGCAGTCATTCAGCGAATCACCTCGTTTGAAGATAAAATTGTCAAGCTGATCGAGCAAAGAGTTAACGTCCTAAATATATATAGTATGATCATTCTGCTTTTACTATTAGTCCAATGGACGCTACCGTCAAGGATTTACACCATGTAATTGCAAGTGTGCGCAATAAGTATCAACTGGCCAAGCGTGCACGAATGGAGCGTGATACTGTATTTGAAGAGGCCTTCCAGCTGCTCACATCTCGGCTCGATAATTTACAGAGGCAAACTGTTCCCCCTGCTGACATGAAGGCTGAACCAGACGTCGAACATGGGAGGAAACGCAAGATACTTAAGGAGGAGAATACTGCAACTATTGAAGATGATGATTGGTCTTTAGCTACATTGAAATTTAAAAAGGACATATCTAATTTGCGCACGTTTGCCATTCGCAATTATGTCATTTCGTACACGACGAGGTTTAATGATGGAATGTATGGTGTTTATAGACGTAACAAAAAATGGTTCTTGGGGAAGATCAAATTTTTTTTCTACCAAATTATTTTATACAGACTGATAATGAAGCAATGCGAGCATCTCCAGGCCTCTACGAATTGCTGTTTAAGCGCGAGCCTGGTAAGATCTCGCGAGAGGCGCTTCACCAGTACAGAAGATTTCTTAGCCTCACGAGCGTACTTTTGGCCGACAATGACGCTTCCAGCAACACACATAAGGATGAGACACATCCGAAATTCAACATTGTTGCCGACCTGTTTCCGGTCGTTGGCATAGTGAGCGGCTCGGTCTGACATCGAAATTGATGGAGGCAGTCAGCTCGAGTATGTGTACTGGGACGATGCAAATAGGCATGTATCACATCTATGGCTGCAAATTACATCTCAACAGGCTGGCAATCAATCGCATATGAATGTGATTGTGAATATCGTGGATGAATTGTGTGAAAGTGGTTACATATACTAATGTCACATGCACAGATCGCCACCGATCTTCACCAGCCTGCACATCGCAATTATCGCAGGCGAATAGTACTCGTCTTTGGACTGCAAAATTTGTACCAGGCTGACCTGGTTGAAATGATACTGTATGCCTCTTTTAATAAGTGCTATATATACATGTTGATGGTAATAAATTGTTTCAGTAAAAATGGATAGTCAGTACCTGTTCGTCGTAAACGAGTTGAGGATGTAACAGCTGCTATGAAGACTGGGAACAGTCGGACAACCGGACACAGTGTGTGTCCGATTGAGAGTCGATTACTGCCCAGGTGTTTAAACGAGAATTAATTATTGCTCGTCTGGAGACACTTGTGTGTTTATTTTTTTTTCCTGGCTGAAGGAGTAAGCTTTCCTCCTCCACATATTTTGCCATTAAGGTCCTCTGTCGTTTCGTCCGAGGTCTCAAAGCATTTACTGTACTGGTACTCGATATGAACGTACCGAAACTCTTCTTATTAATTCATATGTACACTGACGAGCCAAAAACACTGGTACACATGCTTAATATCGTGTAGGGCCCCCGCGAGCACACAGAAGTGCCGCAAGACGATGTGGCATGGACTCGAATAATGTCTGAAGGTATGCAGGAGGCAATTCGCACCATGAATCCTACAAGGCAGTCCACAAATCCATAGGAGTGCGAGGTGGTGGAGATCTCTTCTGAACAGCATGTTGCAAGGCATCCCAGATATGCTCAATAATGTTCATATCTGGGGATTTAGGTGTCCAATGGAAGTGTCTAAAGTCAGAAGAGTGTTCCTGGAGCCACTTGGTAGCAACTATCGATGTGTGGGGTGTCGCATTGTCCTACTGGAATTGTCCACGTCCGTCGGAATGCACAATGGATATGAATGGGTGCAGGTGATCAGGCAGGATGCTTACGTATCTGTCACCTTTCAGAGTCATATCTAGACGTATCAGGGGTCCCATTTCACGCCAACTGCAAACGCCCCATACCATGACAGAGCCTCCACCAGCTTGAACAGTCCCCTGTTGATATGTAGGGTCCATGGATTCATGAGGATGTCTCCATACCCGTACACGTCCATCCGCCCGATGCAATTGGAAACCAGCCTCGTCAGACCAGGCAACATGTTTCCAATCATCAACAGTCCAATGGCGGTGTTGGCGGGCCCAGATGAGGCGTAAAGCTTTGTGTCGTGCAATCAACAACGGTACTCGAGTGGGCCTTTGGCTCCGAAAGCCCATATCAATGATGGTCCGTTGAATAGTTCGCACCCTGGCACTTATTGATGCTCCAGCATTGAAATCTGCGCCAATTTGAGAAAGGGTTGCACGTGTGTCACGTTTACTGATTCTCGTCAGTCGTCGTTTGTCCCGTTCGTTCATGATCTTTATCAGGCCGCAGAGATGTCGAAGATTTGATGTTTTACCGGATTCCCGATATTCACGGTACACTCGTGAAATGGTCGTACGTGAAAATCCAAATTGCATCGTTACCTCGGAGATGCTGTGTCCCATCTCTTGTGCGCCGACTATAACACCATGTTCAAACTCACTTAAATCTTGATAACTTGCCATTGTAGCAGCAGTAGCCGATCTAGCAACTTTGCCAGACGCTTGTTGTCTTATATAGGCGCTGCCGACCGCATCGCGTTACTCTGATTGGTTCCATGCCTCTGTTATTTACATACGCACGCCTATACCAGTTTTTTTGGCTCTTCAGTGTATACATTTTACATTCCATAATTAATTAATATACTGCTAGTTTATACAGAACGAGTATCGGCTACGTCCCCGGCCAGCGCGCAGCGATGTAGCGTGTACAGTGCGCTTCGCCTTAGTTTTACGCGATCCACCCCGCGCCGGCTTGGGAGTGTACGCTCTCGGTGTATAGTCCGTTGTCTTTCGCACTAGTTTTTGTAAATGCGTTCGTTTATTGTTGTTCTTATATGTACAAGTAGGACTGCATGCGCGCAGTACTGGGTATACTGGTGGTAATTTTTCAAGTTATAAGTATTTGTAAATATTTTATACACATATAATAAGTGTGTGTTTATATATATGTAAGTATTTACTATATTTCTTCTCATAACCGTATAATGTTGATTTTTTTGTCATTTAGCATTTACTGTCTGTTTAGTGTTCGTACTTGCGTTATTTCGTCTCTTAAAAAATTATAATATGCTGTTGTTATTTTTTTCGCATTATTAGTTTTTGTAAGCCTTTTTTTTTACAAATTAGAGGAGTGCATGTGCATGTATTTAATTATTTTCCAAATGATGATGTGAGTATTTACTATATTTATTCTCGTAACCATTCAATGTTGATTTTTTTCACGATTACAAATTTATTGTCTGTCATGTGAGTAGGCCAGTACGCATATTAGTTTTTGTAAGTATATCTTTACATATATAATAAGTATGTTTATATGTATTTAATTATTTTCTGAATTATGGTGTGAGTATGTACTCTATTTCTTCTCGTAACCGTACAATGTTGATATTTTCGCAATTAAAAGTTTATTGTCTGTCGAGTGCGTAGGCCTCTATATATGTTATTTCGGCTTCTAAAAAATCTCACGCAATGGTGGTCGT
The DNA here is from genome assembly GCA_002778355.1 of Clitarchus hookeri. Classification (NCBI taxonomy): domain Eukaryota; kingdom Metazoa; phylum Arthropoda; class Insecta; order Phasmatodea; family Phasmatidae; genus Clitarchus; species Clitarchus hookeri. The sequence continues at coordinate 577,735 of NQII01000155.1, read as the reverse complement.
GTGGTCAATGTTTTTCGGTCTGGTGACTGGTGGAGGGATGTAAGAGTACAGTGCAGGCGGGCGTGAAGTGAGTCTGGTGTCCTGGCGGAGACAAGATGGCGAGCATCAGATAATAAAATCAGAATGACAGCATGAACAAAACACTGTAATCGAATTCGGGAAGACACGGGGAAAACTCCCTCAGACGAGGGTAATGCACATGAAGTGAGCCTGGCAGTCTGGCGGGAACAAGATGGCAAGCATGAGAAAATAAAATCAGAATGTCAGAGTGTGAACAAACACAATAATCGAATTCTGGAAGACATCGAGAATACCCCCTTGCTTGGTGGAATGCAAGAGCGTGAAATATGGAACAGGATGGCGGGAGAGAAAGGAAGGAATGAGTGAGAACAAACACGGTAATCGAATTCGGGATGACACAGAGAAAACCCCCTCGTTTAGAATGCAAGTGCGCGAAGTAGGGAACAAAAGGGCGAGGGAAAATAAAATCGGAACGTCAGCATGAGCAAACACTGTAATCGAGTACGGGAAGACATGGAGAAAAACCCCTCGCTTGGAATGCAAGAGTGTGAAGTAGGGAACAAGATATAGTAGGAAGGAATGTAATAATAATCTAATCCAGGAGCACTCGGCGAAAACCCACCTAGCTTGGAATGCAAGAGCATGAAGTATTGACCAAGATGGCTGCTACTGGTCAGTAATGACTGAGCAGAATGTTCGGTACTGGCTGGGGAAATGGCCGACATCGGCAAGGAATGGCAGGAGGATGATTCGTGACATCATCCAAGATGGCCGCGGCTTGTCCCCCATATCCCCGCCAGGATGCCAGGTGGCGCCGAACCGCCATTTTATAACTACTCTTCTGAATAAAAGTATTATACTATTTTTAAATTGGAGGAAAAAATACATTTTTATTTGGCATATTACATGACTATATAACAAATATGACCACCAGCTTGAAGAAACATTTTAAAACTACTCGCCTACCTTCGAGAACTTCAACTTATTCATAGCAGACCCACAGCAAGCTTCTCTCAAACCCACTTATATTCCTCTTAAATTACAATTCTCAGTGCCATAATGTATTTTTATATACTACTGGTGTAGTTGAATTAATGGATCTTAGGCGAAAAAAGACTAATTAGCGAAGACATCTCAATCGGGCTAACTATAATGTAGGATTATCTGAAATTTTTAATATTTTACTTTCTTATTTTCTGAAGTGGTTGTGATTTTTGTCAATTTTTTGGCTGTCGCCTGAGATAAAGTGAAAGGTACACCATTGTCCCGACCCCAACTACACGCCGGTAGAAGGCATTAACGTGCTTTTCAAAACCTCTTCCTGGTTCCTAGCCACATATCATTCTACAGTTCTCCATTGAAGTGTCAACTAAATGACACCCAAGGAAACATGTAGGAAAAAGTGTTTGTATTAAATACATGGATTTGAAAATCCATTTCTCCGTAGTTGTGTGAGGTACGAAGGAGGCCACTATTCCAAAACAACCAGGTAGAGTGAAACCCAAATGAGAAAGTAGTGCACAGAAGTCCAAAACGCCTCGGGCGAGCCGGGAGACACTATTGCCGCTGCAAGAAGGGGTGGGGTTGTGCAGTTCAGTAGCGACAGTGACGACAATGGTTGGGCGAGAGCTGCTCCATGTGTCGAAAAAACGTACGTCACGCAGCGCGATATTTAACAGCGCGGTAGTCGAGAGCGATGTTGTCATTTATATATGTGTAGCGCCAGCAGTGTCACGTGGTTTCCTTGCCTCCAGCGGCGAGCGTTCGGGGAACCCCGTCCTACACTCTGTAAGTTTACTGTGTAAGCCACCAGAGGCATGTCCAAGATGGCCGGGGGGGCTTAAGCCCCTACTTTGGAGCTTGAATTTACACTGGATAAAGTATTATTATTGAAACAAGTACATTGTTAACAGTGCAGTGTTAATACATTAATTAAAATGTATTTTTATATATTATCCACTTGGTATTGAAATTTATACATACCGTTAAAACTTCCTAATGCTTACTGGTAAGCAGGTGGTTTGATCGTAAAGCACAGTGTCGCACTCTCATGTAGTCCCTACCACAGTGGGTCTCTAGATCCCCCATTATAAGTCACCCCAATGTTAGCTATTGTTTTAAGGTGTGCAGGGTTTTTATTACAATCAATATTTTAAGAATATGTTATTGGTTGGAGATGAACAATTTACTGAGCAGATTGGACATAAAAATCAAGAGGCTAAAGTAGAGGTTAATCAGTCATGAACGACAACAATATATTTTCTGTAACCCATTACCAAAAGATTAAAATATTTATGTATTAAATTGTATTCTAGTTTTGGTATTATTTTCTTTTGTGACAAAAAAATATTGAGAGTTTGAATGTGTGTCCGTTATAAGTGTTGTTTCTAAATATTCCACTAGCCATGCCACCAAATTCAAAATAAAGAAACGAAACATGTAATTTAAATAAACATACCAAGAAACTATATTAATTGTTTCATAGATCTGGTTCAATATTATGGATCAGCTTTGTAGACCATAAAGTACGGAAACTGTGAGAGATTTACAAACTCCACCTTGCACAAGGCTGCAGTCAGAGTTGTGTATGTTCAGGTGTGTGCAGATGAAGACTGAGAGATGTGGTGTGTCGCAGGTGTTGTGGATGGAGCCTAGCCCATCACCGTCCCCTACTGCCAGCTGGCACAGGTTGTTCGGGTCATCGCACCAGGATGCACAGCATGCCGACGCCTCCAGCAGTGAGGAGTCTCTCCGTGAGTCCCTGCTGCACTCCTTACTCTCTGCTTGCGATACACATATTCTTGTCAGACAATAACACCTTTCACTATTCACTATGGCCCACAGATAGTACTTAGAGCTCATTGATCATAGTCCGAATTTGTGATAGAATGCGCATGCAAGCCGCGCAGTTGCCAACTTTCCTTTGTCGACTTGGAACTTTTCTTGCATTCAGAACTATAAAGAGCATGTATCATTAACTAAGGATAAGTGCACGTTTTAAGATATTAGTTATATAGTCAATTCACAGTTTCTTCACACTTTTTTTAATCAAACCTCTGATAAAAACACCCCATGCCCCATGTATGCCGTGTTTGGTTGTTTTGAGAATACATCGTGTATCACAAGCGTCTTATACTTGTGTTAACATAAAAGTAATTTATTTTAGATTAAATTAAAGTTTTGATTATATTTCATATATAAATTGCAATATATTTCATTTATAATGAATATAAATTTAAAAAATGGAAAATAGGGGTGTTGTTAATGCCTATTAAGAAATAGTTCTCAACCAAAATATGATTACACTGAGCGCGCGCGAATGCGGTGCGTTGTCCTTTTGGTATAATTTTCTAGACTCGATTAAGCACTCTTCGCATGAGGCGCAGGAATATCTTGGAAGTAGAACTTTAGCATGGCTTCAGAAAAGTTGGAAGTAACCGTTAATGGACTATAGTTTCCACTGACCACGTTTGGATGCAGCCAGTGGTGGCCCTAGCAAATTTTTTAGGTGGTGCGAGATCTCAAAGTGGCGCCCCTATAAATACAAAACCTGCTAAATTATTATAGATATATCTGCGGGGCAAGCAGTGGTGTCTGTCGCGCTTGACATAGCAAATGTTCATTCGCGTTAAAAAAATGTTGTCAATCCCGCTCGTACTACCTTAATGCACTCGACAACGCCACTGTGTTTGCCATCATGCCCTGCTGAGGTGACAAGTCGTAAAGATGAGAAATAATAACAGTAAATAATTTTGTTTGACAGGTTTTTTTTCAGCTAATAGGCTAGCTACAGACAGTCTTACAAAAAAACTACCAACAACCACTTCAATGATAAACTTAGATGACCACCTTTCTGGCTTTTGTGCTTGCAAATTTTTTTATTAATCCGGAATAATTTAACTTCTGGGCGATAGCGTTTTCTATGGACAAGATTCCAAGATCTGACAGCCTTTCCTGGCACATAGTAGAACGTAAGTATGTTTTTATAAGTTTCAATTTACTGAAACCTCGTTCCCTTTTAGCGACAGTTACAGGTATAGTCATCAAGATGCGAAGTGCTGTCCACACATTCGGAAAAATATCCTGCCAATCATTATTTTTAATCAGTCCTAGAACTTTAAGTGGCTCTGCTGATTGAAGATATTTTAATAATGGGTTCAAGCTCATTAATTCCTCAGCCAATTCACAACCAGACACGTCACATTTTTCCCCATCTGTTAAACTGATTTGCAAATCGGCACAGGCTTTTTCCAATATGGACCTTTCAGGAATTATTTTTATGTTGTATAAAAATGACCACGTATCATTGAATTTTGATAGTTGTTTAAATCGAGTGACCAATGCGCACTCAATTGTATCAATCATAGGGTAGAAAACGTTCATTTTAAACAATTCTTCAGGATCAGTTGGTGTCTCATCTACGGCTTCGTACTCAAATGATCGTTTCTTTCTTCGGGATCGGGCTGCCTTAAAAATTGGGTCTATCTCAGCCTGAGATGCTATTTCCTTAGCTGTTATTAGAACAGATGAAGAGGCTCGGTACTGTTTTACAAATTCTGAGCAGTTTTTCAGCAATTGCGATGCGTTTGGTAAATCCATAGATTCAGACTGCATAGCCTTACTTACAATGTTTACTTGAAACAATATATCATACCAAGCCACCATTGTAACTATGAACTCAAATTGCTCCATGTACTGAATTAGTGACAAGGCCTCTGATGCAGCAACTGAGTCATTTGATTCTTCATGAAGATTCAGAAGGGCATCACGAACTGAAGAGTAGTTATAGCGAACAGCAGCAAGGCTAGAAACTCTACTCTCCCAGCGAGTTTCGCAAACTTGTTTCAGCGATAATCCTTCAATATGCTTGGATATCACTTCCCATCGCTTTGTTGATCCAGAAAATAAAACAAACAGTCTTTGGAGAAATCCAAATAAAGAAACTGATTTAACAGAAGTTTTGGCTGCATCAGCTATCACTAAATTCAAACTGTGACAACCACATGGATTGAAAAATGCCCGAGGATATTGATTCAGAATTCTGGTTTGGACACCTTTATTTATTCCTACCATATTCGCTCCATTATCAAACCCTTGACCGCGACAATCGTTCATGTCCAAGTCAAACTCTTGTACAATGACATCAAGAAAAAGGCCAGTGATTCCTGCTCCTGAAGAGTCACTTACCGGCTTGTAAGCAACAAAACATTCTTGTACTTCGACTTCTTCTTCATTAGTGTCCACAAAACGGAATGTTACGGATAATTGTTCAACGTGGCTTACATCAGGAGTACAGTCCAGTATGATAGAAAAGTATTTAGCTGACTTTACCATAGACAAAATATTATTTCGAACTTCACTACCAAGTAAGCCAATTAACTCGTTTTGAATGCGTTTGCTAAAATAGTGGACATTCGTCTCCTTGTTTACAACACGGCGAAGGTGCTCCATCATCACATTATCAAATTTTCCAAGTAATTGCACTAAACCCAGGAAGTTACCATTATTAGGAGTATATAAAGTTTCCGATCCAGAGCTCCCTCTAAACGATAAATTATTGCTTGCTAAGAAAAATACAATGGACATCATTCGTTCGAGGATAGCAACCCACCGTGATTTCTCGTCTTCAATCTGGTTTTGCAAGTGCTTGTCTATTCCACTGAAGTTCTTTAATCTAATCGACGCTTCTATCCAATCGTTCATGGCACGTCGGTGATCTGAGGATCTTTCGTGAGTTTTGAGACGCGTTGATAAGTGCCTCCAGTCGTCAAATCCTTCTTTTCCCAAACTAGAGTGGGGATTTGTGTTAAACAAACGACAGCAAAAACAATGTACATTATTTGCAGATTTAGAGTACACGAGCCATCTCCTTTTGAATGTTTCCCCATTTGGCATTACTTTTTCGAAATGCATGTTCGAAAAATGATGACCATCACATTTCCTTGGGTAGTTTTCGTCACTCATTTTATTGCATACAGGGCCTCTAGTAATTAGTTCATCTCTTGTTGCAGAATCAATGACTGGCCATTTTGAAATATCATCATATTTTTTATCTTCAAAATGTGATGATGATTGTATTGTACAATCACCACCTTGTACAAGTTGTACATCTGTCATCATTTCTTCCGGTGGGTGGGATTCTTCGATCAAATGTACTACATTTAATCGAAGATAGGGTTCAAGTAGTTCTGATGATAACGATTCAGATGATTTCCCAGCTCTTAAAAATTTCGAAAATAATTCAGCCGCCTTTTTAGATTCTTCTTCCTTTTTTCGTTTTCTTTTTATGTTTTGAGCACCAGATAATTTTTTTGGTGGCAGCGACATGTTTTTTTCTGTAAAAAAACCAATGCATGAAATGTATCTGCGTAAACTGCAATTATATGTATAAAGTCCATTTCTTCACCGGTAAAACATAAATCACAGACTTAGGTTCGGTTTGCANCAGGTAAAACATAAATCACAGACTTAGGTTCGGTTTGCAAAAAGAAAAACAATCGCTAACTCACATAGGCGTAGGTATGTATTTACATCATAAATTATACTTACATTAACAGTACCTGCTACAACACCACACTACTTTTTATTTCGAATTTAATCGATAAAATGACAATCTCAGATGAGCTAATTACTTTTCGGCTGCGATCAGGAGCGCGATATACCTATAATAACTTTTCGCGCGCACGCATAGCGAAGCAACAGCAACTGACTGACGCACGGAACGAAGTGACAGAACAGATGAAATTTCCCCTCACTTCCCCGCACGCCGACCGCGTCTACCCATTTGCGCTCCCGATCGATCGTCAGTCAATAACGATTATAATATCGTATCAGTGACCAGCTAGGGTAGTCGCGTTTCGGTTGATTTCGGC
>NQII01000155.1:445577-570806 GCA_002778355.1 Clitarchus hookeri | reverse complement strand
CCTAGGGCCGCCACTGGATGCAGCTGATATATATTTAATTTATGTTAAATAATTTTTTTTCTGTAAATACACGAATCTGTCAGAAATCAAAGAAAAAAACTATCATCCAAGTCAGTGCTTGAAGATATAACTTTTACAGTTCCGTTGGTAAATCGTTACTGTTAAGTTTCTTTAAAAGATCTTTATTTGTAGAGGAACTGATGCAATTCGTACCACATCATGAGGTACAGACTGATCAATAGTTCCTCCATAAGCTAATCATGGAGAGTTCCTCCATAAGCTAATAATGGAGACATGTGCAGAAATCTAAAATCGGCTTACTTCGGTTTTAGTTAGTGTCATCCCATTTTGTGTGAAATATGTAATTACGAATGTGATAACGATGAAATTTTTTTTCATCACTCCATTGTTTTGTATCACCAGGAAGATAATCATATCTTTCATGAAACCATGTCACTTCTATTATTTTTTGTGTTAGTTGTGTGTAATTAAAATATTTAGGAAAGGCAAACATGACAATAAATTACACTTTTAAATTATTAATATTAATTTAGTACTAGCACTCTCCGTCAATAACATTGCCGAAAACACAACTCGTAGATAAAATTGTATCGTTTATTGCTCGTTTACATCACATAATGCAATTTTATACAAGCAATGTAAATTATTGAAGTTTCCGTTAAGTATAACCTCTATTTTTGGCAGTAGGAATGGAGGAATGGGGAGCACAAGTCCATCACAGACTACTTCTTGATGAGCAAAGAAGTTATAAAGCGAGAGCCAATGCTAAAATTATACGTTGTGTGGCCCTGGGTGAGTAAGTACCACAAGCTACTGGTGGCACAGATAAAAGTGTGTGTCTAAAAAAAAGGCAAGTAACTGAACAAAGGAAAATAATGGCACGAAGTTCAAATAACAAATAACAAATATAAAATTATGTAATGACTGTAAGAGGTCCGCTCCCCAAAGACGAGATTAAAGCATGGAGAAAGAATGGGAAAGTTTAAGGTAAAGTCTGGAATGAGCAGCAAAGGAAATATGTTAAAAAACAATTGACAATAGGGAATTAAAATAAACACCTTGGTAGAATATGATAGTGAGGGAGGTAGTAGAACAGAAGACCGAATCATTCAGAAAGTAGGTTAAGAGCACGCTAAAGAATATAAAAACACAGAAGCAGAGAATGTCATAGAATAGGAAAGAAATAAATGGATGCAGAAATTGTCAGAGCTGTTGGAAAAGATGTGGAAGGAAGGACGAAAATATTATAAAGCCAAGCAAGAAGCAGGAGAAAATAAAAAGGGCAGATAGCCGAGATGACAAACGAGGAGAAGGAGACAGAACAAGAAGTGAGAGAATTGTGGGCTAGTTACTTCAAAACGTTGTTGAACCCAGATGCGGAATTGGTGGATGTAACAGATGAGCAAGACTGTTAGTAGAAGTGAATAGTGAGGATATCGTATGTAAAACCCCCAGCAGCAACTTTTGGTTGGACCAACATGGGCCCGGCCTTTGCTCCAAGGTTCGACTAGTGTTCGAAAAATAAGTTTCACTGAACATAAAAATATACTCGGGCGTACGTTGACCCAACATCATGTTATTAGTTGGATGACAACCGATTTCCGGCCATTTACCGATCAAATGTTGACTCAAATTTTACAACATTGGCAATATGCTGGCAAGAGGTGTTATAGCATAGTACATAACAAACAATAAGCAATGTTCTGCCAACATTAGTGATGTTTTAAGTATATTTTTATCATTAGTTAAAAACTAAACAAACTGCTGCGCTCTCCAGGGTTATTTCTGTGCTCCATATATCAATACAGCCTACCCTCCATTGCCATCTATATTATGAAAATCTACTGGGCGGGTGTTGTGCACAAAGCCGTGCCCTTCGAATTACCAGTTCGATGTACTATCCACTACATCACTCTAATCCTAGTCAGGGAGTGAATAATAATATTAAATATTTGCTACCACTACAATCTACTATACTGTGTTTTATTCCTTAATGTATTAATATGCCGTACTTTACTAATTTCAAAACTGTTTTTAATTGCCAGACGTTGATTTTCGTACGCTTTTTTCCCGTGTGATTCTATCGGTATGTGGTCTGGAGGAAAATGTCCCCATCTTGCTGTTGTATTCCTGAGTCGCGGCGATCTCCTTTATAAAGCTGTTTAGGATTTGGTAATATTGTAAGTTACAGCATATCTTGATGCTGATTATGCTTGAAGGTGACTGACAACCCGATAATGCATATGAACATCTGTGTTGCTATCATTACAATTTTGTGTCTGCAGTTGCACGATGCGAGCCAGTCGTAAAGTATCAAATGGTGCAAGGTTAAATTATCAAAGGATGTACATCCGCCAAAACTGAAACAAACTGATAGCAACTTCCGGGAGCAGGCTGGCACGTCCCAACTTGCAACTGACGTTCAAGGTCAATCCTGTTTTCGGAAGTGTTAAAGGGATCTGGGTTGGAGAATAAAATCACTTATTAGATCATACACTTTATTAAGCACAATACACATACTGCACACATACTCCAAATGGTGGACGAAACACTTGATCCCTTATGTACCCACATAGAAAAAATCGCACGGGGTAGGATCCAGACTTCTTGGGGGCCAGTGATGAATAGCCTGGTCACCAGATGCTCCTCAACCAATCCAGCGTTGCGGCAACGTCTCGTTCAGGTATCCGCGAACAGCTAGGTGCCTATGGGGTGGCGCACCATCCTGCTAGAAAATGAAGACTCCCGCCGCCTCTTCTAACTGAGGATATAACCACTCTGTAAGCATGTCAAAATAAGGGATTCCAGTAACAATAAGCTTGTGAAAAAAGAAAGGACCCAAAACAGTGTCTTTGGATAGAGCTCAAAACACTTTCACTTTGGGGGAAGCGCGCTCGTGTTCGGTGGTTTCATGTGGAGGCTCCTGACCCCATATCCTCACGTTGTGCCGGTTCACCTTACCATTTGAATGGAACATTGCTTCATCGCTAAAAACCAGCTTAGACATGAAGGCATCGTCTACCTCGTCCTGGGCAAGGAAACATCAGACCGTCCCCTCCACATTGACATGTCGAATGCGAGCTCGCTATCCCCTCGCCACCTCAAACCGAGAGTTACGAACGCCATCCAAACCGAAACACCGGACATGCTTACAAGAGCGTGGAACGAGTTTGATTATCGCGTAGATGTCGTTCGAGCCGCTCATGGTGGTCATATTGAACATTTATGAATGTATGGTAAACAAACTTTACGGTTCCACGGTTCATTTGATTGGTCAATCAAGCTTTTTAGGTTGTTTGGTTTTGATTTTATAGACCTTCAATATTGGGGTATTCTTTTATACTCAACCTGTATTTTAACTTGCGCACTGAGTGACATGCGCCCAGTAAAGTTGGTAACGGTGGAGGGCAGATTTTTTAAATATTTACTTTTCTAATAATTTCACAGTTTCGCATGAACGACGCATGAATAAAGTGATAAGTCGCATGGTAATGTTAATTTTACATAAGGCGGAAGTATAAATAACGTGCATACAAGTAGAGTTTAAGGTGGCCGCTAGGGTAGGCCGCCGAACGGTGTACAGAGCTCCAGCTGAAAACGTTTTTATTAAAAAACCATCCAACGTGTCTGAGTGAGGTCTGCTTACGAATAGCACTTAAGAAACGTTACGCGTTTGTATACTTTTTTCAGTTCCTCCATTTCTCTCTAAAGCATATTTTTGTAATAGTAAAAATGGCTTAAACGGGTGTTTTTAATGTAATTTTAAGGTACGAACATTCTGATACAAAACATTAAAAACGTAATAGGGACGTGCATCAAAACTTCATTTTCATTATTACGTCATATAATGGCAGGGTCTCCGCTGAAAGTCTCATAGAGGCGCGTTATCGACGACAAGACTGTACGTCAGTTCTGTGTTTTGCGCGTAGAGGCGATAAGAGAGTTGATGCGCATATCTCGGCCGCCCCTAGCGCTCCCACGCTTTCAGGCCACAGACCTGCAGAATTCCTTCAATCAAAACTACACAGTTTAACGAGAACATCCTATAACTGGAATGATGAAGAGGGGATGAGTGTTGGCGGGTATGAAGGTAAATGTAAATGAGACTGGAGTGTCGAGTGGTGGGTTAGTGGCGTGTTTGGGCGGTGAGGGAGTCGAGCTATGGTGGGGAAATGGAGGATCTAGTGATGTGATGGAAGTGTGGGTGAATGGGGAGTGGCGAGGGGATGTGTGTTACGAAAAGCCAATAATGTGCTTTTGAGTGATGTCTGGCAGATTGATTGACTATATTGCCAATTANAGGATGTGTGTTACGAAAAGCCAATAATGTGCTTTTGAGTGATGTCTGGCAGATTGATTGACTATATTGCCAATTATTGACATGTGGGTCGAGTGGAACAGACTAATCAGTCGCCTACTGATCATCGTACCAGGGAGTGACTGTGCTCCTCCATCTTTCATCGTTACGATAATCGAACCCCTGAGGTCACACACATCCAATGTTTTGTTTGGTGTCAGTAATGTAATTTTTTACTTAATTTTTACGAGGAGTTCTCCATTTTTTTTTTTTCAAGTTTAAGATCACTGGTGGAGTCAAGGTCAAGATCGTCAACATCCACTATGGCAGTAGTGTTAAGTAATGTGACATTTTCATCTACTGTTAAGAGTTGTTTTCCATTTTTAAACGATTTTTGACTTCAGTTGAGTAAGTGAAGAGATTTGGATGGCTTTTAACATCGAGCGAGATCTTGAGAGCCAATGAGTGTAAAAAGAGGTGAGTATGGAGCAGCACTGGAATGAAAGAGAGGGGAAACGGGAGAACCCCGAGAAAACCCACCGACCAGCGGCATCGTCCGGCACTGTTCCCACGTGCATAGTTCTTGCGTAATCAGTTGCCAAAGTTACGATTTTAATGTTTTCGTGATGAAAAAATAATTTATAGAGGTAAAACCTTACAGATTAAAATTCTTTGTCAATGGCTACTTCAAAACATGTCTGAAATATATCAGTGAAATATTCTTCCAAGTATTCTCATGCGTAAAATATCACGTAAAATTGGGCATAATTAACATACAATAAGCTGCTCAAAATTTTTAGTACGAAGACTACCAGTAATGTTTTTAAATTTTCCATGCCAATAACTTTACGTCGCTATTATTTCAGTTTAATAACNGTACGAAGACTACCAGTAATGTTTTTAAATTTTCCATGCCAATAACTTTACGTCGCTATTATTTCAGTTTAATAACTACTATTTCTACATCACAAACACATAAAACTTACAACTTTGACAGCAAATTTTGCAAAAGCTTAGTAAGAGTAAAAATGTGGAGTACATGACATTTTTGACATTTGAAAAGTCTATAAGATGACTACTGTTTCACATGAGTTTAAAATTTTGACCTGAAACGTGTCGAACATCCTTGAAGAAAGCGTAAAAATCAATCCCGATCTATTACTCCTTGTGTTATTACACACGATGACATGACATATTATTCATTGTTCAGAAAAACAATTCGTGAAACGTATGCGCGCACTGCCACTGGACGACTACACGAGTATGTAACAGCTCTTAATTCACTCATACAGTAAATAACGGCGTAAAATACCCGAGTTTATAATGATTTATTCATTATCTGGCCACCTGGAACTGCATGTATGTACGTTATAAAGGGAAGAACTTCTATAATCCATTCTCGGTTACTTCCAACTTTTCTGATACCCTGCTTAAATTNCTGTACGTTATAAAGGGAAGAACTTCTATAATCCATTCTCGGTTACTTCCAACTTTTCTGATACCCTGCTTAAATTCTTCCACGATATTCCTCCGCTTCATGCTAACAAAGCCTTAACCAAGCATAGAAAATTGCACCAAAGGACAGCGCACCGAATTCGTGCGTACTCAGTGTAATAGTATTCTGGATAAGAACTATTTCTTACTACGCAATACAAACACACCCATTTTCTCCCTATTGTTACTCATATTAATTATAATTAACGACTATAAGGTATAGATAAAATATACGTTAAAGGTAAATCTAACCAAAAATACAGTATCTTTATGTTAACACAAGTATAAAACGCTCGTGACATATTACATATTTAGGAGATAACCAAGCTCGTCGTATATGGGGTGATTTTTTAAAGGTTTGATCGTAAAAGTGTGAAGAAACCGTGAATATATATATATATATATTNGTACGAAGACTACCAGTAATGTTTTTAAATTTTCCATGCCAATAACTTTACGTCGCTATTATTTCAGTTTAATAACGACTATTTCTACATCACAAACACATAAAACTTACAACTTTGACAGTTAATTTTGCAAAAGCTTAGCAAGAGTAAAAAGGTGGAGTATNAAATGTGGAGTACATGACATTTTTGACATTTGAAAAGTCTATAAGATGACTACTGTTTCACATGAGTTTAAAATTTTGACCTGAAACGTGTCGAACATCCTTGAAGAAAGCGTAAAAATCAATCCCGATCTATTACTCCTTGTGTTATTACACACGATGACATGACATATTATTCATTGTTCAGAAAAACAATTCGTGAAACGTATGCGCGCACTGCCACTGGACGACTACACGAGTATGTGACAGCTCTTAATTCACTCATACAGTAAATAACGGCGTAAAATACCCGAGTTTATGATGATTTATTCATTATCTGGCCACCTGGAACTGCATGTCTGTACGTTATAAAGGGAAGAACTTCTATAATCCATTCTCGGTTACTTCCAACTTTTCTGATACCCTGCTTAAATTCTTCCACGATATTCCTCCGCTTCATGCTAACAAAGCCTTAACCAAGCATAGAAAATTGCACCAAAGGACAGCGCACCGAATTCGTGCGTACTCAGTGTAATAGTATTCTGGATAAGAACTATTTCTTACTACGCAATACAAACACACCCATTTTCTCCCTATTGTTACTCATATTAATTATAATTAACGACTATAAGGTATAGATAAAATATACGTTAAAGGTAAATCTAACCAAAAATACAGTATCTTTATGTTAACACAAGTATAAAACGCTCGTGACATATTACATATTTAGGAGATAACCAAGCTCGTCGTATATGGGGTGATTTTTTAAAGGTTTGATCGTAAAAGTGTGAAGAAACCGTGAATATATATATATATATATTTAAAAACGAAAACCAGTGCCGGAGCGTTGGCTCGTCTCTACTACATCCTTGCTCATTTCACATTATTTTAGCGAAGTCTGTTGGAAGTTATAGAGCGTATTATAAATAAATACTGTGCAAAGCTAATTGAGCACTATTGAAATCAACCATTGAAAAATAATACTGCCACTATCTGCATATATTTTAATGGGAACACTGGCTCGCATGCGCCTAGTAAAGACACAGGGGAAGTAGCTCCATGTCTTAACTTTAAATTTAAAATGTTAGGTAAACATCGGTGAACACTAAAGGGANGAAGTCTGTTGGAAGTTATAGAGCGTATTATAAATAAATACTGTGCAAAGCTAATTGAGCACTATTGAAATCAACCGTTGAAAAATATTACTGCCACTATCTGCATATATTTTAATGGGAACACTGGCTCGCATGCGCCTAGTAACGACACAGGGGAAGTAGCTCCATGTCTTAACTTTAAATTTAAAATGTTAGGTAAACATCGGTGAACACTAAGAGGANAGACACAGGGGAAGTAGCTCCATGTCTTAACTTTAAATTTAAAATGTTAGGTAAACATCGGTGAACACTAAGAGGATTTCTTTTGCTTTCGGTTTTTTTAATGCATATAACTGTAAGAATAAGAGAATATGTAAAATATTTACGTTTCTAATGATTTCACAGTTTCACTTTACCGACGCATGAATAAAGTGATGAGGCCCGGGGCAATGTTAATTTTACATATGGTGGAAAAATGCATAATGTGCATACAAGTATATCTTAAGTAGAGCTATCAGAAGTGATCAGTACACCGAAAACGACCTATAGCATATGTACAAACATGACGAAGAATCGTGCACGTGTCTGCCAATTAACGTTGTGTGTTTTTAGAAAATTCTAGTGTTCAAACAATTACGAGTAAAATAATTTAATTTCAAGTTACTGCGTTTAAAACGTATTAAAAATGCTGTGCAGAACGTTTTTTCTTTGGCTTGTCACTCATCCCTCTTCCCCGTTCTACCCTCACCCCTTCCACCCTTCCTCCCTTCCCCTAAACCCAATCACAGAATGGGTTGCCTGGACAATGCGCAGATATAGTGTGCACATGCATGAGCATAAATGTATATAGGCTGTTCGCAGTTAATTGAGCACTTCTCATTCAATGATATATGCTATTCACGGTAAAGTGAGCACTTTTTGAAACCCTCTCATTTTGAATAATAGCCAATAAATGTGTTTTATTGTAGCCGTAGACGTTAATGTCCGAGTGTGGTGGAATATACACACTGTGTTTATTACTTACATGGCAATACTTACTTTAGAAAGTGGTGGAAGGATAAAAAAATGGCCTATAGGAAAAAAGTAACTAGGGCCGCAAAAGTGCTTACTTTACCATGTACTGCCATGGACCGCGCCTTACTTTATTCATGCACAGTTCAAGTGTAACTGTGTGGAATTTTCAGGAAAGTAAATGTTTTACTAATATCCAAATTCTTTCTGTTATGTGAAAAAAAAAACAACACCGACCTCTGTAGCCACAAATTTAACCATTACACTCGCAATACAATATCAAGTCTCAGAACTGTTTTTATTAATCTACTGCCAAATTAACTGGAAGCCTGCATGTAATGTGTGCTTGAATTAAGTTGGTAGTATATTTTAATTGGAAATATATTTTCATGAAGGAAGCATTTTGTGGAAATAATTTTTTTACGTTTTAAGAATTTATACTGAATTATCGTTTACATTTTAAATTCCTGGATTTACCACCAAAGATAAATAAAACACACATCCACCGCCTTGCATTTTATTTGAAAGTGCGTATTCTTGTATACGGAATGTCGTTAGAAGGTGGTGGTTCATCCATCCGTCCGTCGAAAGTTAAAGTTTGAGAAATATTTGACGGATTAACAGATAGAAAAAAAGTTGTCCTGCGATCGGTTGAAGATCACGTGACCGCCGGACGGACAGGCGACTGACGGATGCGACGGATGGTTGTGAGTCCACCTCAACACATCGCTTTGGTGAAATACTTGCAACACACATAGTTAGTGAAAGCAGTTCTGTAGACTCTAAATCTCAAACAGTGAGAATTGAGTCAAATCAGTGAAAATAGCGAGAATTGAGNGTGAAAGCAGTTCTGTAGACTCTAAATCTCAAACAGTGAGAATTGAGTCAAATCAGTGAAAATAGCGAGAATTGAGCGACTGCTAGTCAGTGCCTGATAACTAAGTAATATGGTGGCTAAATTTCACTGATTTATTTCTGGTCTTCACTGGATGTCGAGAATTATATTGCAATAAGTCACTTGTTCCGAATTCTTTTATTTGATTAGCCAGTCGGCTGTAGCTTATTGACCGACTTTCAATGACTGTTATTTCACCGATTGATATCACNGTGAAAGCAGTTCTGTAGACTCTAAATCTCAAACAGTGAGAATTGAGTCAAATCAGTGAAAATAGCGAGAATTGAGTGACTTCTAGTCAGTGCCTGATAACTAAGTAATATGGTGGCTAAATTTCACTGATTTATTTCTGGTCTTCACTGGATGTCGAGAATTATATTGCAATAAGTCACTTGTTCCGAATTATTTTATTTGATTAGCCAGTCGGCTGTAGCTTATTGACCGACTTTCAATGACTGTTATTTCACCGATTGATATCACNATTTTATTTGATTAGCCAGTCGGCTGTAGCTTATTGACCGACTTTCAATGACTGTTATTTCACCGATTGATATCACTGATTCAAGCTTAGAGTGCAGCATTTCCCTTTCTTGGCATCCTTAACATTGTAGAAAAGGTTCAATCGGTATTAGCGTCATTTCCTGTAGTATGCGCTCTGGAATGTCTTGTCCCGGTGTTGACTGATGCAGTGGACGAGGAGCTGGCCGAAGCCCTGAGAGAGGTGTTCTTGTCGGGGAAGTTGAGCGTGGCAGTTGGCAGCAAGCCAGCCAGACGTCCTCCGCCCGACTACGTGTGCCACTCGTGCTGCCGCCGGCAGGACCACTTCATCAAGGACTGCCCTTTCGTGAGTTCCTCGCACCTCCTGCTACTTCCCTTCTAATGGAAACCAGCGGGCGAAGAGATCTGGGCAGCGAGGTCTCGAGAGCCGACGAGGGTGATCGAGGTAAGTACGGAGCGGCGCCGGAATGAAAGGGCGGGGAGAATGGCGGATCCCCGAGAAAACACGCCGACCAGCGGCATCNAAGTACGGAGCGGCGCCGGAATGAAAGGGCGGGGAGAATGGCGGATCCCCGAGAAAACACGCCGACCAGCGGCATCGTCCGGCACGATTCCCACAAGCAAAAAAATCCGGGAGTGGCCCAGCCGGGGATTGAACCCGGTTCACCTTGGTGGAAGGCGAGCAGGCCAACCGCTCGGCCACCGCGACACCTCATGGAGAGGAATTGAGTTTCTGGAAGGGGATTTATGATAAAATAATATGATTATGATTATTTCAGTACCCAGTAAGTAGAAGTTACGAACATTAACGTCTTAGGCCGGGATTACGATAACTTCATGCTACGCATAACAAACATCACGTTACACTTCCACATGTATGTAAAACTTTTTTTTTTCTTCGAGTGCTCTATTATGATGCTTCCCGTAAGCGTGTAAACCTCGTGCACTGAAAAAAAAGGTTGTTGCTGTGAATAATCAAGTTACATAGGCATATTTGTGTTTTAACTTTGATGTGGCAAAGAACAGATTTCTACAAACTTTCAAAATAACTAGGAGATGGCCGTATCTTCAAGAACTATATTTACCTGGGAGATTCAGACATGCGTTTCGTGCATATGCGAATAAATCTTATATAATAAATGTAGATCTGCTCCAGAAAATTTCATTGTTTCGTATAAAACATAAAAATTACAAAAATAATGCTGTGCATTCTGCAAAAACTCACTAAAAATTTGAGAATTAACAAACTAATTGTCGCCTGACTAATATTCGCGTTTTCGGTGCCTCAAGAGCGCAGTACTATATTGACGAAAATGGCGGGTTTAAAAGGTATTACAAGATGACAATTGCATAAAATGTTTCAGTAATATGTGAATGTTGTATTTGTTTCCATGTATGTTTGGCTAAGGAACAGGAGCATTTAACACTGTAGTTCAATTCCATGAAATAATGGATAGTGTCGGGGATTTTATATGCTCATTTCTTGAAATGAAGATCGCATTTGATGGAGTGTGACATTGTTTAGCAAAGTAAAAATGAAACTAATAGGGCTCTGTACTGAGTAACTATGCAAATCTCATCAGAGCATGATCAATATTATGTTTAATTGGCAAATGCATATTTTTTTGCTTTTGATATTTTTTATATTTATCCGTAACGGGGATAAGAGTTATGTAATGAACACTTTATAANGCATATTTTTTTGCTTTTGATATTTTTTATATTTATCCGTAACGGGGATAAGAGTTATGTAATGAACACTTTATAAAAGAGGTTTATTTAACATTAAGGTTGTACAATATTATTTCAAAATAAAAATGATTGAATATGAATGGGGGGAAGCTATACAAATATACTGAAATATTAAATTATATTATTTGATAAAGATTTAACTAGCCACGTTCTGAGTAAAGCCTAATTGGAGAGTCCCCACCTTGTTCATGATTCTGGAGGCTGATTAATATGGCGCAAGTCGACGGCCGGACACACCCATCTTCAGTGGTATTCTCGTTCTAATGGCCGGACGACAAAAGACACCGCTCACGGACTTCACTGTCCAATATCGGCTGCGTTGTCCCCGTTTACTGGCCTGTGGAGGGGCTTTCTGTGGTCTGCGATTTCATAACTAATTTCAGCGATCACGGCCCGTGTCCTGGATAAATAAGTGAAGGTGTGANTCTGTGGTCTGCGATTTCATAACTAATTTCAGCGATCACGGCCCGTGTCCTGGATAAATAAGTGAAGGTGTGATCAACCAGACCGCTCAGCTAAGGGCCTGACCACAACTCGTAACATCTCCCTCAAGGTTCACTAGCGAGATGCCTTCATCTCACCCTGGAGTCCGTGTGGATTATGTAGATGATTGGGGAGTTGCGGGGTTCATCTTGTGGCAGTAGGAATATGAACCAGGTTGAAGTCCTCTTCGCTATGGTAGGAAATTTTTTCAAAGGAATTACAGTAGACGGAGAAGCTAGGTATAAGGAACTGCCAATTGCTTTCGTGTAGTCCTCGGGCAAGGTGGGCCGAACAAACGCTGTGCTGTGTGTTTGCAGTGGCCGTGCGGGCCTTGAACTTCAATACTGCTGGGTGTGCAAAGCGTCTTCCACGCGGGCGCGGCAGACACCCCGCGGGCGGTTCGCGAACGCGTCAGCCTTTCTTGAGGTTGTGAGTCCCTAACACTAACACTATGTGGCGTGAATCGTTCACTACAATAAATCATTTGTAAGGACTGAAAATTCAAAAACAATGTAGTAATAATTACGTTAGAAGCAAATTGAAATCCAAAAGTATTGAACTAGGAAAACCTTAGGGCTCTCATCCCAGTATATTGATTGTTTTGTTTATGTTTGTACATAAAACTACAATTCCTGGAAATGAAATACAGGTTAATACATACAACGTAAAAGCAGTGATGTAATAATATTACATAATGAGTGTGATGCGTGACGTCACGGTGGTAAAGATAGTGATAGGATGGTATCGTAACGTAGCGCGTTGTTAAATTAATTCTTTAAACTTACATCAATTATGAAAATAAAACGAAACCGCAGCTGCTGCTTTTCAACTACGTTTCAATACATAAGAGGGTAATTAGAGGGATTCTTAAGTAACATAATATTAGTAAATATATTCTAATATACACTAGTATCTAAAAAATAACAAAACAAATGTTTAATGTAACAAATGTTAACGTATTTGACAACAAAATGTTTCTCTTATAATAATAATAATATGTATATAAAATTCTTTTAAATTTTACAACAAAGTTTTTATGTATACAAAAATGAAAATATAAAAATCTAATTTAAAAAATGTAGTGTCATAACTAAATGTTATTGTGTGGCCACGTTACTATAAATAAGTATAAATGATACGTGTCTTTGTCATAAAATTTACGTAAACAATTCATTGTTTCATTTGTAGACTGTTTTCATGTAGTAGTTTTATTTTCTTCTTAATATTTATATTGTTGCTAGCATTGAAATATGACTTTCTTTTCTCAAATTATTTTGAATCTTAAAATTAATGTAACATATTTTTTTCTTCCATAATACATTATAATTTACAAACCTTTGATTTTGGAGGCCTACTATCGCTAATCTTAATATGTTATGATTTTTTTTTGTTAAGCAATAATACATTTTTAGAATAAAGTTGTTATGTAAGTTTTACTGTTATCTGCAGGGTGCAGTGTAAGTGGTGTATGTAAAATATGGAAACAGCTGGTTACCTGTGTACGACTCGCGAGCTGCGTTAAACGGTAGAGTTGATGCAGTGTAACGAAAGTGCGCGACTTGAAATTGCTGTGTGTGACGTCAGAGTATCAGAGTAGGTCTCCTGCTGCCCCTGCTATCGCGGACATTGCTTGCGCCGCCCTCCGGAGGGACTTTGGATGAGAAGATGCGACGTCGCTGCTGGTTGCTGCTGTTCATGAACTTGCGCTACCATTGTTCTGAAACTTAACAAGGGAATTTATTAACTGAATGCTTTCACAGTTTATCTAAACAACTAATTTGCAGTAAAACTTTACTTTAATGAAATAATTTGGCCCTAATAGTTTATGAGGAGTAGGGTTATTTAAAATTTACTTGTTGATTTTATCAAGATCTTATTATATGTACATATGGGTTTATTATATTTCTGGGTGTGTCCGACCTTGGAAGCTTGCATGTTGAGACGAAAGCGTTATAGTTCATTTATTTCTGAATAGTCTTTGTAAATTATTCTCTCAGGCAATAAAATCTTTATGCTAACTTATGTTTTGGTTTAAAATGAATTTCTTAGGCAATGTCTACAAATGGAGATGGTTATACAGAAACCTATTTTCGTACCATTTTTTTTAAAACAATTTATTGCAGTTAGGTGTGTGCGCGGATAAATCTATTAACTATTAAAATGTTAATAATAAGTACGCTGGACACCAAAACACTAACAGTAGAACATAATGACAATGATTCATAAAAAGTTAAGATACTAATAAAGAGGAGAAGAACATACAGATAAAGAGTAAGTATAAAAGTACTTCCACACACAAATAAAATGTTATCAATGCCGAGGGAAAACACATAGTATAGTTAAAATATTATGACACTGATTATGCAAATAGAAAATAGTAGAGACGAAAGGAACACTTAAATAATTTAGTAGGTAATAATTGCATTTCTACTTCCGCACAAAAAGTAGCATACGATGATTAGGGAAAACTCTACGCAATGACTTACTTACACCAGGGCGGTCAAAAGCGAAAGTACCCTCATGGTACACCGCAGAGCCAAAAAAACTGGTACATCTGCTTAATATCGTGTAGGGCCCCACGACCACGCATAAGTGCCGCAAGACGATGTGGTATGGACTCGACTAATGTCTTAAGGTATGCAGGAGGCAATTCACACCATAAATCCTGCAGGGCAGTCCACAAATCCATATGAGTGCGAGGCGGTGAAGATCTCTTCTGAACAGCACGTTGCAAGGCATCCCATATATGCTCAATAATGTTCATGTCTGGTGATTTAGGTGGCCAATGGAACATTCTAAAGCCAGAAGAGTGTTCCTGGAGACACTCGGTAGCAACTATCGACGTGTGGGGTGTCGCATTGTCCTGCTGGAATTTCCACGTCCGTCGGAATGCACACTANACACTCGGTAGCAACTATCGACGTGTGGGGTGTCGCATTGTCCTGCTGGAATTTCCACGTCCGTCGGAATGCACACTAGATATGAATGGGTACAGATGATCGGACAGGATGCTTACGTATCTGTCACCTGTCAGAGTCGTAACTAGACGTTTCAGGGGTCCCATTTCACGCCAACTGCACATGCCCCATACCATGACCTAGCCTCCACCAGCATGAACAGTCCCCTGTTGCCATGTAGGGTCCATCATGGATTCATGAGGATGTCTCCATACCCTTACACGTACAACCGCCCGATACAATTGGAAACGAGACTCGTCAGACCAGGCAACGTGTTTCCAGTGATCAACAGTCCAATGGTGGTGTTGGCGGGTCCAGGCGAGGCGTAAAGCTTTGTGTCGTGCAGTCAACAAGGGTACACGAGGTGACCTTCAGCTCTGAAAGCCCATATCAATGATGGCCCGTTGAATAGTTCGCACGCTTGCACTTGTTGATGCCCCAGCATTGAAATCTGCGCCAATTTGAGAGAGGGTTGCACGTCTGTCACGTTTAATGATTATCGTCAGTCGTCGTTTGTCCTGTTCGTTTACGATCTTTTTCCGGCCGCAGCGATGTCGAAGATTTGATTTTTTTACCCGATTCCCGATATTCACAGTACACTCGTGAAATGGTCGTACGTGAAAATCCAAATTTTATCACTACCTCGGAGATGCTATGTCACATCTCTCGTGCGCCGAGTATATCACCACGTTCAAACTCGCTGACATCTTGATAACCTGCCATTGTAGCAGCAGTAACCGATCTAGCAACTTTTCCATACGCTTGTTGTCTTATATAGGCGCTGCCGACCGCATCGCGTTACTCTGATTGGTTCCATACTTCTGTTATTTGCATACGCACGCCTACACCAGTTTTTTTGGCTCTCCAGTGTACACCTTACAGTTTTTTTCATCGATGTTCGGTATCGCATTGCAGTTTTAAAAATCGACCAAACATTTGCACCATTCCCCGTCCAGATCGAGTAAAGGGAAGTGTACCACACACAGCTCGGTGCTACGACCCATCAAGATAAGCGTTGTCGACATGACATGCTTTTCTGTCGATGTATAGCCATTTTATTCACTACATGTACGAACGTACAAGGAAGCGAAGACACAAGCATCTGCAGTTCCATGTGTTTGTTATGTGTTCCATCTCGTAAATCAGTTCAGAATTTTCCAGTTACCATCATAGATCGGGTGTAGGACACAAATTCCAGAAACTGTAATAGTAGTCTTTAAGTTTTCCATGTTTTACATAAGTTTCCCAGTGAGGGCCGGGCCCGACTGTGGTGACCAGGGTGATTACGGCTCATTCCTAACATTTGGGTTTAGGGGCAAAGTATCTCTCATAAAAATTCTGTGAAAATTAGACATCTTCAATTTGTGTGTAAAAAGTTACAAATCCATGCTCGTGAGTGGTCGTTTTGGTGGAGATTTCACTAACGCCTCTTCCTGCTCCATCGCTTTTGCACACTTCCGCTTCCTACTGGATATGGCCTTAGGCAGAGGACTTGGCCATTTCTTTTATCCATGGCGATATCCTCCATATTTGCATTGCACCTTTGGGCTTCGGACAACTGCTTCCGTTCATTCGATGCTGTGTTGACGGCTCGGACAATACCACTCGTGGCTTCGATTAGGCCCCTGGAGGCCCCGAGTGCAGACAATAGCAATGGAAAAATCCACCAGTAGATGTTTTCTTGGTATTACATGCATTTAATTCCTTTTTCACTACTTTTGGTTTCACTTGCACCTTCCGCTTGCTCTTTGCATCCATGCCCTTCATCACATTAGAAATTCCCCATTCAGCTACAGATGTTTTCTTGGTCTTGCATGCTTTTCTTCCCTTTGTCACCACTTTTCGTTTCACTTGCACCTTATGCTTGCTCTTTGCATCTGTGCCCATCTTCACCTTAGCCTTCATCACATTGGAAATGCCACATGCGGCTCCTTTTTCTCCAAGTCTAGCATCCAGTGCACAACATATTTCGTCGGCCCTTTGCTCGAGTATCTTGTCTGCCTAATGCTATGCTTGTAGATCCTTGTTAAGGAAGTAAGTGACATTGTGTTCCTTGCATGCCTCGTCCAGTGAATTAATGCCCATGTCGGCACGCACCAACCTTTTAGCGATCTTCGTTCTCGGCCCGCAGAAATTGTATCCGGGAATGTGTAGTTCGAACAGTAGATTGTTCATCAGCATATTGACGATCCTGCTTCCAGCTATGGTCTTACCTCTTCGAGACACTGTTAACTGATCTAAGAACTTAAAAAATTATCCCCTTTATACATTTTGGTTTAAATATAATTTTAAACTTGGAACACTAGGGTTGTATCACATATTGAAATATGACATTTAAATGTAAAATATGCCAACATCAGTTTACCCAGAGTGATAATTTGAAAAGATATTCTACTGCCAAGAAGCATTAGTCTGCCAAGAAAATATGAATAACGTCATCAGAAGGCTTGTTTATGGTATATCTCCCTCCTCCTCCACAGTACGATATAAAACAATCACAAGAAAATAGCTTACAGATCATCAAGCAGGGTGTTCATCTTCCCGTAAAAGTTAGTGAGGAAGATTCCGAACTCTCACATGACTCTCGACATGGTGAACTGTTGCCTGGTACCATGAGGTGTATCATCGTGGGACCATCCAACTGCGGCAAGACATGCGTGCTGTTGAGTTTGCTCGAGAAACTGAATGGCCTTCGGTTAGAGAGCATGTACCTGTACTCGAAATCATTACAACAGCCAAAGTAACAATGCCTCGCCCAGACTATGGAGGCAGTAGATGGTGTGAAATATTCCCCATGCAGCGATAACTAAGTACTCTTGCCGCCAAGTGAAGAGTTGCCAAACTCATTTTCCGTCTTCGATAACATAGCGTGACAGGATGTCGTGGTTTCAGGAGCAGGGAGAAGGAATGTTAGACTTGCAGTACCAGGTTTTCAGAAGTTATCGTAAAATTATAAAGGGTGCCAGAGCAAGAGATTCATCTAGGGTGCAGACCTTTCACCCGCTTGGCTGCTCCTGAGATCACTTCGTAGTGAGGTGATGTAATGATAAAAATTGTATTTTATGCATACCTGAACGATAGTGTTGGCCCTCTCATACACCACTAACTGTTGAGTGAGATTGTTTGACAGCCATATCACATGCCAGAAACTTAGTAGGTAAATATGCCATTTTAGGATTGTGGAAATGCAGTGGGCAGAGCACCCATAATTTACATGGTCGTGAAATAAAAACACACAGTTTAGAATGCACTGAATTTACTCATTGCTATATCATCTTGCGAGGCACTGACAAGTGTAGCAGCTATGGCGTGCTGCTTACCTACACTGTAACAAGGCATGTGGCAGTGATAGTGAATTGCGGTAAAGTTCCATCCCCAGCACGATTTGAGCTGGCAAGATTGTAAGCAGCATGGCCTCCGGGACAACGAGAAAAAGAAATGGCAATGTTCTATAAAAGTTAATTAACTATGGAAAACCAAGCGACTAGTGCAAAAAGTAGAAGTCCTGGAGGTACGTTGCATGTGGCTGCTCCCGATGACCACTAAAAACAAACTACTGAAATTAACTATGGAAAACCAAGCGACTAGTGCAAAAAGTAGAAGTCCTGGAGGTACGTTGCATGTGGCTGCTCCCGATGACCACTAAAAACAAACTACTGAAACTAACTATGGAAAACCAAGCGACTAGTGCAAAAAGTAGAAGTCCTGGAGGTACGTTGCATGTGGCTGCTCCCGATGACCACTAAAAACAAACTACTGAAACTAACTATGGAAAACCAAGCGACTAGTGCAAAAAGTAGAAGTCCTGGAGGTACGTTGCATGTGGCTGCTCCCGATGACCACTAAAAACAAACTACTGAAACAACATGGCGAAGTCCGCCGAGATCACCCCTCAAATGTGCGCAAGTGAGTTAAGAAAACACATAAACACTTTAATGGCAAAAAATATATAAATTTAACCTAGTTAAAATACATAAGAAAGCCTTTTGTGTTAATTCGCATAGGCGAATTTCACGTAAAAATTAAATGTGTTGGTATCAGATTTATTCAGCACATATTTTGGATTGTGGCTGGCGCTGTCTTTTCCAGTCTCTTGCTTTATCTGAAAATATTACTGATACACTTGGCACTATCTTAAAGCAATTATAAAATATTATTGCGCCCTCGTTTCACAGATTAAGAGGGTGGCAGCGGATGGCTTGCAGTGGGAGTTCATTGGGTAGCCATGCTCAATTCAGCTAAAAACAAAGTTAGTTTTACAGGTGCTGTAAATAAGCTTGTTTAGATACTGGCTTTACACTACCTACATTTTGACGTGGTGATAACAAACTTATACTGCACGCACAACACACGCTCAGGGACATAAACATGAAATGAAGGGGGATACACGAGGGTTTGCTGAAGCACTGTAACCACTGTGACCTCCTCGCTATATTCATTTCCCCGGCGGTAATCTTACTTGGGACTTCTCTTGGTGATGTTGGTCGAACCAAATTATTACACCTTCAAAAGAAATCTCTTGAGGACATGAAAGTGGGATGGCCCCCTGACTCCGGTGGTGCTTGGAGAGTGACGAAGATGGGGTGCACTATAGCATATGTCACCGGGGTTGGATTCAGGGAGGGGTTGCCACAGAATTTGGGTCGACCTGAACTCAGTAGAGGGAACATTGTAGCTGCGCTGGTGTAGTGGGACGAACCGGCGAAAAGAGGAGGGACACTGCACGCATCAAGCATGTGTGAAGCAGAAGTGCAACCAGGAGTACTTTAGCATGGGATGGCACATGAACGTTGACTGCATGAACTTCGGCCAGACTTATTCGCACATATCTAAACAACTGCTTCGCGACAATGCAAATGCGTTGGTGGTTTCGCATGGACGATACGAATTTACGATGTGTACGACGACGACGCCAATACGGACACGACATTGTGTTTCAAGAGTCATTGTGCATTGTGCTGGAAAGATAAGAATGAGTTTTTTGGTGATTGTCAAAGACTGGCCTCTATATAATGGGAGGTACCGACATGGCTTCTATCAGATAATTGTCAACTATCGATGTGTTACAGCATATCGAAACTCGGGCAGAGTAGCCTCAAGCTGTGCCTTGACAAAGACGAAGATGGAGGTTGTCTTGTACCAAGAACCCAAACGATCTGAGGACGCTGTTATTAAACATTTCGTCCTCGAAACAGGCAATAGCATCATCTCGGAATTACACATTTTGTTCTCCGAACAGAACAAATTCTTTTGCACTTACTTATCTGAACTCGGGGCGAAGAAGGATTGTGTAATGATAGAGATTGTTTGCAATTTGATGGACGTGTACAAGCACATAATGAAAGTTGAAGACAAATTACCGACATATTGAATGTGGTATCGGCAAAAATGAAGAGAATCTGAAAGGGTTGAAATATTCCATAGAGCATACATCCACTTCCTCGATTTCCCACTTCGCCACGAAAACAAATATTAAAAAACATAGCAGGGACATTTTAGACGCCTCCAGCGAACGCCTGAAAATGATAGAAAGTAGTTTGTCAGAGACACATGACTAAACTTATATTCAGTGCGATATCGGACATTGCTAGCGATCTGCACTAAGCAATACAGTCGGTTCGCTTGAAGTATTTGCTCGCCAAGAGAGCCAGACTTTCGTGTGACCTTATAAATGAAGAAATCTTTAAGCTTATTACTCACCGTCTCGATGTACTCAGGGAGAGCGATCTAGCACCCATAGTAGTGAAGACCAAAATTGGCGTTACTGCTGAGTCTATGAAGAAGCGGAAACGTAATAACGTACAGACAGATCAGGACGATGGATCGTATGTGGATTAGCCACACAAGAAAAAGGCACCGAAGAGAGCCCTCAAATCCAATGCTCTGGCTCATCGGTACCCACGATCGTACACATCCAGGAAAAATTGGAACGACATACGGTGTATAAAGGGAAGACGATAAATGGTTCCTCGGTGCTGATGAAATTGAGTTTCTACAGGGTGGGATTATACAAGTAGGCGATTACAAGACACGTGGAACCACCGGGCTTTACGAACTTCTATTTCGCAAGGAGCCTAGGGAGTATACTGATGATGACCTGAAGGAATATAAGACATTACTTGAACTCACACATGCACTTTACTAAGATAACAGTCCAGAGATTAGTACTTTTAAGTACGAAGATCACGAAAAAATCGACATTCTCGCAGACCTCTTCAGTGGCCTATCCCTGAAAAGTGGGGAAGTGGGGTGGTTCTGAGGAAGATAAATTGTGACAATAAAATCGGCGTGTTTTGGGACGACCCTAATGAACTCATTGATAGGCTACAACTATCAGTCTCTTTGCAAAGGTTTGGAAATTATTCGCACACCAACGAGATTGTATCCATCGTCGAAGAACGCCCACGAACGCAACTACCATCGTCGCAAGGTCATGCATGATTTGCTGGATGAACGACCTGTTTCAAGCCGACCTCGTCGAGATGATACCGTATTCTCGGGTCAGCAAGGGCTACAAATATGTGTTGACTGTTATCGATGCCTATAGAAAATTTACGTCCGCCAGGCCGGTGAAGTCGAAGAATGCACACGATGTCACGGAGGCCATGGCGAATGTATTGCACGAAGGACATGTGTCAAAAATATTTGCAAACCGACCAGAGCATGGAGTTTTACAATGCGAAGTTCAAGGCCCTGATGAAGAAACAAAATCTAAATCATTATTCCATGTACAGAATCTCAAAGCATCTATCGTCGAGAGGTTCAACAGGACTCTGAATGGCAAGATGTGGAGACATTTTGCTGTGAACGGCAGCAACAAGTGGCTATTGCCACAACACATTCGCGAGTACAATTCTACTGTTCATTCTACCACTCGCATGAAGCCCGAAGACGTCAAGGACGACTACCTGCTTCGGACCATGTATGCTATTCCAAAGAGGAAGGACCCATGCAAGCAAAATGTCAAATGCCAAGATCGGAGATTTGGCGCGCATCTCCAAACGGAAAGGCATCTTCGAGAAAGGGTTCACAGTAAATTGCAGCCCCGAATTCTTTCGTGTGCAACATATACGCAACCATGCTCCGAGGACCTACTATCTCGAATATCTTAACAATGTACCCATCTGTGGCGGTTTTTGCGCCGAGGAGATCCAGCCGATGAAGTTTCCATATGTGTATTTGGTTGATAAAGTACTGAAACGAAGTAATGGAAGGGCGTACATCAAGTAGTGGGGCTTCCCTGTCGACTATAATTCCTGGGTCACTGAAGCAGACGTCGAGAGGTGAACTCCCCGTGAAAGAGGGCGACTACTATACGTGAGTACATAACTAAATTTGGATACTTTTATTGAGTGGCTCATGTTTCCTTATGTCATTGCAAATATATTTTATTGTATAAAAAAACTATTAAATATCACATGTTTTATTTATCTTTTTAAAAAACCTCCACTTGACTTAAAAGCTTTTAATTAAAGTATTATCAATAAAATACGAAAGGTTATACATATATATACATATACACATATATCCATAGTAGTATAAAATTAATGACTTTTCGGCAAGGGCGCTGGGCGTCGGAGCTCATAGCTGTTCGTGATCTGTCATTCTAGTCGTCTGGCGGCCATTTTCCCCTCAAATTCGACTAATTTTCCGTCAAAATTGTCTATTTTTCCTTAACAAAATAGCACTGTTCACCCCATTTGTAAAAAACGATCCCCCGAGAGGTACTTTTAGATCCATCAGAAGGATTTGGGGGGATCGGTTTAGAGGGCATAGCAGTGGTGGCCCTATTGGTTACGTAGACATATGATGTGGCAAATTGATACACAGGGTCCAGGGTTCGGAGTCACAGTTGACCTTGCACCATGTTCGTTCTGTCAGCCATCTTAACTGCTATGTTGGATGTGCGACTTTGGCCTTGAGCCTGGTAACATTTGACCTTAAACCCAAATAAATCCAAAACTTTCTAAAAATTCCAAAAAATGATTTTAAAAAATGAAAAACATATAAATTAAAAATATAAAAGACGAAAATCTTGAATTTTCTGGCATAACAATATTTAGGATCGGGGCCGGAGCCAACTGTCTGCCATGTGAACACCACCCAAGCACCATATTGGATCCAAGTGACCTTGACCTTGATTCAAGACTTTGTCAGTTCCCCAGTAGCAAAAGTTTGTTGGGCCAATGTTGGCCGAACGTTTGGCTCTACCATTGGGCCAACATTAGCATATTACATTGTCCCAACGCCGAAACGTCCCGCGGGATTACATTGCTCCAACTTGACTTTTATGTAGGTTGCCAACTGAAATACAACGTTGGCCCAACATACATTTATGATTGTGTGCAATATTTTAAGAGCTGTGGGTTTTTCTTTCAGAAAGGCATTCACACAGTAATTTGCCCACACATGGTAATACATGGTATACATAATGCCAACCAATAAACAATGTTCTGTCAACGTTGGTTACCAGTATTTTAAATAAAATCATTTTACATCTCTTATTTTTCGTCAAATTTTATTTCATATTACAACCTGTAAATTTCCTTGATGGAAGACGGATTCAAACTTGACCTTTCAGATTATCAGCCCGAGATGTTATCCACTAGACTACTGTAACTTAAATTCACAAGTGAAGAAATAGACACATATTGCAGTTCAATATACTGTTACATTTGGTATGTATTTAAGGCAGATTTTACTACTTTGAAATGAATTTAAAACTTTCTAATTACAAGAATATATTTTCCAATCAATAACCAATACACAGACAACGATAGCCAGTTTATTTTTAAAGATTCTCCATGCTAAAAAAAACTTGAGCCCTTAAGCAAATAAAAGTAATTTTATGTTTTTTTTTTGTTTTTTTTTTTTTTAGAAAAATTAATAATATCCTATGATGTAATAATGTATGCTATACAATGTTGTACCAACATAACCAAAATAATCAATCATCAACTGTTATTTTCATAATATTTGTCCCAACACATGAGGAACAAAACACAGTTTAATGAAAAATTACATTTGGTAATTCTTTATATGTTGTGAAAATTAATATTTTTCCATGCAAAACAATTATTTTCTATTAGTGAATTTATGTCGGTTGTACAATGTTGGCCCAACAAAGGTATACATTACCTACATATGGTTCATTTCATATAATAAGGCCACATTCTGACAGTCAGTGAGTGGCACTTGAANATAATGTATGCTATACAATGTTGTACCAACATAACCAAAATAATCAATCATCAACTGTTATTTTCATAATATTTGTCTCAACACATGAGGAACAAAACACAGTTTAATGAAAAATTACATTTGGTAATTCTTTATATGTTGTGAAAATTAATATTTTTCCATGCAAAACAATTATTTTCTATTAGTGAATTTATGTCGGTTGTACAATGTTGGCCCAACAAAGGTATACAGTACCTACATATGGTTCATTTCATATAAGAAGGCCACATTCTGACAGTCAGTGAGTGGCACTTGAAGTATTCAAAACAAACAACGTGCCATTTTCAAAATCCTATATCAGCTGATGCACGAACGAACATAAGTTAATATTACGTTGGCTATTCTGAGAGCAGTGTCGACGCACATCAGACAAGCAGAAAATACGCGGATAAGAAAGAGTTTGTAGATTAATTAATACATTTTATTTTACGTAGTCATAAAACAACAGTTTTTAGTTTTAGAATCGAAACTTTGTGATAAAATAGTAATGTATAGGTGTTCAAAATGAGATGCACAATAAAACGATCCCTATTTAAATGTAACGAAAAAATCTAAAGTTTCCAGACTCTCCAACCATGTGCTGCCATCTTGTGAGTTACATGCGCACCATCTGTTACAACATGCACTTCCATGCTATCTGTTATCCATATCCTGAACTACACCCAGAAACATAATATAGTTTTGTTGTTTAAAATAACGTATTTACATGCATATACAAATGGTTTTATTTTCCTGCGAGCTCTGTATAATTTTTGAAGTAACATATATTTTGTGTACAGCGTTTACGAACGACCCTACACACGTCCACCAAGCTCCGTTTACGAATGCAGCGCCATCCAAGCAGTTCACAAATTGCCACACGTAACAACACCACCTGGATGCGCTGCCGGCGATTGTCAACAGCCAAGAATGTGGCCTTCTTATATAGTACACTGTATACCAAATACCGACTGTATATATTCTGAACACAGAACCAAGACATAAATAACAAAGTAAATTTTAAATAAGACATGGTTTGTGTGATGAAAACATTGTTTTTAAACAATCGTAAGAAAATATAATATTATTTCATTAGAAATATGGCAATTTCCTTTGTTGGCATAATATTGGTTACACAATGTTAACCAAAAAAAAAATTTCATACCAAATGACAATAGTTTGATTTCTGACAAGTAACCAACACATCACCAACTATGTCAATTTTAAACAAGACACTGTTTGTGTGCCAAAGATATTACTTTTAAACATCCACACAAAATTATAGTGTTATTCCATTCGAAATATGGCAATTACCTTTGTTGGCATAATGTTGGTTGCACACTGTTGGCCCAACATATGTTTACATACCAAATGCCAAGAGTACATTTTCCAACAAGTGACCAACACATCACAAACGAAGTCAATTTAAAAATAAAACATGTGTTGTGTGTTAAAAACATGAATTTTAATCAAAAATACAAAATTGTGGTTTTATTTCATCAGACATATGGTAATTACAATTGTTGGCACAATATTGATTGCACATAATTGTTTGGAGGGTGCCTAAATAACCTCGTAACATTTTCGTGGTAGCAAATTCTTGTTGTCATCTTCTGTTGGTCCAACATTGTATTAATTTGAGTGCTCCAACCCAACATATAGCCAACCTTACCAACCAAGTGCCAACATTGGGCCAACATAGCTTGCTATATTCATTAAACTTATTTGGTTGGATTTTGGTTGGGAAACAATGTTGGCCCAACGTGCACACATTTAAAAAACACCAATTGTTGTCTTTGGCATGTTTATCCAGTCCTCCACCAAAAAATAAAAAAATCACCGCTCTCTCTATTTTAACAACATTTGCGTTAATATAGCTATGTTATTGTAATATGTTTTAACACAGTCGTCATTAAATAGATTAAGTTGGGGTTTTGTTTGAAAACATTGTTGGCCCAAACTGCACATATTAACAAAACACCAACCGTTCTCTTTCACATGTTTCTTCAATGCTGAACCAACGAATACAAAATAATCACAGCCTCTCTTTAAAAATTTTGTAAAAAAATGAATATGTTAATGTGTATTTTAACATGATTTTCATCAAACATTTATGGTTGGATGTTGGTTGTGAAACACTGTTTTTTTTTTTAATTATTTGGGTTCAAGGTCAATGGTCAATGGAGTCAAGGTCAAATTCTCCGATATCCAACATGGCGGCTAAGATGGCTGACAGAACCAATATGGTGGACAGTCATCTCTGACTCCAGACCCTGTGTATCTATTTGATATATCATATGCCTATAAAAACAATATGGCCACCAACGATCTGCCCTGGAAAACGATCCTCCCAAATCCTTCCGATAGATCGAAACGTGCCCTTCAGGGAATCGTTTTTTACAAATAAGGAAATCGGTGCTCGTTTTTTTTTGGGTAAAATTTGGAAATTTTGAGGGAAAATAGCCGCCGGAGGACCAGAATAATAGAGCATGAACGGCTCTGAGCTCCGACGCCCCATGCCCTTGTCCCAAAGTCATATATTTTCTATTATCCATGTTTGGAGAGTGTCTCATCTCCACAAGGGTTTAAAATGGACGACATGGGAGCTCACTGGTAGCTGATCCTAAAAAAAAATAACTAGCTCACTCAAGTTTGTCAGTACTGAAAAAAATATGTGTTAAAGATGCAGTTTAGTTGCCAATGGGCGTATAAGATTAATTGGTATTGATGAAGCAATAATTTGTTACATAAAGGCCAATGATTAATTTGGTGTGAGGGGGTGAGTGGTGGGGAGTGTTGATTAGAGCAATGGGGTCAGCAGGGGTTAGATGGTGTAACATGTTCCCTAAATTTTTTTTTACGAATTTTATTTTTGGGAGGATGGTAGTGAAGGGTGGGAGTGTTGTTTAGCGTGGTAGTGTGAGAGGGAGGTAGGGTTGGGTAACTTTATATTTTCCTCGATTTTATAATTTTTCTTCGATTTTTTATTATGGGTGGGGGTTGGTGGTGTGTGGTGTTGGTTAGGGTGTTGGGGTTGAGCGGGTGGACGGCGGGTTAAAATTTTATGCTCCATGATTTTTTTGTATGAAATTTTTTAAAACTTTTTTTGGAATCTTTGGTTACAGGATTACCCAAAGTCACAGGCACGAAGTGGAGGTCAAGGACAGCCAGATACAAGATGACTGTTGAGTGAATCACAACATGGTGGCCACCGAACACGACCCTCACGTATCATGTCATAGCTGGTGGCTCCTCAGCTCCTCCCCTAGGATCCGCTGTGTCCAGATTAGCCAAATAATACACTAGAGAGCCAAAAAAAACTGGTATAGGCATGTGTATGGAAATAAGAAAGGTATGGAACCAATCAAAGTAACGCGATGCGATCGGCAGCGCCTATATAAGACAACACACATCTGACAAAGTTGCTAGATCGGTTACTGCTGCTACAATGGCAAGTTATCAAGCTGTCAGTGAGTTTGAACGTGGTGTTATAGTTGGCGCACGAGAAATGGGACATAGCATCTCCGAGCTAGCGATAACAGTTAATATTTTCGCGTACGACCATTTCACGGGTGTACCGTGAATATCGGGAATCCGGTAAAACATCATATCTTCGACATTGCTGCGGCCGGAAAAAGATCGTGAACGAACAGGAAAAACGACTGAAGAAAATCATTAAACGTGACAGACGTGCAACCCTTTCTCTAATTGGCTCACATTTCAATGCTGTGGCATCAACAAGTGCCAGCGTGCAAATTCAACGGACCATCATTGATATGGGCTTTCGGAGCCGAAGGCCCACTCGTGTACCATTGTTGACTGCACAACACAAAGCTTTACGCCTCGCCTGGGCCCGCCAACACCGCCATTGGACTGTTGATCACTGGAAACACGTTGCCTGGTCTGACGAGTCTCGTTTCCAATTGTATCGAACGGATGAACGTGTACGGGTATGGAGAAATCCTCATGAATACATGGACCCTACATGTAAACAGGGGACTGTTCAAGCTGGTGGAGTCTCTGTCATGGTATGGGGCGTGTACAGTTGGCGTGAAATGGGACCCCTGATGCATCTAGATACGACTCTGACAGGTGACAGATACGTAAGCATCCTGTTTGATCACCTGCACCCATTCACGTCGATTGTGCATTCCGACGGACGTGGACAATTCCAGCAGGACAATGCGACACCCCACACG
Source organism: Clitarchus hookeri (assembly GCA_002778355.1). NCBI lineage: Eukaryota > Metazoa > Arthropoda > Insecta > Phasmatodea > Phasmatidae > Clitarchus > Clitarchus hookeri. Next base: position 542,339 of record NQII01000155.1, on the reverse strand, counting down.
TCGATAGTTGCTACCGAGTGGCTCCAGGAACACTCTTCTGACTTTAGACCCTTCAATTGGCCACCTAAATCACCAGACATGAATATTATTGAGCATATCTGGGATGCCTTGCAACGTACTGTTCAGAAGAGATCTCCACCGCCTCGCACTCCTATGGATTTGTGGACTGCTCTGCAGGATTCATGGTGTGAATTGCCTCCTGCATACCTTCAGACATTAGTCGAGTCCATGCCACGTCGTCTTGCGGCACTGCTACATGCTCGCGGGGGCCCTACATGATATTAGACAGGTGTACCAGTTTTTTTGGCTATTCAGTGTACTACTCACAGCATTTTTAAAACTTTATACATTTAGTAAAATACAACAAGCACATACGCAAATTAAAAATTAATTTTTACACTTTGTTTTGTTGTATTGAAATGCACTATTCCCCAGTGAGTCCTGATTTCCATGGGTTATCGGTAAAATGCTTAAAATACTTTATACGAGCAGGAACTTTATACTCATTCAAAGTTATCTGCAAACCTAACAGTCGTGAAAAAATTTTTATGTAACAATAATGTGAAATATTCTTAGTTTTGTTTTTAACCATTTACATATCGATATGCTCAGGTTTCTCAGTCACAGGTGTTGGCACCTCTTTTTCTCTAGTATTCACAAAATAAATATTTACAGACACATCAGGGCTGTTCTTCTCAATGACCCTAATTCGCTGTAGAAGATTCGGAAACTAGTCTGCTAAAATTAAACATTTGTTCCACTTCAACATACATCATGTCCACATACTGTGGATACGATGACAGTAAATACAGCCAACACTGATCACTTGAAACATATCTTCATCATAGTTAATTATGTTTAATGAAGTCGGGAAGGTCAAAATACATTGATATATGTGAAGGTCCATACTCAATGTTACGTGGAGGAAGCCCATTGGATGTATTCATATGCACCCTTAGGTAAACTTTTCTGTGAAATCACCACCCCACACCCACAATACATGTACTTCACTTAGCTGAATGCTGGAGGACAAAGCATCGATACCACATACTCATGAACATGCCCACGATCGCTGATGTTGCACCATCTGATCTGGTTCGAACTGATGACACAGTTGCCGACATATTCAATGTCCAGCTACGTGTTTCCCATTTGCAAAGCACTTTGCTAATCTTTTCACGAATCATTCACGTATTGTACGTACTTATCATCTCGAACCACTTCACGAAAGATACATCGCGAACTATCCATCTAACTAGCGAAACATTTCTGGCACTGCTCTAGAACAGAGCCTAACTTATGCTCACAGAAAATCTTCTGCCATTCATTTTTAATGTAAACAATATGGGAGCACACTGAGAAAAACAATGTACACGTTCGCAGGAAAAGGAAACACAAATAATTGGAAAACACGCAGATGTCGTCACCTATTCATTACTATAAATAATATATCATTTAATTGCTTGACTGTGTGTGTGTGTATGTCTATATATATATATATATATATATATATGCGTTATCATATATATATATATATATATATAAACATGCATTATCTTAACATTCTAATACCTTTCTCTGGACACAGTTTTTAAGCCATCAAAATCTGTAACTCATTTGCTGACTTTTTTTTTTGTATGTAACACTAATATTGCCTTTGACGTAGATGCAATATTGCTCTTCCCCCTTCCTTGCTTATTCATAGCACTGTACGCTCGTGGGCATCACACGCTCTTGCTGTCAAACTTTTAATTTGTTTGAAATTTTTACTGTCGAGAAATTTGCCTAGTTAAGTCGTAATGGTCTGTTTGGCCAACACTTAAATTTTTTGGGATAGACAGGATGAGGCACCTCAGGCAGCCGACCTGAATAACATCGCTAATTTCAGTGGTAAAAGAAAATGTTTCAGACAAAAGTTGCTTGGGTCCAAGGCGCTAATAACTTAATAGTGCTAATTTCCCTGTACATGGTGGGGTAACAAAGATACAAAGGTCAATTTCGTTAATTTAAATAGAATGATAATTTTTATTAACACCCCTCGACAGTGCATATGAAGATGTAATAAAGACGTCGGTAACATAAAACTGACAAATTAAATAAACCACAACCTAACATAGAGACGAAAAAAATTAACCATTTGTACAACATCTCTCACTACTGCTTTCACATAAACATGCGATCCTCTGAATGCTGTGACCAATGACTCAACATGTTTAGTACATATATAACCAAAACTGTTTCATTTTGTTTTTATTTTGAGAATTTACACGGCATTCTGTTATCCACGTCATAGCTGCAGGTACCCCGACTTCACTAAACCAAATGATAGTTACGGAAAGCTGACAGACTCTTTAATAGGGCAGCTAGATGACAGCTTTTCTGCAGCTACAAGTTTCTTCATTGCAAGAATTCCCTTGAATACATGAATTTAATTCAGTGAAACTGTTAAATTACATTAAATACAGCTAACAAAATGTTCTTCCAATACCAACCTTACACATACAAAAACATTTAATCAAGCAACTATTTCACATTTATATGGATATATCTATTAATTACATATTTAATTTATACTGCTAGTTTGAAACATTAATTCACCGCCACTAAGGTACAAAAATATATTTGTGTGAATTTTTTTTGCTGTTTTTCATAATCTTTCTAAAAATGGTGTTTTAGGCCTAATTAACAGATTAAGTGATTTTAAAAAAATTTTGTATCCCACTGAATACCTATTTTTCAAATGCAGTACTGGTATGTTAAAAATTATTTTTTTAATACTTGGATCTCTATTTTTCTCTGGGATGATTTCCTTACCTTCATGTCAACTGAATCCTTATTGTTACTCTTTTTGGTACAATCAACTCGCTCTCCCCTTGTTTAGGGGTGAACCACAGTAACAGGTTGTGTGTGTGCGCAGAAACACTTGCAGGCAGATTGGCTGACTCCGTACAATGGCAGGAAGCGGTGCTTTGGCCACTTCAAGTGCCTCAAGTGCAAGAGGAAGTGGGTGTCTGGGAACAGCTGGGCAAACATGTCCCAGAAGTGCAACAAGTGTGGGATTGCAGTGTTTCCTCACAAGCAGGTGAGCCCAAACTGCGACCAACACGTCTGCCACTCAAATGTTACTCCAGCTGGTTGGCTGCATCGTGTTTGCACATCTTCATATGTACAAATCATGCTTCGACAGTTCAACAGTGAATCCGCTTGTTTGCTACTAATATAGCGAGACAAGATACTTGCATCCAATGGTGAAGTAACATCTCCATCTTAGTAGGGGGTTATTTTAAGACCTGTGGGCAACACCCATGACTGGGCGGCAGAGCGGATGTATTCCACGGTAGAGCATTATTCTTCCCCCTTTACCAATTAGTTTATGTTCAGAGGTACATCCTTATGGGTTTGTTGGCAAACGGTCTATGAAAGAAGTTCGCCTCTACCTTGCACAATATCACCCTAGGAGAAATCCAGTCTTGATGAATGATACATCTGATCCAAGTTATCATATTAGCAAAACTGTTTCCATTAAAATTTATTAATGTAAAGCTACCTCCCTCCTCTCTGCTCGCCATCATATGTGTGTGTACCACACACTTGTTTGCCCAATCTGATGTCGGTTATTCACAAAAACTCAACATTTCTGCACAGTTCTTATGTTCAAAGTAGTGTAATTAGAAATCTCTAGGTGACCTCAGCAACCAAAGTCTTAACTATTGATTTATAAAATTCCACGTTAAAATCCATGGCAAATTATGTATGTGTACCAATTATTACAGCTTAGGTTTCTGTTTGATTTTTCCCATACAGCTATCTGAAAAGCATAAAAGCAGGGTCATTAGTAAGAAATGATTAAATAATAGTAAATATCACATACACTGTCAGAAATCATAACTGTAAATAGTTTTGTTGGTTTCTTCCAGTTCAAAATTTTAATTAAAACCAGAAAAGTCATTGAACAAATAACAAAATTAAACGAATACAATTTAACAGTGGTTTGTTTATGTGCAGATAGCTTTCAGTGTATTAGCTGTCGTGTTTTGCTAGTAGACGAGTAGGCAAGATCCCGTACTGATAAACATACACCACTTGCCATGGGTGATGGTAAGGGCATTTACAGAACAATGCCTCTTGATCACTTGGTATGTGTGACATTGCAATGACGCAATATTATTAATTATCAAGGTTCTAGCCACGGTTCATTTTCTTTCATTTAGCGGGGCGTCGTAATATTTTATCGGGATTTGAAATTAATGACTTGGGAGTTCGTTTATCGTGGTATAATGTTTATCGGGCATCCATTTAAATCTTAGTTTTTGTTACTCGTCAGCATTAGTGATAGAAGCTTTCCAAACTGTGTCAACAGTTTGTGTTCTAGAAGGTTTAAATTATCTTTTACCTACGACGCAGTTCGGATAGCGTGCTTGACACACGCTATGCCCTTATTTGGTTATATTTTGATACTGCGAGGAGATGGGGGTGGATAGGCCCGCAGCAATAAATACTCTTGTGTGTCTATCGCCCGCAAGAAATGTAACAAGCACCCAGGAAGATGCATCATGCATGACAAATTTTGCCCACACCAGCAAGCAACCGCGACCGCTATATCTTTCAACTTCATTCTTTTTCGGCATATACTTAATTCTAATAATCTAATAAATTCTTTTTGTCGGTGTGGGAGGTTGATAGGGTGCCAGGAGGGAATGGACGTCCCTCCTGGCTTCGTATTTTCTTATTGCGAGGCAAGTTTTCGAGACGTAAATTAATAATTAAACGACTGTGGCGCTGCTCTCTGTTGACTTGCCTGTAAACCGGTTCGTACTCTGCATACCTGACGATTGTATGCGAACTGTTTCATTGGAATGATAAATAAAAGTACAGAGTAATAAACAAACATTGGACTTAATTTATATTTATTAGCACCTTTAAAGTTTCATGCTTCTACCCAACTGAGCTAACCGATTTGTAATTTACATTCGTCATACCTTGATGTGGAATATTACAACATCATGCCTAAGTTTCCAGCAAGCCATTCATGGCGCTGAAAATCTCTGTGTTAAGCAGCCACCAAATCATTCTCTTTAGTCTTCCTGAGGAACTTTACAAGGTGTACGGTGAATCATGTGTTCTGCCATAGGGTATTTTAAAATTGTCCACCAAGCAAGCACTGTGGCACCATGTGTATGATTCCCATTTTGTTGACTAAAACTTGCAGATGGCCATACTCAGTGGTGGATCTAGATAAAGTTTGACGAGGGGGATACTTGAAGGTACATAGGGTAGAATTACGTTCAAACCACGTACTTACCAGTAAGCATTAACTTTTAATATATACACTGACAGGCCAGAAGTCATGGGATAGCAGTATGTTAAGGTAATAAATACTCGGTGGCACCTCTATACCGTTACATCTTGGAAGTACTCAGACCTGTATCAGTTGCGCCACTCTGTCATTACGCAAGTGAGCGTGTGCTGGTCATTGCATTGCATTGCACCTCTTCATCGACTTCATGTATCCCCACAAAGGGATAGTCCAGCAGAATAATGCACCGTGCCATTGGTCAAAGTTGTCCAAAACTGGTTCGAGGAGCATTCTGGAGAGTTTCAATGACTGTTGTGGCCACCTCGTTCGACTGACTAGAACCCCATCTAGCATTTACAGGCACGTGATGGAGAGGTTCATTCTCACCCAAGATCCTGCATGTACAAATAGCAGGGAGCTGTGGAAAGCTACCCGATAACATGGTTCAACACTCTCACAGGTGTTTCAGCCACTTAAATTGATGCCAAAACGGGTTGCTGCACTTTGCTGGATTAGAGGAGGGCCTACACGTTACTAGACTCGTATCCTATGACTTTTTGCATGTTAATGTATAAATATCAGTATTTAGGATCCACTATGTAAGTACATTTTTTTTTTAATTTCTTCGTACTATACTAAGTGTATTAGTTTGTTAATGCTTCTGTAGTAAAAATATGGTTAATTTCAAGAATACTCTCATTTTATCGAGGGTTAAGTCAAAATCCCGCCTTAGCCCCCCATGGATCCGCCCCTGGCCACATTGAAAGTTTTAAGCTAGTATGTATGTTAATATGGAAGCAAACTACTCTTAGATAGGGAAAGTATGTTGTGGTTTTATAACCGAGTGTATTGTGTTTGCAGAAACCACTGGAGAAAGTGATTGAGGAAGAGAGATACGAGGGTCATGTGCACCCACAGGGACTGTGTCAGATGTGCAAGTTGCTTGGCTTCTACTGCAACCGGGTGAGCACTTAGCCAACCTCCTGCACAGTGGAGGCCCGCAGTTGAAACATGCTCCGTGCTATAAATCCTTCAACCCCTCTCCCCCCCCCCTTCTTTTCCCAAACCAATTTTTTTTTCTAGCGTGTGGANAATCTCGTAAACTCTGTAGTACGTTCAATAGTTTTACCATTACAAAAATTATATTTTTCTATTGAATCTCTGATTTCATAATCAGTTTCATTTTGCAAATTTACTACTATTCCAAGTTATTATTCTAAAAAAAAACTACAGTGCGACACATTTTCGGCCGTAACATGTTATAATATTCAGCCTTTATTTTGTTGGGATAAGAAAAAAAAACTGGCAGTGCAGTCATAGCGAGAACGCCCGGTGTCACTCTAATAGCTGACTGGTTTATGAGAAGCTGNAATCTCGTAAACTCTGTAGTACGTTCAATAGTTTTACCATTACAAAAATTATATTTTTCTATTGAATCTCTGATTTTATAATCAGTTTCATTTTGCAAATTTACTACTATTCCAAGTTATTATTCTAAAAAAAAACTACAGTGCGACACATTTTCGGCCGTAACATGTTATAATATTCAGCCTTTATTTTGTTGGGATAAGAAAAAAAACTGGCAGTGCAGTCATAGCGAGAACGCCCGGTGTCACTCTAATAGCTGACTGGTTTATGAGAAGCTGAAAAACGTATTTGGAACAGTATGTATACGTCCGCACTGATAAGAGTAATTTTTATACCTTGCCACCAAATTCAAAACTTGTTTGCGCATCGAAGATGTAGTAGAACTGAAAATTATCAGATCTCACGCCACACTGTTTTTCTTCCAAAGATGTAAGAGTATGTAAAATAATAGAAGTTCATTAATTGACATGCAATGGAAATAAGTGAATTAAGATGCAAACTAGAATAGGAGTATTATTTTTAATTAAAATTACCAAGAGCTATAGGAAAATATGTTTTTTCTGTAACCTTGACAATACTTTTCGCCCTTTTCTCAAGATGCCTAGCAGCAGTAATCAATAAATAATTTATTTTCTGCCAGTTATGTTATGTAATTCTATGGATTTTTCAATTATAATCTGTATCTTTTAGGGTTATTAACTCTATAGTACTATTACTCTATGAGTGAACCTAGTGGTTTAACATTTTATAAAAACTACTTTCGATAAAATGTTTTTTACAAAGTACAGTGGCCATGTAACTTAAAAGTAAATAATATAAAACTAAAAGCACTGTACAGATAAATTAAATACTAAGAGCTACACTAATTAGAGACATCCGTTTCATTCCTGAACATAAGCTACAGTTTGGGTTTGATATTTCCAAACCGAAGTCTGGTTGCGATATCAATACACGATGGATTTGTTGGGAATGTACAAAACTTTTAAAACCCACATAAATTCGCGGTTTCGTGTGTTACAAACAAAAAATGTCAAATGAACGCTTTAGTCTACAAGGCACTTGTTTAGTTATCACAACCAATGAAGTGTAGGCTTCGTGTTTGGCTCTAGCAACATGGAACATTACAACCTAAACTAGTAGCACGCTGCATGGTTTACACNCTACAAGGCACTTGTTTAGTTATCACAACCAATGTAGTGTAGGCTTCGTGTTTGGCTCTAGCAACATGGAACATTACAACCTAAACTAGTAGCACGCTGCATGGTTTACACATCATTTACGCACACAGGCGATCCTCGGGTACTGAGTCTCGTCAGTGTACAGCGCCGGACATAAATAACTTTCCTGTTCGTTGTATAGACAATTGTGGACGCTGGGTTGAATGGATCAAAGCCATGGACAGATGACAAAACATAGGACACGTATTTATTTCATCACTCAACAAATGCAAACGGATAACATTGTTATAATTAGTAATGGATTAAAACGTTAACCAAATTTTATGTGCAAGAATTAACGAGGAATACGTGCATGCATAGTATGACTGTCTGTAAAATTACAACAATTACCACAAACTGTGACATACCTGAACTTTCTAAACTGTGAATTGTAAATATGATTGGTTTAGGCAAGTGTAATTTGGTATTGAAAACAACTTGTGATTCTTGCTTAATAATATTATTTGCTACACAGAAAACATTTCTTAACTAACAATTAGCAATATTATTTTAACTGAATGAAGATACAATATCAGAAAAGTGTAATGAAGGTAACGGAAAGGAGAAAGTTCGTAGCTGCCGCTCTCCTACACGGTTAAAATATTTTCCAAGTTCTACATAACGTAACAAGGAAATCACGAGAGGATATTGGTTTAAGAGAGGCATATAAAAAAAACTTTGGTGTTTCTTTTTTGTTTTATATGCATATCACCCATCTAATTCTTAATAGAGAAAAGTTTCTCGCGTACCACTTTTTTTCTGTGCACATCCAAAAAAATTATCAGAACAGACCATTGTTTTAACATTTTTTATGTTAAAAATATATTCAGTAAAGAAAAGAATATGATTGCAACATAGTTAGAAAATATAAGTGATTATCCAGTAAATTTTTTTAATTATTTGAGTGGATAGTTTTCGAGTGGCAACGAGTTTAGTTTGAACGTTTTTTGGCTGCGCAAAGCGAGCACTTAGCGCTGTTGAGTTTCCTGCCCCGTGCAGAAGCCGAGGGAGCACCGAGGAGGTGCAGATAAGGGCAAGATTCCCATGTTTCTTTGTGGCTCTGGCCAACACGAGAGACTGGCTGGAGGAGTGGCAGCCGTGCTCAGCCGCAGTAGAGCACTGAGGTGGTACACGGGACGATGCTTAAAACCTGCAAATAATTATCTCTGACAACAAAATTGAGCTATAACCAAATAATATTGCATTGTTGAAGAAAATTGGCATCAATTTTGAGTCAGTAATACTTCACATTTGAAACTTTGATTAAATAATATATTCGGAAAAATTTATGAAAATTTGTTTAGTACTAGAGCCAGAGAGCANCACATTTGAAACTTTGATTAAATAATATATTCGGAAAAATTTATGAAAATTTGTTTAGTACTAGAGCCAGAGAGCACGGCCTCAAGCACCGCCACTGCATTCTAGACTGTTCACCGTCAAATGAGAACTTTAATTCCATGCTTTTACATGGATGACACGTGAATAAACTGATCAGGCACATGACAATGTTACAATGTTAAATGGCAAAAATAGATCCTCAGCAAGGCTTTCAAAAGTGCTTAATTAATTGTGAACAGCGTATACATGCTGCTTGCTTGCTTTCCCTAAATCAGTTTTGAACATCTGGAGTACAGCTGGCTGATAGACTCGCTTCATTTCAGAGGTGAAATAAATATCTTAAGAACATATTTGTTCTTAGTTGATATTCTGGGTTATAGTTTTAGGATACCTGTTCTTCTAAAAAAAGATAGGTGTGAATGTGTGTGTACCTAACTACATCTCCTTGCAACTTAATTTTGAAAAGTCAAGGAATAATTTTCATTTGCCAGCAACTTCAGGGTACTCTGGCATCATAACAATGTGACGTGACCAAGCTTGGCTACGACGATGAAGCCAACTTGATCTGCGGTGTTTCCAGAGTTGTGAAGTAATATGTGTGTGCCCGGCGCCACAGCTCTGCGGTGAGCTGATGAGATGTAGGGTCGTTCGGCCGACAGCCTAGGGACTCTGGTAAACACTCCGTCATACACATGTTGCCGAGGTTGTAGGCCACCTTGCAGGCCTTACTTGATTATCAATAAAAACAGTGGTGCTGGTTGTTAAGGTATTTATTACCCCGTTATGTACACTCAACTACACAGAAGACACGTGGCCTGAATGGCCCGGAACTCCAAGCTACCACGTGGTCTTATCATGTGAAGCTCGAAATGCACTTTTGATTCCCGATAAATAATAACGTCGCTCTCCCCATGGCGCTATGCAAGTTAAGTAAGGAAAGAGATGATGATAATGATTTATAATGTTATGAATGCGACTGGATACTGTTCGACAGATGATGTCCTTGCTAGGGCTTCTGCGGAGTGGGGAGAGCGTAACGTCCGAGCTCGTCCAAGTCCTGGCGAATTAAGTTGTGTGGACAAATGTATATTCTTATTAGGTCATGAATAAAGTGTGTCGAAACGGTTCCTACGTATATAGAATGTATGTTTGACACGACACACACTCTGAAGATTAAGTTATATAAATGATCNGTTATGAATGCGACTGGATACTGTTCGACAGATGATGTCCTTGCTAGGGCTTCTGCGGAGTGGGGAGAGCGTAACGTCCGAGCTCGTCCAAGTCCTGGCGAATTAAGTTGTGTGGACAAATGTATATTCTTATTAGGTCATGAATAAAGTGCGTCGAAACGGTTCCTACGTATATAGAATGTATGTTTGACACGACACACACTCTTAAGATTAAGTTATATAAATGATATGAAAGGATGTGCACAAAATCAGGTATGAAACAAATTTGTAAATATTATTGCCCATTTTTTATTACATACAACCAGAGTAATTATGATGATGTTCTCGCTTAATAAAGGTTCTTTCACAAAATGTGCTTTCTTAAGTATCCAGAATAGGAAAACCCCTAAAATTTTAACTACAAAAATACACTAATGTATTTATTTTTCTACATATAAATAAGTTAACTCTACAAAAGTATTTTACATTGCAACAATTGTATTATTTTTTTGTATGCAACATTAATAAATTGTCCTTTCTTACAATTTTGATAGTGTGTGTACACTACGTTTTAAAAAGTTTTGCACGTTGTACAGTCGGGTGCCTTCTCTGGTGGAATGCACACTCCTTCAATATTGNATAGTGTGTGTACACTACGTTTTAAAAAGTTTTGCACGTTGTACAGTCGGGTGCCTTCTCTGGTGGAAGGCACACTCCTTCAATATTAATAATTCTTATTTATACATAGGGAATGTCAATGTATGTACTTTGTAGACCTTTTTACACATTGAAATTTTTATTTGTGTGTGTGTGGAAATAATTTGTCTTTACACAAAGTAAAAGCTAGATGTCCTTTGCAGTGTGCCTGAATTTGTTAAAACTGGATGGGAGGAAACGGAATCTCTCATGTTCATCCATTTCCCAGTCAAAATTTGTTGGAGCTAAAATAATTTTTGTCACAAACTCACATATGCCGTATTTTCCATGCCATTAGTGGCATGTGCTTGTAAAGTGCTGCCCCTTAATATGTTTTGATTGCAGGATATGAAATGGCGCTGAGACACTCAGCTCTGCAAGTGGTCGTCGCATCACCCAGCCTCTGGTACTTGTCTGGCCTTTAGTATTCTGGTTTCCAAGTGCTGGTCTCATTTCTGCGTGCAACCCCCATCTGCTGGCTTTGGTTTAGAAGACTGGTATCCGACTCCTGATACCACACATCCAATACACGGGAGACGTGATTGCCCTCAACACAATACTCTTCCCATAGCTATGACTTGGTAGCGAAATCTACAAATGCTCCATCAGCTACGCTGATCACGCCTGTCAGTAATGACATAATGCAGCACTTGTATCACACACTTGCTCTACCTCACGAGTGAACTTGAGCTAAAAAAAAGTGAAGTCCTGCAACTATTATGTTAATTTGTGGCAGTGTCTATTGCTATGTGCAGACATACTACGATAATAAGCACTAATTTGTTGAAACTTCACTTTCTTTAACGTGATAGAACCTCATATGTGGTGCTACTATTTAGCACAGGCAACAATTTATGAAGTTGTACATCACATATATATGCAGGAAAATTGTTACCGAGACTTTTGAAGACATCTTGTGGAACAAAAGTGCCTTGAATTGTGTGTGTTGCAGGTTGATCAATATGGTCAGCACACACACATATTGTAAATTTATAGTGGAACCTATATGTATTGAACACAGATGGAATGAAAGTCCACATCCATGGAACATATACTGTGGTCCCATTTTTGATTTATCGGCATTTAAAGACCACATTCATTGAAAGTCCACACATATGGAAATTTCTTGACAGTCCCCTAAAAAATGGTCAATAGTTTTTTTTAAATCCTAGCTATTAATTTTTAATGTACCTATAACATTCTGTTCTTTGAATGTAAGCAGCTAGCAAGATCTTATGGTCTGTCTCATGTAAGTTGGCGAGATTTTGACAGTTCGACGAAAGTAGCGCCAAATGTTTACTTTTCCTTTATGTATCCTTTTGTCATCAGCTGGTGCGTCAAGTGGAGGCTGTATTTTTTTTAGCAACACGCTGTCAGCTAATCCACTTGTCATTGTACTGTAATGCCAAACAAACTTTAAGGTATTTATAGACTGACATCTGCCTAAAAAATTTGTATGGTATAAAAGTAAAAATATAAAACCTAGCAAAAAATTAAATATTTGCTAACTCTTTTTTAATTTATCCAAGAGAGCGAATTTGGGTTAACATTGGCGACACGGTAATTGTAGTTCTTATCACACTTTGGACGTTACAGCTAATATGTTAAGAATTGAAATAAAAATAATTTCGGGGACTTGCTTGACAACGCGCTTTGATTTGCCTAATCACCAACGACTTTGCAATGCAGGCGGCAGAACAACATGGCGTGTTGGACGTAGTCTTAACGATTACCGGCCCAAAGGAAATTACTAGTAAACAAAACCGCTGTACACGGAAATTCATGTTACTTTAAAAATTATACAGAGCTCACGGGAAAATAAAACCATTGGTATATGTTTGTAAATTTGTTATTTTATACAAGCAAGCTATATTTTTCTGGCTGGTTAGTGCTTCGGGAGAGAGACAGATGGCGTGCATGGCATGGCAGGTAGCGCTTTTGTGAGCCGAATAAGCTTCTCAACAGGTGGCAGCACGTTAGCCTGCCTCCTGATCCCATCTTTTAAAAAGTTGGCTTTTCTCCAATTACTGGCTTGAAATGACACGAGTTTGAAATACATTTCGTCAAATTATTTGAAAAATAATTCAACAATACCCTGCAATATTTCTGTAGGCTTTTGGNAAGTTTGAAATACATTTCGTCAAATTATTTGAAAAATAATTCAACAATACCCTGCAATATTTCTGTAGGCTTTTGGAATTAATATCAAGCCTGTACGGAAAGCATGGATGGAGAGTGCGGATACGTGAAAAGAACTTACAAGGTTTGAAGATGTTTCATTTTAATACGAATTGTTTTAATGTGCATTTTATTTAGAACACCTACACATTACTACTTAAGCACGAAGTTTAGTTTGTAACACCAAAAATCCACTGTTTTATGACCATATAAAATAAAATGTATTAATTAATCTAAGAACTCTTTCTTATCCGCGTATTTTCTGCTTGTCTGATGTGCATCGGAAGTGCAACTTTCGGTTTGGAAGGGGTTATTTCTCCACTGTGTTGAGTGGAGGGCTAGAGTTTCGATTGAAGGCATGGGAGGAGGGCAATGCCTCATCACTATTTTTTAGAAAACAACACTACAATTAATGAAATTAAATTAGTATTTTTAACATTTCTGATATAATTTAATTAAAAATTTGGCTTGCATTCTGTGTCACATTATTTTAATTTTCAGACAGAGGGTTTGAAAGTTTTGGGTCGGCTTGCATTGGGTGTTGGATTACAATCAGTTATATACAGTATTTTGTGATGTTATATTCTTTATTTGAAAGAGTTGAGGTTAAATGGTTTTTAATATATTATTTACACTTAAACTATTACAGTAATACTTTTTTTTTTCTTTCAAAATTCCCATTTTTATTGTTTATTAGTTTAACTTTATTCACAAATGATGAACATATTTTATTATATTCAACATGAAGTCTAATAGGGTTATAAGTTGTATTTAATTGATCTACATGGCAGAACCTTCATCTACTTAAATCCTGGATGTATGGAAATTTGACAGTCCCCTGAGGAAATGTAGATAGGGAGTCTACTGTATACATTGCTAATATCATACCCGTTAATCTTATGTGCATAAAACAAATTGAAACTCAATTACATAAAATCAGTCTCGAAAAGTACAGAACTTACAGCATAATACGATGCTTAGCCACGAGACTTGTTTTCCAAAATCACAGCCAACTTTATGGGGAGCATCCCTGTCAGTATTTCCATTAGCAGTACGNGCCACGAGACTTGTTTTCCAAAATCACAGCCAACTTTATGGGGAGCATCCCTGTCAGTATTTCCATTAGCAGTACGTGTAGTTATGGTCAGTGAGTTCTGGCTACTCAGTGTGCTGTGCTATTTACGCTTATTTTGTATATCTAATTATATAACTTTTGTAATCAAACCACATACATACTGTGGAAAAGAGACTGAAGAACAAAGTTTGTAAAGTGATTATGTATATTTTTGATGTGTTAAATTTTGTATGCCTTAAAAATAAAGTTATTCTTGTATACAGAACTTTGCAAAGAAACTAATGGCTTCACAGTGAGATTGTTGAACAAGTTAGCAATTTTGCTGCAGAATAACTGAGGATTCAGAAGACAAGATAGGATCAGCACACAAGCACTTCTACATGAAAGGTAGCTACTGCCAAGATTGGAATATCCCCACAACCCAGTTAATATACTAAAAATGTTGACAACATCTCTAATGATGTGATCCAAGTTCATTTCTGCAATATCGTGTAAAAATTGATCTGAAGACACCGCCAAAGAAAACACCCAAATTCACCATTGTTGGTAATCCCATGGGTCATCCAACTTTTTTTATCCCGTAACATCACCCATGTTGGCCTACCACTTTAAAATTTATAATAATAAAGTATTTTGCGATGAAAAGTGCCATCTGCTTGATACATAGGCAAAGTTGAGTTGCTTAAATTTAGCACAGGCAACGAGGCTATTTATAAATTACCAGCAGCACTGAATGCACCTGTGTGAAATATAGCATGTCAACATGAATATGAATTGTCCTAAAAATTAATTTCAGCACAAAATAATGGGTGGTTTTTAATTAAAAATAACATTTATTTTCACCAAGTACCCATTGATGTGGAAGGGGAGGGAAAGCAAACATAACACAAAATGACAAGCCCTAAAGGGGAAAGGTTCAATGATCACAGGTCGAACACAAATTATTTGCAAGCAGAATTGCTGCACACATAAATATGTTACTTAAGAAAATATAGTAATAACTTACGAAAAATATAAAGCTCTGGGTATTCGTCCGATGGTTGTTGCAGGATGCGTGTCATTATGTTGGCGANAATAACTTACGAAAAATATAAAGCTCTGGGTATTCGTCCGATGGTTGTTGCAGGATGCGTGTCATTATGTTGGCGATCTTTGTGGTATTTATGAAAGAAAATAGTACTATACATTAAAAATTATAATTGATAAATTTAATGATAGTTACAGCATTTATGGTTTAAATTATGCTCTTAGAAAAATGAACAATTTTTAGCATCATAGAACATGGGCTTTAAAAACGTTAAGAAATATTATGGTAGAGCATGAGAACATTACAGTTATGTTAAATGTCTCTACCCGCCCGGGTGAATGCCATTGCCTTTGAGCTCTCTTCCATCATAATTTATCTATATGCGACAATTCATTGCTTGTGGTGTCGGAATGTTATATACGCAGTTAATTATTTTTGTATTTGAGTATTTCATTAAATGTAATTTNTCATTGCTTGTGGTGTCGGAATGTTATATACGCAGTTAATTATTTTTGTATTTGAGTATTTCATTAAATGTAATTTGTCATACGTGCCTTTTTAGAACAATCTCCTAAGTGAAATGAAATATTGATACGTGTCTGCCGCTTTGTAAAAGGGTTTGTTGTGTGCCTTGGTCCGCCATTTTCCTTGACCATGAAGTGCGAGCTACAAAGTATTTACGTTGTGATGTTTACATTTGTTGGTTTCCAGAAACAGCTCAAGTGTTTTGTTAATTGAATAAGTCAGCAAATAAATTATTTTATGTCAGTGGCCGACAAAAGTGATTTAAGTGAAGTAATCATCCAAGGCTCGCCACGTGTTTCGGAATTACTAAGTGAACAGTAATACTAAGTGAACAGTAAGTTTGATGTTTTGTAAATAATGTTTTTCAAAATTATGCTTACAATGTTTGAAATTTTCTGTTCAGGTTTTTTAAAAAAGATTTTTTTTTCCCCTAACTTATTTTATTGAAAATTTAATGATTTTTACGTGTGAAAAAATAGTTGGAAATGTTTACATTGTGCATTTCACACACCTGTATTAAGAGTCACATATTTATCTAGTTTTGTTATTATTTGAGGTTTTAAATGTATGTGGCCTAAATAAATGCCCTTTTAGTGTATTTCATTATATAAAAAACCCATCAATTTTTATGTGCTAGCTTAACTTCACTAAAAATGTTCAGTATTTCTCGTATTGGTATGAACGATAACATGTTTATCGCATTTAGTTATTTCGATGAAATTTCAACTTTCGGGTTATAGTAACTTGAATATTATTTCCGGTATAAACATATTCTACTGCATCAAAACAATGCAAGTTAAAATTGCCACACACTTATAAGAAGAACCGCAAAAAATCACATAGCACGAAAGACGATAAACTAGAGTTCCTCACCCGACCAATAAAATAAACAGAACCATAACTAATATATTACGTGGTTATAAAACTAAAACCGGATGGGAATGGCAACCAGCTATAGCAGTCAAGCACTGGACTGAAGTTGTCAGTCTTCCAATATCTGCCATTGGATTCGTAGTTTGTTTACAAAGATTGCTTTCATCACTGACAGAACAGCTGTGGCGGAGGAATACATTGTGACTGCACTTCTTCTTGAGAAGTGTCAAAATTTACTGAAGTTATACGAAACTAATAACAACAATGGTTTTCTTGCATTGTACACTCTGAAGAATCCAGAATGGAAATACGCATAAATTTTAATTTAAAATAGACTTGTAGACCTCTGAGAAAATTAAATAATCTTACACAGTAAAGAAGCAAGAAAAACTTAATTTTTTTCCCTTTAAGTTTGTTTTAATAAATAATAATATATTGAAAATAAAACTTATAAACATGCACTTTAATGCAATACCTGGAGATACGTTGTTACAAATCTGCATGGTGGCAGAGAAATGATTTTTGTTTCCAGACAAAGGGAAACGTTTTTTTGCTATTACTGAAACTATGTACATGTCAACTTGAGATTCCCTTCATTGTCTCTTTGAGAATTGCAATTAGTTTGTTCTAAATTAAATTAAATCACATAAAATCTAATCATATTCCTGCAAACTTTTGGCTTCTTGAGTCTGCAGAAGTCTATATGATATAACAACACACCAGTTTCCATACGATTTTATATGAATGTCCAATATTTAACAAACAATTGATCTACATTTTCATTTGCAGAGAGCCATAATAGGCCATGTTTATTACATGAGTTGTGTACAGTCATGGACAGAAAAACTGAGTGGCTAAAATTTTCAGTCCACTTCAGGACTCATTGGTTCAAACCACAGCATGACTAGCAATATCCAATAATTCTGTCCCTCAACTTTGCCAAGCACCTTCTTTTTCTTCCACGCAGCATTGTTCCTCAAGTGACTAGGCTGGACAACAGAGTATTTATGAATACAAAGGTGAAACAGCCACGTGTACCTCAAACAGCAGGTGCACGCACAGCAGCAATGGCATTACTGGCCAGCATGTTACAACAACATTCGCCAATCCACGTCTGGTGGCTCACTTGCCAGATGGCAGCTCAGTCCACAGGAAATCTTTTATAGTGCACAGTAGCCAATAAAAGAAAAGGTTTGACCTGTTTCCAGAATCTCGTGCAGCAAATCATAAATAGGTATACCACATTAAAGAAATTGCCCACCATTTCTCCTCTGTGTACATACATATGTACTTTGTGGCTAAATGGTATCGCGTTTAAATGGCTGACCATCTTTGAAAGATGTTAAAGGCCTGACCAACATTTTTTTGGTGTTGCAGAGAGGTGACTGGTATCTGTCGGGCAGGAGGCTCAGTTCTGTTTCCACACCAACAGTCGCACATAACCCTGGTTAACAGTCCAGCTCCACCGTGTTACATTTCGCTTCATCCCATATAACATACACTAAAGTCTTACGTTCGCTAACTACAGATAACCTTATTTTATTCTGACCTGATCCAGTTAACGATTTATATACAGAATGAGTATAAAAGAATTATTCAACTATGAAGGTTTATAATATCACAATCAAACATTCTACAACCTAAATTGACCAATGAAATGAACCCTGGAACCGTGAACTTTGTTTACCATACATTCATAAATGTTCAATGTGACCACCACGAGTAGCCCGAACGACATCTACGCGATAATCAAACTCGGTCCACACTCTTGTCAGCATGTCCGGTGTTGCGGTTTGGATGGCATCCGTAATTTTGAGGTCATCAATGTTTGCCGGCAATGGTGGATGAAACACTTAATATTTTATGTACCCCCATAGAAAAAATTGGACGGAGTT
The DNA here is from genome assembly GCA_002778355.1 of Clitarchus hookeri. Lineage (NCBI taxonomy): Eukaryota > Metazoa > Arthropoda > Insecta > Phasmatodea > Phasmatidae > Clitarchus > Clitarchus hookeri. Next base: position 523,676 of record NQII01000155.1, on the reverse strand, counting down.
AAGATCCGGGCTTCTTGGATGCCATTGCTGAAGAGCCTGGTCAGGTGACTGACGAAGACGTCACAGTCAGGCAAGTTTTTAGTGTGTCGGTCAGAGACACGGGCGATATGACTGGGCTGACTTTATTGGCCGCTAATCGGAGCCTGGCCAGTATATAAGCTGGGGCACGTGGCTTGACGGAATGGCACAAAGTCTGGTGTGGGCTTAACTGTCCTCTGCAACACTGGTTCACCTAGAGCGGGCATAGCCCGGGGTTGCTCCTGACTCAGCCGCTGTTGTTGCTGGTGCTGACTGGAACTCGTGCTGTCCTTGGGCAGAGGTGGTGTTGCGCCTGACAGTGCTGGTGGGAGACCGTGGAGGGCTGTTTGTCCTGCTGGGTGGGCTGGCTGACTAGCCACCTTGTGGATTGAGTTTCTAGTGGTAGTGGCTCTACCGTACACGCGCACCAGGTACCATGCCGTACCTTATCCACAGTATGGGCGACAGTCTAATGTGTTTGTTTGAGACGTACGTGCACCTGGTTAAGTGAGCTCGTAGTCCTACTTTAGATTCGGCAAATGGGTTGTAATGACACTGTCTCCTGCTTTTCTCTGGTGGGCTGACGTCTATGGGGGATAAAAGTCACAGTCACCCTAGAAATAAATATTCTGAGGTTAGATAGAAAACTTGTTTATTCCCACGAGGAATACACGGTGGCCCGTACTAACTCCTAACTAACAAGCAACTGTAACGGAAGTAGACTATGGTAATACCAGGTGAAGGGGACCTGGGTCCAAACTAGACCAGAGCTGATGTGGCTAGGAAGCTATAATACTAACTGACCCTAATTAACTCGATGCTGTTGTCCAGAAGGGACTCGGGGTGTCAGTACCAGAAGGGTAGTGAGTATTAAAGGGGGTTTGGGGGTTGGTGGTGAAGGTCTTGAAGATGTTTGGTAAGTAGCAGTGGTCCTACTGGAGGATGTCTGTGTTTGTAGAGAGCTCCAGGACACGAGGTGGTGGAGCAAGCTGCAGAGATGAACTGCTGTTCTGCGGCGGTGCAAGGAAACATATCCACCTGCTCTTGGGGGTGGTGGGAGTAGCTCCCCTCCCTCCGCAGGCGGAGCCGTACTCTGGTGCCATCTCTCGGGGTGTGGCGGAAGCAGGCGCTCTGCTATACGAGGTTGCGTAGGCTGTGCGAGCTCAGGCGCAGCGCTGGGCCGCTTCCTTCTGACGTCTATCCCACGTGTGGGGTGGCGTGACGTCTGATATAAAGGCGAAAACGATTGTGACTGAGGTGTCCGTGGGTGCCCGTTGCCCAGCAGGGGCATGGTGGTAAGCTCTGGTAGCAAGTTGTTCATGGTTCAAAACCTGCCCGGGGTGATGTGAAGTGACATGATGACACGTGAAGATGAGGCAAAGTCGTGTGTATATATATATATATATCAGTACGCATCATGGGTCAGTACGTTGTGGTTTTTAGACATTTAGAATAGAAAGAAATTATGACTTACATTAATTTTTTCTACGATAAATAAAACCATACAATGTTTATTGCATATAGTCAGAAAATTTAAGAATACTTTAATAAACTTTTGGTATTTGTGTGTGCTATCTGGAGTATCTGTGTAGTCAGTATCAGTACTTGCCTACTTAAGAATCTGCAAAATTTGGTATCGGCTTAACCCTAAGAAATATAATCTTTTCATGCTGTTGTATACTGGCGACGCAGCAGTTGGCAGTACGAGTATGGACTCAGCAGTTGTGTCCTAGTCATGGTGGGAAACAGGTGAGGTTGCACCTGTGCGAGACCTGAGTGGTTAACTTATGTAGCAACAATTTGTTAGACGGTTTGCAAAAGTAACTGCATCCAGGCAAAATACTAAGGATGTAACACATACAAATATGTAAAACACCCACTATTCATTAAGTGTACATCAGAAAGTTATTCATTCAGGTTTACTTAAAAAAATAAGTTATCAATCCTGGGTTGTTTCTCCCTTGTATCAAGTTCTGCCCTAACTGCAGTTTTCAAGTGACTGAACACTGCCATGTTTTCCTCCACTATTTCATAGAGAAGGTAAAGATTTCTATAGGCATTTCTCTGATTGATCCAAAGAATAATGAATTATTTACTACTTGCAAGCGATTTTATGTAAAGGTTGATAGTGATAATGTACGGATGTAAAAATTTTTCACAATCTGACACTTTTTTTTTTAAAGAATGGCATTAATAATTTTTAAATTTTGTTTTCATGTCAGTTAGACACAGCTTCTTCATGTTACCACTCATTTTACATACGTCAAGAAAATACTATCAGTGAAAAAAAAAAAAAAATAAAAAAAAAAATATCTCTTTTCATCAGCGAAATGCATAAATCCTATGAAACACACACAAACAGATAAAAATGTTAATACCGTTATTAGTGATTAATGCACAAGTCACAGCTACAGAGAATACTGTATGTACACGACAATGATGTGACCACTCCTGTCACAGTTGTGGTACATGACCAACCCACTGTTAGGCTGCAGGTTTCAGATACAATATTCCTAACCATTCTGTATAGTGTGCTGCGCTACATACATGCACCATATCTTTGGTTCATGAATTAAATATGTTGTTTGTTGATTATGTTTACAGGAGGCAAAACATATTTCTAAACTAACATTAAACGTGAAGTGCAAGTACATTTAGTATATCAGCAACAAAGATATTTATCTCTTGTACAAAGAATTTCAGTTTAAAACACAAACTTTGGTGTGTGAAGGTGAAAATACGTTGTTCTTATGGGCATTTGGCAGAACTCAAATAATTTCACTGCATGGAATATTTTGCTGTTAAGAATATTTGTTACCGTATGTATAGAATCTGTGTGTATTGGGGTTGAGATATTTCATATGTGTGTATTGGGGTTGAGATATTTCAATTCTTGATACCTATGACATCTTAGGAATCAAGAGGGTGAAGGAACCGAGTTAGACATCTCTAGTTAACATCAATGAACAGGTCAAACAGCCCTCACCTGCTTCCATAATGGATTCTAGTACCACAAGGTATACTTACAATAATTATTGATACTTGTCCTGAGATGGTGTGATGACTGCTGGGTTTATATCATAGCACTTTGCAGCCCACTGTAATCTTGGATGTCTTGTTGCCTTGACGCAACCATATGATGTACAACCATAACTTTAAGTGACGTGTGATGCATACTGTCATACATATTAAATACGACTTCCCCTCATTTTCACGTGTCATCACGTCACCTCAGGCAGGGTTTGCACCCTGGACGACTTGCTACCAGAGCCAAACAGCACACCCCTAGGCAAGGGACACCTACGGACACGGCAGTCAAGACCGTCTTCACCTTTATGTCAGACATCATGCCACCCCTCGCATGTGATAGAAGCCAGTCCAGCGCTGCCCCTAAGCTCGCGGAAGTGACGGAACTCGCACACAAGTAAAACCACACTTCCAGTCTCCCCCGAGAGATAGCGGCCTTCGCCGCTAAGGGAGGAGCTCCAGTCCGAAGATACCCGACCGGCCGAAGGGCCCACAGCCGGCCGTCCATATAGGCGAGCGCACAGCCCCCGAAACGCCAGTTGAATACTTAACAGCTCGCTCCACCACCTCTTGTGCATCAAGTGTTTTCGTGGTGCCCAATGTGAGCCCACAGCAATTTGTTAATAGGTTAGCAAAGCAAAACCAGGCCAGCACGACCCCAACAACCAGTTAATCTAGCCGGAAGTCAAACCGAAAACAGCCAGAGTTCGAGGAGTCTGTTAACACCCCATGGTGCTCACTCTTTAACTAGCCGAGATGTCTGAATCAAATTTGAGCCTTGCTGACCAAGGCAAAGCTGCCACCGCAATGGAAAAAGCCATTGACAACAGAACTGCAAGGTGCAATATACCCACATGCCCCGGAGTGGGCATAAATTACATTAGTTGCATACACTGCCAAAAAGATTCCACTACCTGTACTTGAGGTAGAATGACGAGCCCCGGTACAATGACGGGCTGCAATACAGTTGTGANCAAAAAGATTCCACTACCTGTACTTGAGGTAGAATGACGAGCCCCGGTACAATGACGGGCTGCAATACAGTTGTGACGAATGTCGGACCCGCCAGACTGCCTACTGTAGCTGGCTTACTTGAACCGGCCAAGGGGTAGACGCAGTGAGNGTGACGAATGTCGGACCCGCCAGACTGCCTACTGTAGCTGGCTTACTTGAACCGGCCAAGGGGTAGACGCAGTGAGGTGTATTATATGTGCGCAAACATTTCACCACATATGCATTGGCTAGATGGACGAAAGGATCACGAGACAGAGTTTAATATACAAGTGTGAGGTCCAAGGAAGAGGCAGAAATCTGTGTTTGTAATATTACACGTATGCTGCTACCAAAATTACGAAATCTACATCATCTTCTCTGACCACAGTTCGTCGATGAATTAGTGGAGACAGCTCGTGAAACAGAGCAAAATTTTAAAGCACAGGCCGCGCCCTAGACCAGCAAACAGGGGGGAAAGGAAGAGAAGAGGCAAGACCCTCTACTGCGACTCCTCCTCCATCCCCCAACGCCCTATGTGCCAGTTCTGCCCAAGGAGGCATTTTCACAAAGACTGCCCGACAAGGAGAGAGACAGAGCAATCTGCAGCAACGAAAGGGGGAGCGCCAGACGTCTTGTCACCATATGCTGACCCATGAGTCCTACTTTCCGGACGCACCACGAATAGCAATTGGAATCAACCAGCGGACAGCCATCACAATGTTAGACATGGCTGCTACTGGCAATTTTAGAAGGAGCAACCTCCTCGCATCAAACCAGCGACCCCACCTGACAACCCCTGATAAAAGAGTCCAGCTGTCCCAATCACACTGCTTCCTCCAGGTGGAAGGAAAAGTAAGGCTTGTCATCTGACTGGGGAATAAAGCCACCGTGGCAGTGTTCTTAGTGGTCCCGCAGGTAGAAGAAGAGGTGATCTTGGGGCAGCCCTGGCTGCAAGAGCAGCAGTGCGTGATAGATAGCAGATGGCACAGCATTTGTGTTGGAGATCATGAATGCAGGACAATCAGCTGGGGATGCAACCAAAATGTCTCAACCTCTTCTCTGGCCACACTACAGAGTCTGGTGGAACGTACTCTCCTCCTAAAACTGCCAGTAGGGGGACACCCACCAAGCCGGAAGCCACAGCAGAACCTGGAGAATAATCGCAAGAAGATCCAGACGTTGCCATAACTACTAACTAGCCACCAGTCACCTGAGGGCAAGCAGCCTTCCGGGACCTCGAACCACGTCCGGACGTCTACCAAAGGAGTATCCCGCTTACGCCAGTGAAAGATGAACAACCAGCACCTCAAGGAGCAATGTCCGTCAGGACATTGCCCTCGACCCTGACGGACTTCGTCCGGAAGATGGCTGTCACAACCTTAATGATGTATCCAAAATAAAATTTTATCATTAATGAATTCAGTGTTGGGGTAGGGGGAACAGGAAGGACACATAGTGCTGGGCTTGTCCATAACCAGTTTCATTTATTTGTTTTCATTCCCACATTAGGGTTTCCTACCAATTAGAAGCATTAAAGGGTTATTGTCAGTTTGAAGTTTTCCATCTTCAAACTTTGTAATACTGTGACCATCACTGTGCTCTTTTCTAAATACTGCCCCAAATTTAGTACAATTGTATTTCTGTTTAAATAAACCTTCAGATTCTGGTTGCAATCTGATATAAAAATCCATGGGGTGCACTTTTATTAGTTATTTGAAACTCATGGTAATATTTACTCGAGATTAAATGTTGCTTCATCATACAAACAGTAGTAATGCTTGGAATTTTAACTGGAACAGTATTCGCACAAAATTTCTAAAGCCCAGTGCACACAGGATAATTTTTTCCTGTGAGTTTCGTTAAGATATTACTTGATGGCTAGGCAAAAAGCTATGTAACTTGGTTACTCACTGTGTCCGTCACTGGTTTTGCCACACACGGTATGGAGGTCGGTATGAGATGTCAGCGTGCCATGGAAACTGTAAATAATTGATCCATGTAGTTTATGGATTTCCTTGCGAGCTACTCAGCCAACTAGTAATGCTGGCAGACATCACAATTTTTGACAGCTGGCAAAAATAATAAACAATTAACTCTGTACGACGAAGAAAGATTGCTTCTTTCAGTTTTGAATCATGAAAATAAAAAATGTAGATGACTGTGGACAAGAGAAAGAATGAAAAAATTAGTTTACTGGCAATGCTTTTCAAAGAATTGGAGTGAGTACACAGATAACCTCAAAACTGTATACAAACATGTTTCTTCTATGCATCTATTAACACTTTTCCATGTCCATAGCTTACAAAAATACCGCCAGAACAATCATGTTNACATGTTTCTTCTATGCATCTATTAACACTTTTCCATGTCCATAGCTTACAAAAATACCGCCAGAACAATCATGTTGCCATGTAAATTAAGTCATGTGACACGTTTCCTTGCTCTCAATTGCTGAGACAGGAAACTAGCAAAGAAACACAAAGAGAAAATAGCACCATTTCAATTACTGAAAAATAGAAGACTAGCCAGCGAAACTGCACATAGGTATAAATATTTCCAGTTGACGAGCACGTACAGCAGCAAGCAAGAGACTACGCGTGCAATATTGTAAGGAAAATCATTCCACGTGTGGCGGACTTAATTTTATAATTAGTATTTTAAAAATTCTTAGAGTTGGCTTTAACAAAATAAATTTTATGGTATATCTATCACTTCAGACTTTCATGGGAATGAACTTTTCTTACACTTATTTTTTTTTTAAAATATAACTTTGCAAACTGTAAAGTATTATGTAATTTAAGATAGAAACAGATTAACCACAAATCGACTAATTTTCAACCATAAATTTGTGAAGTGACAAAGTATATTTAAAATGACAAAAGAACTAGCTCATTACGTAGCTAAACAACAAATGCAGGTTAGGTGTGTCTGAAAGTTATAAACCTAAGGTTGCCATATATAAGCAAATGCATAAACTATTGTCTTAAGGAAAAATTCAGAAACCAACTAAAAGAAATTATTCCATCAAAAAATACTGGACATTGCATTAGTGTGCATAAATGATGTGAAATCACGTTATACATGGTTTACGCAAACATGACACGGTCTTCACGGACCTAATCTATTTATGCCGCAAGTAAATACATTTTTACTGTAATGAGGTGTACATTAGATTGAAAAGGACACTATGCTTAACACATCAAATAGGTCACAAATGGACATAATTTTAATACACTTTACAAAGTTTTTACAATTGCGGTCTTAACATGGGTGATGCATATAGGAACACACAACATAAGAACAGCATCAAAGAAAATTAGAATAAAAGAAGTTTGAATGCCAAAAAAGCCAAACATGCTCAATATTTACGGGAATAATAAATTGAGTAACACAGTGCCCACTTACAGACGAAGACGGTCACGTCGTGTGGTAAGTGCTGCACACAGCACTAGACAGACCCCAGCACATTAGATTGCTGTATTTGTGTGCAAATTTTAATAAATGTTGCAGGTATTTTAAGTTCATGAAGAAACAACTGAGTNACATGTTTCTTCTATGCATCTATTAACACTTTTCCATGTCCATAGCTTACAAAAATACCGCCAGAACAATCATGTTACCATGTAAATTAAGTCATGTGACACGTTTCCTTGCTCTCAATTGCTGAGACAGGAAACTAGCAAAGAAACACAAAGAGAAAATAGCACCATTTCAATTACTGAAAAATAGAAGACTAGCCAGCGAAACTGCACGTAGGTATAAATATTTCCAGTTGACGAGCACGTACAGCAGCAAGCAAGACTCTACGCGTGCAATATTGTAAGGAAAATCATTCCACGTGTGGCGGACTTAATTTCATAATTAGTATTTTAAAAATTCTTAAGAGTTGGCATTAACAAAATAAATTTTATGGTATATCTATCACTTCAGACTTTCATGGGAATGAACTTTTTTTACACTTATTTTTTTTTTTTAATATAACTTTGCAAACTGTAAAGTATTATGTAATTTAAGATAGAAACAGATTAACCACAAATCGACTAATTTTCAACCATAAATTTGTGAAGTGACAAAGTATATTTAAAATGACAAAAGAACTGCATAAACTATTGTCTTAAGGAAAAATTCAGAAATCCACTAAAAGAAATTATTCCATCTAAAAAATACTGGACATTGCATTAGTGTGCATAAATGATGTGAAATCACGTTATACATGGTTTACGCAAACATGACACGGTCTTCACGGACCTAATCTATTTATGCCGCAAGTAAATACCTTTTTACTGTAATGAGGTGTACATTAGATTGAAAAGGACACTATGCTTAACACATCAAATACGTCACAAATGGACATAATTTTAATACACTTTACAAAGTTTTTACAATTGCGGTCTTAACATGGGTGATGCATATAGGAACACACAACATAAGAACAGCATCAAAGAAAAATTAGAATAAAAGAAGTTTGAATGCCAAAAAAAGCCAAACATGCTCAATATTTACGGGAATAATAAATTGAGTAACACAGTGCCCACTTACAGGCGAAGACAGTCACGTCGTGTGGTAAGTGCTGCACACAGCACTAGACAGACCCCAGCATATTAGATTGCTGTATTTGTGTGCAAATTTTAATAAATGTTGCAGGTATTTTAAGTTCATGAAGAAACAACTGAGTAATTATAAATTTCATTACAAAATAAAAAATAAAAAAAATAAAAAAAGCAATATTCATTTTTATTTACCACTGACGAATACTGTAAATTTTAAACTAGTTATTGTGCAGTACTTTCAGCCAAGTATTGCCAACTCGAATGCATACACAAAGAGGTTATGAACCAGCTGATGAAATGCATTGCAAATGGAACCACATGTTGTGACTTCACTACAAAGTTGGTGGTTCTGCTGGTTCTGCCTAACAAAATCTCGCCAAACTCATATGAGATGGAGAGAATTGATTTTCTACTGTATTCAGCACTTCACATTTTAAAAAAATGTAAAAAAATGTTTAAATTAATTTATTACAAAAATTTGTGTGTGGAATTTTTTAATAGGGGATGGTGAGACTTTTAGTGCAAAGAAAACACATTCATCCTGATAAAATGTAGCTACTGTATGTCTTTACTGTAGTTACAATTTCACAAAGTCACATAGAACAATTGATCCCGCTGATTCCATATATACACATGTACACATAAAAACTGGTTAAAACATTACATATACACATAAGGTAACATTACCGTGATAAACTAACATAAAAAAAAAACAAAGTGCTTTCGATTTTGTGAAACAATATTAAAAAGTGGTAACCAAGTCCAACAACGTATAAAATACACGGACTTGTTTTGTCCACAAACATTTCCAACCAAGCTCTCACAAAATGCACTGAAATAAAGTACTAAACCGGTGACCAGACTGGAGTGTTAAAAATGCCAGTAGTCGAAGATGAAGAGAGAGTTGTAGGAATGTGGTGTATGGGGTCAGTGCTGCGTTGTCGGTGGGGACAGTACAGGCAGAGTGGGGATACTGGCACCTGGGTCCAGGAGGAATACACTCTGTTGTGTTGATGAAGGGGCGGCACTCACGTCACACACCGAGAACAAATGCTGTTGCTGCAACACAACACCACCAGCAAGGTTATTGTTATACCTCGACCACGTCACATAACTTAAACTACGACACACTTGAACACATCACCTAAGTTACATTCGGTTTCAAAACTAACTAGGGCAGTGATGGTTTGTAATGAACACATTTGACACACTGCTCCACCTAAAGTTTAAAATTATAATTTATTTCCTTTATTCTTAATGTGTCATTCCACCAAGCTCCTCCATAAATTTCAAAACAAAGAAAATTGGTTTCTAGGGTGGTCTTTCATTGAGAGACTGAGCACTCTTCACGTTTACGCGTATCACACCTTTGACATTTTTGCCATACCGCTAAGATCACCTCACTTCCAAATATCAGTAAAAGCCATTGCAACCAGCCTGGGAAGGAAAGACGAGGGAGTGTTGCACTAACCGAGTGCCAATACCATCTGAGTGCATGAAGCATTAAATGGAAACCCACTTGCTACAACCCCCTTTAACAAGCAGACCCTCTGCACGACTCCAACAGAGTGGGGGTGGCTGGCAACAGTAAGAACACCACGCACCCCCAGCCCATCACAGTGACTACTGTAAGACTTTGGCCCTAAGGGCGGACATTAACAGTATTTTTTTTTCTCTTGCTGCTCTCCGATATCTTAAGAACAAAACAACAATCTGATTGAATAAATTGTCGAGGCCTTTTGTCTCAAGAAGGAAAGGATCCCAACTGCAATCTAACTTTTCCACATCCCAACGCAATCACCTTTTACATCAGTCCACAAACATATGAGCCTGAGGATATTGCCCTCACCGGTACACCCAGGGTGTAGGTAGTGCTCATGCATATCCACGACAAACACAGTGTCATACAAAACAATTACTTGTGTATAGTCTTGAGTAATTCGCAACATCCCTGATCACCAACTGTGTCCACAAAATCAAAGTGCCAAATCCTTTCTTCTTAGTACCCAAAAACTCGCATTCACCTAATTGAGGCTAAGTTCCATGACAGGCATCCAAAACATTAAGTTCACTGTTCCCGCTAGACGAAAAAAACAAAGACCCCACGCGCTTCCGCCAGAAACAAAGTCCTTCTACTCTGCAGAAAATATCCTAAGTCCCGATGCACCACTGCCGAAGACTAAGTTCTCACACACTATTCTGCAGAATATTCTAAGTCCTGACTTCCACTGCCAGAGGCCAAGTCTTTCATTCTACTCTGAGGAAAATTTTCTAAGTCCCGATGCACCATTTGCCAGAGACCAACGCTCTCACACGCTATCCCGCAGAACATTCTACGTCCCACCTCACCAGTGAGAAATTAACAGAGTCCCAACTTATACTTAGCTTCTACATCGTAGAGCGACGTTCCTGCAGCATCTCCCTGTCTGCTAGTCCAAGTCCCGGCGATGGGTGACAGTCTCCTCTTAGCCGGACCTCCCAGGCTCCCGGCAACGATTTCCCCAATCCCTAAGCTACACCTTTATTTATACTACCCAGCAGCCCCCTCCACGCACACCCCCTTCTCCAGAGACCCCAGGTCTGACGTCAGTATGCTCTATATCAAACCCCATTTTGATTAGCAAAAAAACAAGAGTACCTATATCACACAATTTTCAGGCAGGTGGCTATTTCACACTTTGCACTGCAACCCACCAAACAGTCATGCGCTGCGGGTTTTATTCCGAGACACGCACATAAAAACAGCTTACCATTCTGCCATCTTGTTGCACTCTCATAAGAGCACTGCCTGGTGGTAGATGGTTTCATTTGCACATAAATGTTTTGCACTCAGTAGCAGATTGTAGAACAATAACAAGCTTGTCCCCACACAAAATAAGAATAAATAATAAAAGAGATTTCTCCAACAGACACAAAATACACATAGAATGTACACATTTTCCTCCTAAAATAACTATTTTACAAAAAAATTAAACACACTTGAACAGCAACATGTTAGTTCACAGTTTCCAGGGGGAGCAAACATAGTTGGTTCACCAGACGCACCAATTCCCCATTTGCTCTCTTGATTCTGGCCACCCTAACCAAGTTAGTTGACTTTACCCGGGAAGACTTCCACCACTTGAGACATGCGCCAGCATAATGGGGGAACATTATCGTTTTTTACAAGGACAAGATCACCAGGAGCCAGGTTCTTCTGCAAGATGGTCCATTTTCCATGATTCTGCAGTGTGTGGAGGTACTCACGATGCAACTTCTTCCAGAAGTGTTTGCTGATGGCTTGTACTAATCTCCATCGCTGGAGGTGGTTCATATTGTCGTGTGTATAGTCCTCCTCTGGGAACATCAGGAGAGGTCTCTCAATCAGGGAGTGTCCTGGAGTGAGGACCACAAGCTTAGTAGGATCGTTAGATAGGGGAGTCAGCGGACGTGAATTTAATGCTGCTTCCACCCGGGTAGCAACTGTAGTGAGCTCTTCGAAGGTCAATATTTGGTTTCCCATTACTTTCCTTAAAAAAGTATTTGCTGATTTTACCACAGCCTCCCAAATACCGCCTTGATGTGGAGCTGCAGGTGGGTTGAAATGACAGTTGATGTGATGTACCATATTGAATAGCATCACGCAAGTCATCTGATCTAAGGAAATTCTGTCACATTTTTTGCAACTGAGAAGCAGCACTCCGGTTGAGAGCTGCTAAGAAGGCCTCAGCAGTCAAGTCAGAGACAATCTCTAAATGTACTGCTTTGGTGAAGAAATACATGAACACACAAACATAGGTTTTCTGAGTATGTACTTTCCTCAATTTGCTGAGCCTAATGGTAAAGAAACATGTGAAATCTACTACAGCGCAAGTAAAAGGAGGGCTGGGTGTAACCCGGGATGTGGGAAGATCACCCATGAGCTGAGGAGTAATTCTGGGTTTGCATCAATAACATTTTATGCATTTATGGATACAAGACCAAACCAGGTTTCTAGCAGACAAAATCCAAAATTTCTGGGTTAACATCGCCTGCAGTACTTGTGGGTCAGCATGTAAAAATGCCAAGTGGTAATGGTTGACCAACAGATTGACCACTTGGTTATCATGGGGAAGTATGATAGGGTGTTTAGTGCTATCAGGAAGGGATGAGTAGATGCCCACCCACCATGATTAACCCCCTCGAGTAACGAAAGGGCAACAAACGCTGGATGCAAGGTGAGCAGGGTTTCCTTTTGTGTAGCAACTCAATTTCCTTCTGAAGGGTGGTTTGTTGGATCACCCAACATTTTCGGTGAGTGGCCTGGGTGATTTCAGAAGGAGTCAGAGGACCTTTACAACAATGCACTCCTTTAGCTTGATAAAAATATCTCATGATCCATGCAACTGTGTGTTGTAGCTTCAACCATGAAGAAAACGGAAAAGGTTTCAAACAGTGAAAATAAAGTAGCTGGACCAGTAACAATTAATGCTGCTGTATCGAGTGACTTCACATCTAGTAAGTCTTGCAAGGATAAAGATGGTAGTTCCGGTTCTGGCCAATGAGAAATCGGAAGTGCCAACCACCTGGGTCCGGACCACCACATGTGCGCGGGGGTCAATTGTTTTGGTAACAAACCTCGTGAGGCACAGTCAGCAGGGTTATCAGTGGAGCGTACATGATGCCACATGTTTGGAGATGTCCATTCTTGAATCTGAGTGACTCTATTTGCAACATAGTTCTTGAGAATGTGAGGCGGACTTTTGATCCAAGCAAGTGTTACACTTGAGTATGACCATGCATTCACTGATAATTTTTCATAGGCGTGCCCAAGAAGCTGCCGAAAATGAGATAAAACCTTTGAGAAGAGGTGGGCAATGGACAATGCAAGGCAGGGTATTGAGACACGTTTCAGAGGTGCAACTTTGGTCTTCGCAATCACTATACTGACCGTAATTTGTTTGTTTGCACTGACTAGGTACATCACGGCTGAATAGCCCTTTTCAGATGAATCTGAGAAGCCATGCAGTTGCAAGTCTACGGCCTCAGGACAGGCGAAGGGATGAGGTATGGAAAGCTGATGCAATGCTGAGTGTATCGAGGAAAACGGTTGCCATTCCTGACAGGCAGATGATGGTAGTGGATCATTCCAAACCTGTCCTCGCAGCCACAACAACTGCATGAACACCTTTGCCCACATCACAATGAGAGAGAGCCATCCCAATGGATCAAATATTCTGGCAATGCACGACACAACAGCTCGCTTGGAGTTCACTTATGATACATTATCCACACGGTAAGAGAAAGTGTCATTGGTAACATGCCACTGAATTCCAATAATACCCCACTATTGAGTACAATCCTGAAACGTGAGTGCTTCACAATCTGCTTTGGCTAGCACTTCCAACAACTCAGGCTTGTTAGTTACCCATTTGCAGAGCTCAAAACCACCCTTTTTCAATAACTCAATCAGCCCCTTCTGCAAGAGCAGAACATCTTCAAGGTAGACAGCTCCAGTGACAATGTCATCAATGAAAGTTTCATTTAGTAATACTTTTGAGGCATGGGGTTATTGGTTACTTTCATCCGCAGCCAACTGCGTGCAGTGTTCGTATGGCCAAAAAATGGGAGCATTTTACACCAAAAGTCACAGTGTTCAACTGAAAGACCTGTATTTCCTGCGAGGGGTCGGAGCGCCACAGCATCAACTGATATTTTCGGTCATCTGGATGTAAAAGGATCTGGCGATACATCGGCTTTACATCACAACAGAAGACTACTGAATGGGCCCTAAATTTACAAATAATGTCAGCGATGTCAGCCTGAAGCTTGGGACCAGAAAACAAACAGTCATTCAATGAGTTTCCATTGGGCGGTTCAGCACTAGCATCAAAAACTACTCTGAGTTTGGTTGTTGAACTAGTGGAATTCAGCACTTCATGATGAGGAATGTAGTAGACTCCTTGTTCTTGTGTCCGATGACCATGCTACCGTTCCATGTGCAGCAGACTTTTATATTCTTCCACGACATCCCCATACATGCAACATATATCAGGTTGAGTGAGGAGGCGGCATTACAATGACTTTAATCGTTTCTCAGCACCCATCAGTGAGTTCCCTGGAACTACCTCTTGGCGAAAAGGAAGACGTACTCCATAACGTCCACAGGGCAGCTGATAGTGTGTGTCTACGTAATGTGCTTCACATGCCAAATCATCAAGGGAGGATTGCTTAGGAACAGGTGATTCTTCCAACTCAAGTGTAACTGGCAAACCTGCTCCAAGAGTGAATTTTGCCTCCCATTAGAGGCTCAGAAAAAACCTTTGCACCCACAACGAAATCTACCATTCCAGGGGTGTTGAAGGCTGGATCAGCAAGTGGAAGAGAGCAAACTTTTTACCGAATACCAATGTCCACTTGAGTAGGCGGCAGTAAATTGGTAATTTTTGAAACAACTAGCAATGACTGAGGGGTTAAAGATGAGTGAGTAGCAATCAGTGCAATCATAGTAGCGACAATACCATGGACTTTAACACTGCACTGAGACAAGCCCAATATTTGGTCAATACTCTGGGAATGAAACAGACACAATCTTCGAGCCAAACTTTCAGTGACCAAATTTCCTTGTGCAGCACTCACTATCTAATATTGCCAGACAGTTGTGGTACTGACTATGTGCATCCTGAATCTAAACTAGTGCAGTAGACAACAATACAGTGGTACCAACACTTCTACGTGCTGAAAGGCCTACAAATGTTGAGTTCTGAGACTGAGTATAAGGTGCAATATTTGTTGGTGAATGGAAGGTTGCCTCTGGAACTGACTCTGAAGACCCTTCATTAGACATCTTATCCACATGTAGCAACGAGTGGTGTTTTTGCTGACACTGACTGCACGCATGCTGTGAATAACAATTAGCTACCATGTGAGCAGCCCCGAGACAATTGAAACACAGTCTTTTGCTGCACACCAACCGCTGCCTCTCATTTGGAGATTAAACCAGAAAGTCTGGACATCGATAAACAGAATGGGATATCTGGTGATGACACACACATTTGGCCGGAGCTGACAGAGAGTTAGATAGTAGAACAGCTTTGTTGTGGGTTGACCTGACTGTGAGATTTCTGTTCGGGGCAGAACTATTCTTTACCCCATCATCATGGCCACTCTCCAGTCTAGCCACTTCTAACTACAAGAATTTGACTAGCTCATCCACCTCTGGAAAAGAGCTGCGGGTCTCTTCTGGGCGAGAATTTTCAAATTTTGTGCGTAGTGGCAAATCAAACCTTTTCAGTAAGATTGTGACGAGAATAGGGTTGTTTTTGGTGATAGAATGTCCTAGTCCCTCCAAGGCGGGTGCATTTTCTAAAAATGTATTTATGAATTGCAAGACAGACTCGTGATGAGTGGAGTTAACTGCAGGTAAATCTAGAATTCTACTGATGTATAAGGTGGTCAATTTTCTGGAATTTTTAAACCGAGAAGTCAGAGACTCCAATGCAACTGAATAATTTTCTGAAGTGAGTGCAATATTTTTTGTCACTTGAAATGCATCGCCCTTCAAGCAATTCACAAAGTATTGAAATTTTTTAATATCAGCGAGAGTTGGATTGTCATGTATCGCCTAAAAGAGTTGGCAAAAGTTAAGCCATTCGTCCCATTGTTCGGAAAAAATTGGCAGATTGATTTTGGGCAGACGCACATTTAACGGTGAGACAATGGTGGTCGTCTGTGTTTGCTTGACTTTGTCTCTAAACAAGGGTAGACAGAGAAGAATGATACTGAAAAACATCTCTTCACTGAAATCTTGGGGTACTGGATCTGCCTGTAGGAACAACTTGATTGACGAATTTATTGTTTCCTGAATCCTATTTACTTTGTCCAGATAAGCCCTCGCGTCGTGATAATTATTTAGAAGCTTGTGAGCATGTTATTTTGTTTTAACTTGTTCTCTTGAATTTTCAGTTTAAATAAAAAATGCCTTAAAACTCATGATTATTTACAATGACACGAAACAAATGCTAAATTTGAACGATCTGTTGTGCTGACCAGGCTACTAAAATTAACACACTGAAACAACAATAAAGAGAAACACACAAAACGAAATGTGTAAGGACATGCAAAACCAGTATCCTATTGTGAGTAACAGACGATGGTCATGCAATAATAGCACTAAAATAACAATACATAACCTCAATAAGAGAAAAAAATTCACCAAAGAAATACTGCGACTTTCACAACGCACACAAAAAACAAGAGAAATAAGAAACATCCAGACATGACGAGATGCACTTCACTAAACAAGATGAGAAATACACGGGCGGAGGCTATCATTGGCATCGGTGTTCAAAAACTGTGAACACGATAATATTACACAAGCACCATTCCAGTCACACTAAATCTTCTGCCGTGTAAAGACATTCATCCGGCACGGATGTAGAACAATCACAAGCTTGCCACACACAAAATAAGAATAATAAAAGAGGTTTCTCCAACACACACAAAATACACAAAGAATGTACACAATACATATATTCATCCAAATCAACGGCCATTAACATATTTACCAAACATCAAGAAATAAAAAGATATTGAAAACTTAGCATATGTTCCAATTTTGAATTGAATACTAATATTTTCGATAACCCAAATTTGTGATACTATACACTCTACAGCCTTCAAGATATATGGTAAAAAAACCTTTTACCATGTTAAAGTTTTTCATATTTTGACCATGCTGAAACCATTACTCGTCTTATATGCCGCCTTATTTCATATGCCAGCAAATACAGCATATACTTTTGAAAGCAATTACCTAATTTAATGTCAACTGCAACTATCACTGGCATTAAATTTTCAATCAAATTCTATATTATTCCATTTATTACATCTTCATGCAAACATACTATGTGTAAGAGTGCGCCCAGTTAAGTATTGTAATCATTTTCAAGTGGCCCGATGTGGCAATGGGAAAATTAATTGAATAGCCCTGGCATAGAGAGAGAGGGCAAGCAGTAGGATATGACTACTTACAGCACCCGGGGGGTCCTGGCTGAAGTAGTGGGCAGGTATGACGATGCCAGTGGGCGGAGTCTCGTCACCGGGCACAGGCTGCACTAAAAACGGCACAGGAGAGCCCGGGAGCAGACTGGGTGGCATCTCCCCCAAGGGCGACTGTGGTGGTGCGACGTCCACTGTCGGCTGCAACAACGCCACAAACCTTCTCTTGCTGCCCTGTACTTCACTGCACTACACTATATCTACTAAAGCGAAACAACATTGATAGAAATGTCTTCGATAGAAAGTTGACTTCTTTCCCCTTGGAGTAAGATACGGAATTAAAAAAAAAAAAAAAATTTTTAATACAACGTAATTTTGAGTCTACTGGTACAAATAAATCATGATGATACGGATGTCCTACTTTCCAATATGCTGTATAACCGAATATAAATTTTTATTATTTGAGAATTGATATAATTATTCCAAGCACTTAATAGAATCATTATAATTAAAAATGTGAAAATTCAGATATCTTGGGGGTTTGTAGTGAAGATGTTTCACCGTACTCTACTTTGTGACGTTCACCTATAAACACTACCACGCTTAGCTGGGTAATGCAAATGTCAGGTGGGAACATACCAGACTCAGCAACTGTGAAGGAGTTCACTATACCTACGAGTACTATGACTGGATATGCTGGCAAGTGAGCAATGATTGGACGGCTCATCTCTCCTCACTCAAACATTTTACAAGAAGTCATGAAGACTTTCTAAATTACAAGTTGAATTAAATCTTAATTGTGCAGGGCATTCTCTTCAAACACTTTTCCCAGGTTCTGACTTAGCAAAATAAGTGCAAAGATACATACATATTAACCCCTTAATGTATTTTCCAAAGATATCTTGGGTAAGCAAAATGTTCCAAAAAAATTTACCTGAGATATCTCAGATTGGATGAAAATATCTTTGTAAATTTTCAACATCCCAAGATAACTCGTGTTCAATTATTTGGTAGTAGTTTACTATTTCACCACCAGAGAGCAGTTATGATCAGTTCTTTTGTGCGGTAGTTAATTTTTTGATCACTAGATACAAGCCAAATGTTATGATAATACCAAGCTCTGAGCATGTATTTGATGTCCTGGTTAGCGCACACCAAAACCACTAAAGAAGGTTAGTCCTTGTTTCAAACTTTACAACACAAAAAAAAAAAAACCATTCTGACTTATTTCAGCAGTGAGTGTCTGAGTGAATTTTTTCCATCAATACAGTAACAGCTCTCGTTTCTGAAAGAAATCAATGGTCTGTTTTGTGTAACACATTAGTTGTTATAAGTGACTTTGCAGATGTGTGTCAGGAATCATGAGAGAGAATGTTGTGGTAGATAAGTAAGATGTACATAGCTAGGACCCCTTCTTTCCATGCCCCATCACTTCCTAATACAATGGACTACCTATCTACCAATTTTCAGGGGACTGTCAAAAAAATTCCATATGTGCAGGATTTCAGTAGATGAGGGTTCTGACATGTACATCAATAAAATACAACTTCTAACCTTATTAGACTTAATGTTGAGTATAATGAGAGCTGTACATTATCTGTGAATAAAGTTTAACTAGTAAACACAATGAATATGGGAATTAAAAAAAAAGATTACTGTTTTAATGTTACAGTAAATAATAAATTAAAAAACATTTCACCTCAACTTGTTTAAATAAAGAATATGACATCTCAAAATACCGTATTTAATTGATTGTAAACCGACACCGAAGCCGACCTAAAACTTTCCAATCCTCTGAAAATCAAAATAATATGACNAAGATTACTGTTTTAATGTTACAGTAAATAAAAAATAAAAAAACATTTCACCTCAACTTGTTTAAATAAAGAATAGGACATCTCAAAATACTGTATTTAATTGATTGTAAACCGACACCGAAGCCGACCTAAAACTTTCCAATCCTCTGAAAATCAAAATAATATGACACCGAATGCAAGCCAAATTTTGAATGTCGTATGCGCACTCAATCATCTGAGAGCGCACAGAAATATTATTGACCGCCAGTGTGGTCACAGCAGGCGGAATGGAGAAGGGGAAACGTGGGAGGAGTGAAACGATGTACCCCTCCATGCCGCAATGTAGACATGTTGGCGACACCTTGCACACGTGGCAAATATCTGTCTTTTAAAGTAATTAATTATATATCACTGCAAAAAACCTTGTAATTTTGAGACAAAAATGGATAAATAAGGCGATTAAAATTTATCTCTTACTGTCTTTAATAATTAATCATTCAAAAACAATTTGCTCTGATTTACCTGTACACCTACACNACCTTGTAATTTTGAGACAAAAATGGATAAATAAGGCGACTAAAATTTATCTCTTACTGTCTTTAATAATTAATCATTCAAAAACAATTTGCTCTGATTTACCTGTACACCTACACATGTCGCCAAGTAATGCTGCACACTGGCCCAGTGCTTACCCATTATTAAATTACAAAAGATGTTGAATAGGCCCTTACAGAATACCAATTTATTAAAAACATGTGTATCTATTGAAATAAATTAATGTAAATCCTTTGATTTCCCAGCAGGAAGTTACTGAAAATGAACTTCACTCTTAGTCACACAATCCCTCTATGTTCAAACAATTTTTGGTGACAAGGGGAGGTCAAGTATATGCTTCTGGGCATATAATTTAGTTGGAAAAGATGCTATCCATTCTGTTAAATTAATATTCTGTTTTAAATTCAAGTAAATTTAAACACCAGATACAATTTAACACCAACTTTAAGGGAAAAAACTACCTTTAATAACAAAAGAAAACTTCTTTGCATATATCAATTACTTGTTAAAACATATTGGGTAACATTTTCAGGCAAAACCATGTGCTTTGAAATACTAGTGATAAGTGCAACTATTTTGAGAGATGGATAATCTTGATAAAATTTCTGCTCTGCTCTGCGGCCAGGCGTGTAAGGGGTGAAGGCAAGCACGCATGGGTGAGAGGAAAGTGCTTTTGTTTGCTAGACAACAGCTTTCCCCCTTGATGGCAGGGAAGCGGAGGAAGAAAGGTTCATGACTCTGTGTGTGTGTGTGTGTGTGTGTGTGTGTGTGTGTGTGTGTGTGTGTGTGTACACATGTGCATGTGCCTGCTTGCATGCGTGAGACAGATACTGACACACACATGCACGCATCCACACAACATTGCCACATTGGATGCCTGGTAACCGCTTCCACTCTAATCAGGTGTGTACGGGGAGGGAGTAGGCCAGTCTTGCACTGCGCCACAGAGCAGTGATTAATGGTNGCGGAGGAAGAAAGGTTCATGACTGTGTGTGTGTGTGTGTGTGTGTGTATACATGTGCATGTGCCTGCTTGCATGCGTGAGACAGATACTGACACACACATGCACGCATCCACACAACATTGCCACATTGGATGCCTGGTAACCGCTTCCACTCTAATCAGGTGTGTACGGGGAGGGAGTAGGCCAGTCTTGCACTGCGCCACAGAGCAGTGATTAATGGTTGCACGCGTGACTTATTTCACATCCAGTTACCAGACGTTTGCAGAAACAACAAGCTGAAAAATTACAGTTGCGGGAAATCTTAGGTGAAGGGAGCAAATATATTTTGATTGATAAAATATCAAATAAATGACAAAAGCAGGTAGCTATATCCTTATTTTGATGTGGGCTCTCAGACTTCGGGCCCCATGTGTTGGGTGCCGCCGAAGCTTGCCATCTGGCACTGGCTATACCTGCACCTAGAGTGGGTGGCCTAGGTGTAACTGACACTGGGAGGCCTGGCTGGGGAAATAGTATAACCACTCCCTGCGGATGCGAGTGGTAAGAAGAACGGGGTAATAGAAGTGTCAGGGGGCGGTATCTGCCCTCGAGAGTTTTTATACACAATAGGCTGAAATCAACTTCTGGCTTACCACATCTGGAAGCTGAAAGGAAGAGTGCTGAACTGTAGCTAGAAGAGCTCCTGGATCAATTGCCTCACATACCGGGGTACCGGACGGGGGCGCTGGTCCTTTCCGGGGTTTCATTTGGTGATACCAGGGGAGGTAGCTGCTGCTGCTAGTACTTCCGTATCTTCCCTAACTTAGTGTTGTGTGTGGACTTTGGGGGAGCAGGAGGCAGGCTAACCTCCTTACAGTCTTCCGCCTTGGCGAACTCCTCTAGAGTGGTGGTATCAGGGATACAGTCCCTGATAAATAAGTTAGCAGGATCACTCGTAGGCCGTGAGGAGACATGTCACTCTACACTGGCTCTTTCCTTTAGTCGTTTTCTTAGAACAAGAACATAGGAGGGTGGTTGAGCCGACATAAGGAAAACACACATGTTCTTCACTGGATTTTATTTACCGCACTGGCAAGAGTTCAGTTTTACAGACACAATCGCTTGAGAACACTTGCTTAAAATACACTGGAAAATACTGAAATACACCCTACCTATTCTAATACCATGATCGTGTGACTCTGAACGAGGTTTACACAACTGGAAATAGACGGCAGCGCATGCGACGAGCACTTGTTCCGGCGAGGTGTGGAATGCAATCCCAACATCCACGTAGGTCTGCACCCTGGCGGTTAGAGTCGGAGGTAGAGGGATAGCAGCTGACCATGTTTCAACCCCTGTGGCCTAGGTAGAGGTTAACACTGGTTGAGCGTATTTTGGCACTGGCCCCACTGACAGGAGGTTTTCAGGTNCTAGGTAGAGGTTAACACTGGTTGAGCGTATTTTGGCACTGGCCCCACTGACAGGAGGTTTTCAGGTGTGTGCTACTACTGCTGGGCATATTTCGGCCTCTGGGTAGCAGAACAAGGGGTAAGGAAAGGTAGGAATCCTCTTTCACCACTGAGTGTATTTGGACCCCTGGTCAGTGGGAGGGTGAGTGGGTGCAGAGAGCATGTGAATACTGGGGTTCTACCTCGGGGAAGGTTCCCGATGCACTCTCTGCTCTGCTCTGCCTGCTACTGGCTTATATACCTGCCCAACAAGGGGGGGAGTTGACGTCTAAATGGCAGCTGCCTGAGTGGAGGGGTGGTCCGTGACCCCTCTTACGGCAGAAACAAAAGGCCAAAGGCACTGCTCTCAACCTAAACAAATTAAATTTCAGTGCCTAAAAAATATTTTTTTTGTAACAAATTATAAGTACCTTAAATAATTATTTAATTACAAATTTCCCCACGTTCAATATAATTTTACATTATTTACAAACACAATTAATCCCTTTTTGATACAGGTAGTGATTTATTTCTCTTACTCTATGTTCATCCCTGGCAGCTATTATTACATGGCATAGGACGTGGAAGCCATAAAGAAATTGTTACTTCCTTAATTACTTTAAGGTTAAATATTATTATTGCTGCTCAAAGTTTAAGCTTCATTTTAACCAAGACACCAACGTAAATAAGTGCTGCTNAAGGTTAAATATTATTATTGCTGCTCAAAGTTTAAGCTTCATTTTAACCAAGACACCAACGTAAATAAGTGCTGCTCGTCTGCTCTACAAGATGTTAGTACAAACGCAGCTTGTCAGCTTTACACACATAACCCCTACGGCAGAGCAACATTATGTATTTATTTGGATAGGCCTATGGTAAGAACATCGGCAAGCATCAACTCCCCAGGGCTTGAGAAGTGTTGCTGTAAAA
Organism: Clitarchus hookeri; assembly: GCA_002778355.1. Classification (NCBI taxonomy): domain Eukaryota; kingdom Metazoa; phylum Arthropoda; class Insecta; order Phasmatodea; family Phasmatidae; genus Clitarchus; species Clitarchus hookeri. The sequence goes on along the minus strand of NQII01000155.1, from coordinate 500,458 downwards.
AAAAGAAAATCTAGCTCTTTCTCAAAAGTAAATACTTAGGCTCCATACACATGATATGGATTACAAGTAAAATTATCATTTATTTTGCCTTTACGGAGTCTTCGGTTGCAAGAGAAAAAACACACTACCACTTCTCACTTTCCTGTAGAAAGAAACATGGTACATAAATGGAAACTTGTAGCGCTGAAAATTTGGGGGTTCCCTTTTTTCCCCTTTTTTAACTTTTCACAGGATTTGCTACTACTAAGAATGTTGTATACACACTCTTTTTAACTCTTTACAAGATAAAGATCAGCTCACTGCTGTGTCTCAGGAGTTGCCTGATTGGTCACTTGAAGGTCTGCGCTGGGAGCCCCCTCCAAGTAGTCTCCCGGTAGTGTCCTGCTTGAGGAGTAAGGTCGCCTTTGCATGAGCATCAAAGCAGTTGGCACAAAGGAGGTGGATGGTGATGTCCCAGGAGCTGGAGTGCTGATTGGTGTGAGTGATGGGCAGCTCGGGCCGCCTGCTGTCCAGAAGGGCTGGACTGATGTCTGACCATGATGTTGGGTCCATGACAAGGCCCTGGTGACATCTGGCGATCAGAGGGGCGGTCCTCCTCTTGAATGTCTCCCCATGGTTAGCTGCGGGTGGCGGCAGGATGTGGGTCTGACAGGTTGCTACCCCTGCCTTGTGGTTGGGCTGGGTTCTTCTTTTGGGCAGGTCTCAATAGTGGCTGGTTCATCAGGCAGGCCGGGGTGGATCTGTGGCGCAATCTGCACCTCGATGTCGGCTGGCAGTTCTGGTGGCTGGGCATTGCTGGTAGTGGAGGGCAGGACAGCTTCTTGATGGGTGCACAGAAGGACCATTGAAGGGGATATGGGTTGCCGTGGTATCTCGAGGTTTGGTGCTTTCTTCATCTGCTTCTGTGGCACCTTTTGGATCTGCCCGGGTGCCCTTTCTATCAAGTAGACTTGCCCTCTACGTTTGGCCACGGTAGGGTCCTCTCCATCAAGAGGCAAAACTGGATCTGTATCCCTTTTGTTCATTGCTCAGGTGGTGGTTTCGGATGAGGACCTGCTGTCCGATCTCAAATGCTGGGTCAACTGACGATGGCAACTTATATTTTTGAGTGATGTATCATCGCTGAGTTTGCTGTGCATTGCAGTGGTGAGCCAAGGTTCAAAGGCGGATTTCCTCTGCTTGAGGTATGGATGAGGGTGCCTTCTCCTATTTCCATTCCCCTGGTCGGCGGAGGTTCTTTCCGAGTAGCAGCTCTCTGGGAGTGGTACCGATGGCTTCGTTTCTGCGTCACTGGAACATTAAGAGGATCTCTGGCAGAAACTGATCCCACTGGGCATGGTTTTCTCCGATGCAAAGTCGGATACGTTTCTTCATCTCCTGGTTGCAGCACATTGTCTGTTGGTAAACAGTACCCCGTTGTCCGTGAGTTAACATTGTGGGTAGCCCCAGCGAGGAAAGAATTCTTACTGAATTTTATTGATGAGGGTTCCAGTTTCGGTGTTAGGTAGCAGGTAAGCTTCAACCCATCTCAAGAATAGGTCAATGATAACACGAAGATATTATTTCCCCGTAGCACTGCGTGGGCATGGGCCCATGAGAGACAAAGCAACCTGGGTCCAGGTGGCCTTGGGTTGCCTTGGAGTTTGTGATGATTTAGCAGTTTGCCCTGATTGGCGCTGGCACAGAGCTCACACTGATGGACAACTCTTGGAGATCTTGATGTATGCCGTCCCACGTGTATCTCTTGGTGACCTCATGGATGGTTTCTTTCGTCCCTGGGTGGCCTGCTGGAAGGTGGTCGTGAAAATGTTGGCAGAGCGAAGGTCGCAGGGTGGGGCACCCACATCTTCTACTCTTTCTGTCCCCTCGGTAGACTCCAAATGATTCCATCAGCCTCTTTGTACTGGTCGGGCTGGGTTTTTGGCTTCTGAATTATTCTGCTGAGCGGTCATGAGTACATTGGTGCTATTAGCAGTTGCTGCAGGGTTATCTTAGTGGATAGTGTCACGGGTGGTGCAGGTGGTGGCACGACTATCTCCCAGTTATAGAGTTTGGAAGTCTGATTATGTCTGTCCAGAAGGCGTGAGAGGGCACCTGGAAGCTCGTTTGTTCATCCTGGGCAGTGCTGGAGAGCGAAGTCTCAAATTCCTGTAAGAATATTGCCCATCTGACTTGCACGAAGCCCTTAAAATACTCTTAGTAGGAAATAAAATTGTCTCAGAAAACAATAAATATTATGATAAAATAGAAATCCACAGTAACCAAATGCTTATAATACTCTGCAAATATCTACCCGATAGAAACACCCAACTAACACGTCCCAAAATACTGCGTTTACAAACTTAAAAGCATTTAAATATAAGAAACAATTAAAAATAATTTAGTCCGCGATAAAAGTTCCCCAGTAACATAAAGAAAATACATCTATAATCTGCACTCTACCAGCTCCCGCGCGGCATCTCCGATCGGTCCGGGACGGTTTAACAAAACTAGTTCATGCCAAGGCCGCGCGTCACTCGCCCTGCAGCTCTCGCTGCGTACACACCGCGCTCCCGCTACTATTGACATGCCACGCATCTCCAGTGAACTCAGCATTCAAAACGCGCCGACTTATTTATTAAATAACTTATTATTGCTCATTTAAAACCCTTTCTCTTTAAATATTAACTATATTTTTTAGTCATGACCATTATATTTTCAACCTCACCAGCATTTCATGCACGAGCACAATCAACCAGACCTTGTGTTTATTAGAATCACTGCATTATTATAAATAATATCACTATTTGGCACTAGATTCCTTTTTAATTTCTTTGACCTGGCCGGGGAATTACATTCCTCGTCCAGGTTATTTACCTACCTGTTTTTCAAAATTTTTAGTTTTTTAAAGTAGAGTCACTTATCAGGCAGAGCTGCCTCCCTCTTCTTTTCCTGTGCAGGCAGGAGAAGGGGAGGGAAATATTTTTGGGTACTGAGCTTGCTGAGTTAGATTTGGATGATGCAGGGAGTTGGGAAAAGGCTAATCTTGCTCCTTCCTAATCTCCCTGTGGGTTATATGAAACCCCGTTGGGTGGTAAAGGGCTTCTCACGGGGCCTGGACTAATCCCCGTTCCGAGCTTCGGCAGTGATGAAAAACGGCAGGTCTTTTCCATTGTTGTTTTCCTTTCCCAGTGTGCTTCCTTCCAAGGGAAAAAATTCAAAAGGCCGGCACAACATGTGAATATGTAATGAAATACTTTCAGTTGTGAATTGAAGTTATGTGAAATGGCTCGGAGACAAGAAATAAATTTCCTGAATCAGAAACAGTTTGCATTATTCGCGGGAAAATGAAAACATTATTTTCGGAAATGTTTGTTATTGTTCTTGTGAAGAAACATTTGGGACCAGAAAAATCATGCATTATAGACGGAAAACCCCTTTAAACGGGAAACTTATAAGCAGGTTCTACTGTATCATAAACAATGTAGCATTGTCTAGCAACTGTTAAGACGTAATCATGCTGTTCTCCTTACCCGCCTTGCATGTGGCGATGCGATGACCTTGCAAGCGGCAGTCTTCTTACCCCAACAACATAAAAGGAGCGGTAGGCTGCTATAGTCAGTTCACGACTGGAAGAGACTTTTGAAAATCAACCTTTGAAAAAACACCCTAGCCGTTAGCTACATGCATATAACATTACAAGCAGCGGCGAGCGCGGATACAGTTAGGCCGTCAGGTTGCCAGCACAAAGAGAGNTCCGGCCGACGCGAGTGTTGCCGTGCGACACAGACTAACAAAGGCTAGCTCGCGCGTGGCAACTGGGTAAACGTCACTTGCGATACAACGTGTTTAAACACTTAAAAAATATGAGTTTACAAATGTTTATATCGCTATAGGGAAAGGCTTCATTTACAGATTTGCATTATAGACAAAATAATTACCTTTCAAATGATAGGGAAAATGATGGTGAATTTAAAAACTATCGCAATAGCGGATGTGGCGCTATAGGACATACTCGTTATAATGCGGTTCTACTGTACCTATCTAGTTTCTGCAGCACATAAATTAACATTACATACTGAGTGAATAAATATTTGCAAAAGTACAAACACACTTATCAACTGTTAAACATGTTTTCTTGTTTCAGATGTAAATGGCTGCTCTATGACTAATATTTTATGATAAAGTTTTGACGAAATAATTCAAGACATGTGTTTTTAACACAAATAGCCAGGCAACTGGTGAAAGAGCATAAAGATGTAGTGCTAACCTGAGGAGCAATTTGAGGGCAGATGGAAGGCTGCTGCAGCAAGAGGGTAGGTCCTGGGGGCAACGTCATCTCCCCAGTATAACTGCCTTCTTCCTCGACGGCGCTCGCTCTCCCCTGCGTCTCCACTGCAATCCACGAGAACAGTCACCACATCTTCTGCTTCACAAAGGCACACGTATAAAAGCACATGTGTACATGCAGGTGCACAGTGTTGTAGTTGAGGGTATATGCAGTGATACGAAGTGTACCCTCTGCTTAACCTCACTCATTAAAATTTGTTTTCTCCTTTTTTCGTATACCTTCCGTTTTGATTTCGTTACTTATTTTTATTATATAACTTTGGCTAAATAATAAAAATATTGTTACGTGTCACTTCTTTTTCCACACGAGCGAGAAGGACAGAGTAGTGATATGATAGCGGGTGGCGAGTCACGAAGGGATGTTTGAATGACAGGAGAGTGATAATCCTACAAGGGTTTTGAGTTACAAAGGCGTGCCGCCACACATTCTTGCACATTACACCGCGATAAGCCTTTTTGCTGCTTGCACGCTCCTGACCTTCAGCAGATTAAGTTCCTGCATTTATCTGAATGAATTTTCTGGTTTTGATCGTCCTTGACTCTCTCAGCATGACTCCGGGTGAAGGGAATGTTCCAGATATTTGCTGCTGAACCTATAAAAGCGCATCAGACCTCTGAGTGGGCAGTTTTTATGGATAGGAGTTTGAGTGATTGCGCGACTTTGGGCAATAGAAGACAAGACAGAAGAGCAATGAAGGGCGAGGGAAGTGACCAGTGGGAGGAAAATCTGTGACTGTGACTGTGAACATCAGTGCAGTGAAGTGTGTGACTAGTAAGTAGGCTGGATTATTAGACTGGATGTGTGAGTGTGTTAATCGACTATATTCAAACAGAGACATATAGAAGGACTTTAATTAGAGTTGAGATAGACTTTATACACTGCGCTCATTGAGAAATAAAAAAAAAAGAGAAATAGTGGTAGATATATTAATGCTGTGAATAATAGCTACGTGAGTAAATTAAAATCAAATTTAGTTATTTTTATTAAGACCTCCATCTGTCACAAACTCGGATAGACACCTCTGTAGTGATGGGAGAATTTGATTTTTACAGCTTTGAGTCGAGTCAAGTTGTATGAAACTCGAGTCGAGTCAAGTTGAATTTCAAGTTGTATGAAAGTCGAGTTCAGTATAATATTTTTAAATTAAAATCGAGTTTGCACCATAAATGTAAATGTGTACCTTACATGGGTATAATAATCACCACTTATATCTTCCTCCCCCTCTTATAGTCACAGTTTACCAAGAAAAAGTTTGGGACTAGTTTTTACCAATAAGAATAATATTCTTTACCAGGGTGAGTGATTCACAGCGCTACTTTTTCCCTCTCACCGACAAATGAATGACTCTGGTAGGAATGGTAATGTCAGCTGCGCGATGCTGATAGAAAAAAAAGATAACTGTTGGAGGGGTGGAGTTGGAGGGTAGTCTAAAGCATGCCATCGCTCCCTCATTTTATCATGGCCACACTGGTTCTGCCTGAGGCGAACCACTTCAAGATGGCCACAGGTGACTTTGAACATACAACACAGTGGTATCAAAGAGTGTACAAAATGTATTTATTCAGGCCACTGCAGTCTAACTGTGGATTTCTACCAGAGCTCATACAGATTTCTGTTTAAATAATTTTTTCCTTTATCGATGTGAAAAAAAAAAAAACGTTTTCTGCTGATATGGGGATAGTAGTGTATTCGTGGTATCTAACTACTTTTTCAACAAAAAATTAAAAAAATTTTTTTTTAATATCTTAAATGGATTTCTTTTGTTATCCTGTTGTTAATAAATAAGTTTTCAAAGAAGAAGGAAGAGGAGGGGGGATATATATCATAAACCTTTCTTTCTTTCCTAAAAATATAACTAAAATTTTCTATGGAAACAACTTAATTTGGTAATAGAGAAAGAAAACCTTTGAACACAAAACATGTAGGAAAGACTGGTGAAGAGTGTTGAAGGCCTAGTAAGGGTACACGACCTCACCTGAGGGGTGCGACTTGAACAACTCCTGTCGCAAGTTCGGCAAGAAGCTGCCAATTCTGTCCCACGTAATGGTCCACAGTTGTGAGTGGCCTCCGTCTCCATTTGAGAACACCTCTGCTGAGTCCATCACCAGAATGATATTCTTCAGCGACTCAGGTATGGCCTCCAACTACAAGCAACAAACAACCACCTTACTTCACTTCCCTGCAACACTTCTTGCACGAACACTACTGCAAACACCATCTTTACAAGTGTGCTGCTTTTTTTTTTTTTTTTTTTAACTACACCACTTTCTGCATTTATCAATAAAGATTTTCAGAGCAAAGCCTAAGATATGTTGCTGTGCATAGAGCAACTCAAGTAGAAAATTGTCGTTAATTTACTTATTGACCAATTACATCTACAAATAAATTACTTTAAAATACGCAACATGAAACTAAACAGCTTTAAATATAGGATCCGGTGCCCAAGAAGAAAAGTTCTGCAGTGCCCCACTACCAGCTCGATGATTCAAACCAATCTGTCAGGATGCAATTATGTTGTACAACCTAATTTTTGCCTTGTTTTCCTGTGCAGCTGGAATTGTACTGCATTTAAACTATTGCCGCCACCGCTGAACTCTCATATCCCACTGAATATGAGAGTTCAGCGGTGGCGGCAAGAGTTTAAATGCAGTACAATTCCAGCTGCACAGGAAAACAAGGCAAAAATGTTTATCCTCCAAAATGACTATGTAACGTAACTCCTTGGAAATACTGTCTGTTGAATCAAAAACACTATTAGCTGAAAACTTATAACAACTACCCGATTACACATTACCGTTATTGATGTAAGTAAAGATGACCCTTTGTTGAGTATACCTTACTATGGAGCAGCTCCTTCCAACTGGCAGATANGACTAACAAAGGCTAGCTCGCGCGTGGCAACTGGGTAAACGTCACTTGCGATACAACGTGTTTAAACACTTAAAAACTATGAGTTTACAAATGTTCATATCGCTATAGGGAAAGGCTTCATTTACAGATTTGCATTATAGACGAAATAATTACCTTTCAAATGATAGGGAAAATGACGGTGCATTTAAAAACTATCGCAATAGCGGATGTGGCGCTATAGGCCATACTCGTTATAATGCGGTTCTACTGTACCTATCTAGTTTCTGCACCACATAAATTAACATTACATACTGAGTGAATAAATATTTGCAAAAGTACAAACACACTTATCAACTGTTAAACATGTTTTCTTGTTTCAGATGTTAAATGGCTGCTCTATGACTAATATTTTATGATAAAGTTTTGACCAAATAATTCAAGACATGTGTTTTTAACACAAATAGCCAGGCAACTGGTGAAAGAGCATAAAGATGTAGTGCTAACCTGAGGAGCAATTTGAGGGCAGATGGAAGGCTGCTGCAGCAAGAGGGTAGGTCCTGGGGGCAACGTCATCTCCCCAGTATAGCTGCCTTCTTCCTCGACGGCGCTCGCTCTCCCCTGTGTCTCCACTGCAATCCACGAGAACAGTCACCACATCTTCTGCTTCACAAAGGCACACGTATAAAAGCACATGTGTACATGCAGGTGCACAGTGTTGTAGTTGAGGGTATATGCAGTGATACGAAGTGTACCCTCTGCTTAACCTCACTCATTAAAATTTGTTTTCTGCTTTTTTCGAGTACCTTCCGTTTTGATTTTGTTACTTATTTTTATTATATAACTTTGGCTAAATAATAAAAATATTGTTACGTGTCACTTCTTTTTCCACACGAGCNGTTACTTATTTTTATTATATAACTTTGGCTAAATAATAAAAATATTGTTACGTGTCACTTCTTTTTCCACACGAGCGAGAAGGACAGAGTAGTGATATGATAGCGGGTGGCGAGTCACGAAGGGATGTTTGAATGACAGGAGAGTGATAATCCTACAAGGGTTTTGAGTTACAAAGGCGTGCCGCCACACATTCTTGCACATTACACCGCGATAAGCCTTTTTGCTGCTTGCACGCTCCTGACCTTCAGCAGATTAAGTTCCTGCATTTATCTGAATGAATTTTCTGGTTTTGATCGTCCTTGACTCTCTCAGCATGACTCCGGGTGAAGGGAATGTTCCAGATATTTGCTGCTGAACCTATAAAANTTGATCGTCCTTGACTCTCTCAGCATGACTCCGGGTGAAGGGAATGTTCCAGATATTTGCTGCTGAACCTATAAAATCGCATCAGACCTCCGAGTGGGCAGTTTTTATGGATAGGAGTTTGAGTGATTGCGCGACTTTGGGCAATAGAAGACAAGACAGAAGAGCAATGAAGGGCGAGGGAAGTGACCAGTGGGAGGAAAATCTGTGACTGTGACTGTGAACATCAGTGCAGTGAAGAGTGTGACTAGTAAGTAGACTGGATGTGTGAGTGTGTTAATCGACTATATTCAAACAGAGACATATAGAAGGACTTTAATTAGAGTTGAGATAGACTTTATACACTGCGCTCATTGAGAAATAAAAAAAAAAGAGAAATAGTGGTAGATATATTAATGCTGTGAATAATAGCTACGTGAGTAAATTAAAATCAAATTTAGTTATTTTTATTAAGACCTCCATCTGTCACAAACTCGGATAGACACCTCTGTAGTGATGGGAGAATTTGATTTTTACAGCTTTGAGTCGAGTCAAGTTGTATGAAACTCGAGTCGAGTCAAGTTGAATTTAAAGTTGTATGAAGGTCGAGTTCAGTATAATATTTTTTAATTAAAATCGAGTTTGCACCATAAATGTAAATGTGTACCTTACATGGGTATAATAATCACCACTTATATCTTCCTCCCCCTCTTATAGTCACAGTTTACCAAGAAAAAGTTTGGGACTAGTTTTTACCAATAAGAATAATATTCTTTACCAGGGTGAGTGATTCACAGCGCTACTTTTTCCCTCTCACTGACAAATGAATGACTCTGGTAGGAATGGTAATGTCAGCTGCGCGATACTGATAGAAAAAAAAAGATAACTGTTGGAGGGGTGGAGTTGGAGGGTAGTCTAAAGCATGCCATCGCTCCCTCATTTTATCATGGCCACACTGGTTCTGCCTGAGGCGAACCACTTCAAGATGGCCACAGGTGACTTTGAACATACAACACAGTGGTATCAAAGAGTGTACAAAATGTATTTATTCAGGCCACTGCAGTCTAACTGTGGATTTCTACCAGAGCTCATACAGATTTCTGTTTAAATAATTTTTTCCTTTATTAATTTAAAAAAAAAAAAAAAAAACGTTTTTTGCTGATATGGGGATAGTAGTGTATTCGTGGTATCTAACTACTTTTTCTACAAAAAATTTAAAAAAATTTCTTTTAATATCTCAAATGGATTTCTTTTGTTATCCTGTTGTTAGTAAATAAGTTTTCAAAGGAGAAGGAAAAGGAGGGGTGATATATATATATATATATATATATATATCATAAAACTTTCTTTTCTTCGGAAAGTAAGCTAAAAATATAACTAAAATTTTCTATTAAAACTTAATTTGGTAATAGAGAAAGAAAACCTTTGAACACAAAAAATGTAGGAAAGACTGGTGAAGAGTGTTGAAGGCCTAGTAAGGATACATGACCTCACCTGAGGGGTGCGACTTGAACAACTCCTGTCGCAAGTTCGGCAAGAAGCTGCCAATTCTGTCCCACGTAATGGTCCACAGTTGTGAGTGGCCTCCGTCTCCATTTGAGAACACCTCTGCTGAGTCCATCACCAGAATGATATTCTTCAGCGACTCAGGTATGGCCTCCAACTACAAGCAACAAACAACCACCTTACTTCACTTCCCTGCAACACTTCTTGCACGAACACTACTGCAAACACCATCTTTACTAGTGTGCTGCTTTTTTTTTTTTTTTTTTTAACTACACCACTTTCTGCATTTATCAATAAAGATTTTCAGAGCAAAGCCTAAGATATGTTGCTGTGCATAGAGCAACTCAAGTAGAAAATTGCCTTTAATTTACTTATTGATCAATTACATCTACACATAAATTACTTTAAAATACGCAACATGAAACTAAACAGCTTTAAATATAGGATCCGGTGCCCAAGAAGAAAAGTTCTGCAGTGCCGCACTACCAGCTCGATGATTCAAACCAATCTGTCAGGATGCAATTATGTTGTACAACCTAATTTTTGCCTTGTTTTCCTGTGCAGCTGGGATTGTACTGCATTTAAACTATTGCCGCCACCGCTGAACTCTCATATCCCACTGAATATGAGAGTTCANGGATTGTACTGCATCTAAACTATTGCCGCCACCGCTGAACTCTCATATCCCACTGAATATGAGAGTTCAGCGGTGGCGGCAAGAGTTTAAATGCAGTACAATTCCAGCTGCACAGGAAAACAAGACAAAAATTTTTATCCTCCAAAATGACTATGTAACATAACTCCTTGGAAATACATTCTGTTGAATCAAAAACACTATTAGCTGAAAACTTATAACAACTACCCAATTACACATTACAGTTATTGATGTAAGTAAAGATGAACCCTTTGTTGAGTATACCTTACTATGGAGCAGCTCCTTCCAACTGGCAGATAAATGACCATAGTGACTTGCATCGTCACCACGGCACACCAGTTCTATAGCTGCAGCCTGCCATACACCTACTTCCACGGACTCAGCATACAAGCCACATTGTGGCTCTAGCCTTATCAGTGCAGTACACAAACTAGACTACACCATGTCTCATACACAAGATACAGGGATTTAAAAGAAGTTCTTCAATGTTAAGTTCTTTATACACAGATGTTACTACTAACTTCTCTGATGAGATTTTTGATCATGTCATCAACATGCACCCATTACCAGCATCATGCTCTTTTTCATGGTTGGTTTGTCTACTATGCTAGCAGAAATGGGCCATCTACTTTACACAGTCATTTTCAAGTAGTCAGTAGGACAGGTCAGCTCAAGTACATCCACAGAAAGGTCTCTCAACTTCATAGTGCAACAAGCCCAGCTACAGTACTCTTAGACTGCAGTGGGTAGCTAATCAAACAATTTTATATTTATACACTACTATACAACTTGACAGTTTGTGTCATGTATTTTTGTATGTATGAACTTATTCTGTCAAAACCGCATAACTTCTTGGCTGTTGATAATAGCTAGCTATCAGGAAACAGCGCGCGTCATGCACTCTTTACTGCAATCTAAGAGTGAGACGAACTATAGCAGAAGGTAGCTACGCCTGTCTTGTCCAGCGCTCTCTCACTGTCTTCTCAGTACAAGCCCCACCAGCAATGGAGGAGGGCTGCCATTTATACACAGACACAGCAACCTGTTCTACAGTCCAGAGTCTGTGTGGACATTGCAAGGATGCCAAATGATGTTGGAGAAGGACATCAAAGGACTGTATGCAATGCAGCAGATCAGCAAGCAGGAACCCCAAACTAATTGTTCTACCCCAGCAGCAGGACCATCTGACACACACCCTTATCCAGTCAGACTCTGGGATGCAATTGCTACCCCTGGTGCCCTTTGTAAGCCCAACATCAGGTAACATGTGTCCCAGTTGGCCATCTAGGCTGCATGAACATGACAATATTACACTACTCTAACAACTCTAGAAAAAGTAACTTCTGTATGCATCCTTCACCATTATTCATGTCAATACACCAAAAATTGGTGTAAAGAAGCATATCTCCATCATCTTGTGATGCAGAATAGGGGTGGTGGGTAAAATACTTTTGGAGATTTCCTAAAAACTATATACACATACCTATTCTATATACAGTTAACTCTCAATTCTACAACCTTTCATGGTTCCTGGGAAAAGGGTCATTATTTCAAAGGGTTCATTATTGGGATATGTATTAATTTTGACCCATCTCCTTACCCATATACACAAAAGTTGTATGTTTTAATATTGTACTTATGCTGTATCTAAATGGCATGCCACGATACTTGAAAATTATTTCTCAAAATTGTTACCTTTATAAAATTGAAACTGGCCAAATAGGGGGTGCCTTATCTGAGTTAGTAATACAAGAAAGGTGGGGGAGGAGAGACACAGACACAACCTAATTGGCAAAAGGAAAGTCGCAGGTACCCAAATCTTCCCATGTCAAAGTTCCAGCAGCATCCCCAAGGGGGTAACTCTGCCATTACCATCATCATATTGGGACTAGTATTGTCAGCCATGAGGAGCTACCGCAGCAAAGAACTTACAAGAGGGAGGCTGTGTGGCGAAGGGCCTAAGCCAGGTTTCCNTCAGCCATGAGGAGCTACCGCAGCAAAGAACTTACAAGAGGGAGGCTGTGTGGCGAAGGGCCTAAGCCAGGTTTCCCAACCAGTATGGATCAGGCAGAGCTAGCCAGGCAGGGATGGTTGTCCCGTTAACCCATCCTCGCAAAGTCATTCCAAAATGACCACAGGGTAACCATGACAAATCTAATTTTATACAATGGAGAACTGAAATGCTTTCAAAAACATGTCAAGCTAAATTTTCAAAACTAAATAAAATTTTTAAACTTATATTTGTTCTTCTCTTTATGTTATATTAGAGTAAGATTATCGGAAAAACTTATATTAGAAGTTCAAAGTACAAGGTGAATATTTTAATCCTTAAAACAGAGTGGAACTATGTAAAATTACAGAACTTTGAAAAAAGGCTTACAGCTATATGAGTGAAGTAAAGAAGTTTTGGCAGCTTCTTGAGAACCTGTGAGAGCGAAGCAAGGTGGCTATGGAGCAGTAGGTACCGGAATGCGTGGGCAGTTGACCAGCNTGGAGCAGTAGGTACCGGAATGCGTGGGCAGTTGACCAGCTGCATTGTAGACATGATTCCCACATGTAAAAACCTGGGAGTGATCCCACTGGGAATCAAACCCAGTTCGCCTTTGCGAAGGGGGTGGGGGGAAGTGCTCTAGCGATTATGTAAACCGTAACCCATACGGCCATATGTAAATAATTGGTGAAACAAGTGACTGTGTGATTCAAAAGCAGTAGCAAATAAATGAAGAGGACCATGTTAATGTAGATGAGAGGGGATAAGAGAAGATGCAAGCAGTAGGAAGTAGCAGTGAGGAGTGGCAGGACAGGAACTGAACAGAGATGGAAGTAGGGGTGTTACCAGCAGATCACTGTTGTCCACACGCATGTATTTGTCCATGAAGTCTAGGATGGTGAGCCAGAGGGCAGTGAAGGTGGGCAGCGACAGCAGTGGTGTTAAGTGGTGCAGAAACACCTGTAAAACACACATTGTCACGTCACGTGGCCCACCACTGATAACTCACCTCACACAGGTATAAATATTTATATATATATATATATATATATAGACACATACACAAAAATACATACACAATACACACAAACTCCAACACATACAACATCGGGAAACATGGAAAAGGATGAAGCATGTGTACAGCTATTCATGCATAGAGGCCACAGACTACTGTACCTATAAGTTAATAAGTTATTACAACACAGGTACAAAGTAGGCATATGTATTAGGGGTGCCAATTTGTAAACAATATCAGGGGTGCTTAAAAAATTGGGGAGATAAAAGAAACGTTAAAGTTTTCAAAAGTGGTGCAGCTTAAGACCAAAATTAAGGTTGATGCCAGCAACTGCCTGTTACTACACTAGAANATGGTGAGCCAGAGGGCAGTGAAGGTGGGCAGCGACAGCAGTGGTGTTAAGTGGTGCAGAAACACCTGTAAAACACGCATTGTCACGTCACGTGGCCCACCACTGATAACTCACCTCACACAGGTATAAATTTATATATATATATATATATATATATAGACACATACACAAAAATACATACGCAATACACACAAACTCCAACACATACAACATCGGGAAACATGGAAAAGGATGAAGCATGTGTACAGTTATTCATGCATAGAGGCAACAGACTACTGTACCTATAAGTTAATAAGTTATTACAACACAGGTACAAAGTGGGCATATGTATTAGGGGTGCCAATTTGTAAACAATATCAGGGGTGCTTAAAAAATTGGGGAGATAAAAGAAACGTGAAAGTTTTCAAAAGTGGTGCAGCTTAAGACCAAAATTAAGGTTGATGCCAGCAACTGCCTGTTACTACACTAGAANGAAAGTTTTCAAAAGTGGTGCAGCTTAAGACCAAAATTAAGGTTGATGCCAGCAACTGCCTGTTACTACACTAGAAAACACTGCTTACAGCACACAACTGTATGTATAATAGAACTAGCAAAGTAAAATTAAAGGTTTAAAGGGCTGAAATATTGCAATCAGCCTAGAATATATACGCCATGGTTAGACTTCAATGTGTTTATTCTCTGGAGAATAAACCTGGCGACCCATACTATCTCCTACTCTTATCATAATTACTTGGTACCGGCAGAAGTTAAATTAAAACATGTGACGACAAGACAGCATGTTCAATCGACCAAAGTCAAACTCTATTCTCAAAGACTGTCAAAATTGATTTTCCTACAAACATTCAGTAAGAATCAATGGGGAGTGTTGGATATATGCAGTGCGACATGTAACGTTTTTCAACTGGACTGAAAATTTGAATTCCACACCAGTTCACCATATTGGATGAACAACCAGTCCTCAAAACATGGCATCGGTAAGATTATTACTGTATCGCATCGCTAGCATTTTCTGGCCATCTGGCCTGGATTATTACGGTTATACACAATGTAATGCACGGCAAGTTATGCCCGACATTCGTGAACTATCAGTTACAGTTCAAAAACTGTCAATTCTGTTTGGGAATAGGAAACAGAAAACCTATTCACATACGGCACCTGACGGCCTAAATTCGTATTTTCCAGTTGCCCGTTTTTGATAAACGGCCAGATCGGTAAACATACATGGCAACTTCACGTCTGTGAACAAGCCAAAACGTATTAGTCGCGTTGCAAAATTCGTACAGTTAACGGAACTTTGAAATAACTTTAAAGGCCGTAACCTGCAAACCAAGGCCGCAAGAAGGCTGCAGCTACGCCTGAAGTGCAATACGTAAATTTAACTTACTTTTAGTTCGAGCCAGTGAGACAAGGTAGTTATATGAAGCATCATGCAACAATGAATCAAAGTTAGAAGATCTAAAATTACTGATTGAAGAAATGAATTATTGGCAAATTTCTTTGTGCTTTGCGCCAAGCCACCAGCAGAGGTAGCTATCGACATGGAGGAAGTGAAGCAACAATTTAATGGGTATGAAGCTGTATTTCATGAATTACGCAAGATTCACAACAAGCAAAAGTTAAAAAGGGCAGCAGTCACATCCAATAGCATGAATGATAATGCTTCTAGCAAGTGTGTGTTCAATCAAGTCCCGGTGTTGCCAACTTTGCCATTGCCAACTTTTAGTGGTAATAGGGCTGAGTGGACTGGTTTCGCCACATTGTTTAATTCAATGATCGGCAATGCCCCAAATTTAACCAAAGTGCATAATCCATTATTTACTAGGTTGTCTAAAGGGCAAAGCTCGTGATTTGGTAAGTAATATACCAGTCACTGATAAAAAATACACTGTGATGTGGGAAATGTTGGAAAGTAAATTTAAAATCCTGCAAATTACTGCCACAGTTCATGCTGATGCACCACGAGCGCTCTTTTATACATATCTTAGCCTCAGCGTCTGTTGCTCCCTTTGGTGTACCATAGTGCAGAACGCTGCAGTTTATTTCGCCTCTGTACTGTTCCTATTCAGAAGCAAGTAACCCCTTGCTGCCTGGCAGGCCAGCAATCTGCACACGGCGCACTCTAGTCTGAGTGGGTGGACCCCTCGCTTGCCTTGCCCTGGCCGGCAGGCACTGAACACTTATGCTCGTCGCACATCAGGGGAGGTTACCCCATCCATGCGGCCTGCTTCAGCCACCCCTCGCTCTCCACATTTCTCAAAGGTATTTATTCCTATGCATGCCCTCCACACAGGGCAGTTCACGAGCAGTCCTGACCAGAGCATCTTATGCAACTCTCGCTATCTCGCCATGCTTACCATACTGTCCAGTTAAGATGATTTGTCCACTGCCTGTGGAGTAGCTAGTGTGTTCACTGGCACAAGACATCTATGTGCAAATGTGTTTTTTCTCCTTTTATATTTATTTTTGTGAAAATGTGCTATTTTCGGTGGGCAGATTGTTGGGTATATGCAGTGTGACATGTGACGTTTTTGTAATGAACAGTAAATTTTAATTCGGCGCCAGTCTATCATATTAGATGAACAACCAGTCCTCAAAACATGGTGTCTGTAAGATGATTACTGTGTCGTATCGCTAACAGGGCGGTCAAATCAATCAAATCACGTTCACACACCGCATGAAATTCGCTGGTTGGAGTGTCAGGCGTGACTAAGAGTGACCTGATTACCTCTGGGCAAACTTAAGTTAGGGAGACAGTCGCCTGCTCCTTTTTTGTCAAGGTTGACTGCTAGTACCTTACCCCATGCCATTCACCCATAGAGGAGGCACGAAGTGGAATGATAAGAGGACAGCTACTGTCCCTGTGACTGATCAGTTACTATGTCACCCAGTCCCATCAGCCCTCAGCTGCACCACCCGCTGGGAACGAGTTAAAGCAGCCCGTAGACTGCTGGGGCCTAAACTCTCAGTTCCCCCCTTGTCACTTATACGAGTCGCCCACAGGACTGTTGGAGAGCCTCACCCCGTCATCGCCCCGACTATGCCTGGGCCTACCTGTGGCTCTGGGCATCACCGGCACTGTCAGCTGCCAATAGCCACCAGTGACTTCCTCTGGCACCCAGCCGTAACCAGCTCAGTCGAACACCAGCCCGAGGACACAGACTCCGCCAGCCACCCTAGGATGGATCCCCGGACTTTGACACCAGTCTGCAGACAGTAGTCAACCCTGAGTATGACCGGTCCAACGTAAACCAGCACAGGCATCTCTGCCTTAGCCACCTGGAGGGCTCTAAGTATCGCCAACGACTACATACCTTGCCGATGGCCTACCCGTCCGACACTGTATGCAGGTCTCCCCAGAGTCAAGTGTACAATTATACAGATTTCACTTCAGTAAAGATTGGAGAACCCTGTGACTCTGACCTGACACACTAAAACCCTTGCTCACGTGTGATGAGCACCTCTTCAGCCTAGCTGTCACGCGCCAGCTTATACCCATCCTCTTACATACTTCTAGACTGCAACATCAGAGAAAGAGTGACTCAACTTGAACCATTTGAGGCAGCAGTGTCAGGTTTTCATCAAAAGCACACTTCCATTCTACAAACAGATGTCACCCTGCTGTCAGAAAAGCATCTTCAATTTGATGGAGGGAACAGAACTGTTTTCATCTAGAGCTAAGGAGGAAGAAGAAAATTTTGAGAGACAAAAGGCGTGAACAGAAAAAATTGCAGCCCAAGTTCTTGCGCCTCACCAAAAATTTTGTATTTCTTCCTTTTACTAGAAGCTGCATTATATTATCATGTTAAATTCGATCTATATTTTTAACTGGCTTCAAATTTTACACTAAGAACAAGATCTAGGAACAAGCCCACATGCATTGTTTGACGCGCCACAGGCGACATCACAATCCATTCTAGCTTCGCCACAGCCGTGGGCCCCTTTCAAGATGAAGAAACATTGACACGAGGCAAGGTTCTTGACTTGTAGTAGCCTGTGCACCTCTGTCGCTGCCCCTGTTCTGTGCTGTTACACGCCATTGCTAACACATTTGCCACTTCCTCTCTATGCTTCAACGCTGGAGTGTGCTGCGCCGCCTGCCAGAAGGCAGCCCGCAAGCCACCACCACTTGCCTCTTTGGTGGGTGGGCCACCTCCTGCTCAAGGCTGCGCTGGGCCGGCTGGTACCCCACACACATCCTCGACGTGCAGGAGGGGTAGTTACCCCCATTCTCATGCAACCCTCGCTCGCCAAAAACCCCAGAGCAGTATATAGGCCACGGACAGGCCATGTTCGATGCAGTTCACTGGGAGTAGTTCCCCAGCCTGAACTCTGTGACAATTGTCCATTTGTCTTCCACACGTACATCAGTTACAGCTTACTCAAGAGCTGACTGGGAGTAAGTCCCTAGCCTGAACACCACACTGCTAGCCTGCTATCTCTACGTTTCGGAGATCAGTGTGTACAGTCAACCAGAGTTTGCAGTGCGCCCGCGCTGTCAAGACTGTATCATGCACCTTACTTTATGCTTGGTCCTCGCCCATCAGGCTNAGAGTTTGCAGTGCGCCCGCGCTGTCAAGACTGTATCATGCACCTTACTTTATGCTTGGTCCTCGCCCATCAGGCTTTTTTGGGCATAGGTCTAGAGTCTGTGTTCGGCATTTTGCCATTAAAGACACTTGCTCTCAAGTCAGCCTTCTGCTTTCACAGCTACCCTGCCTACCACTATCCTACATTAAAGGAGCCCCATCTCTGTGGAGCTGTAGCCCACTCGACTGTTGCATGCACCCTTCTGTAAATGATTNAGGAATGCCAACAGCCACCCCTGTCAGGGAGCTCCATCTCTTTAATATACTTAGATCTATGGAGACTTCCCGCCTTCCTGCATAACATGAAAGCGGTTGCCACTATCCTACTATTTCACCTTCAGTCAAGTGCTTCAATCTGCCGGCGACTTCCTGCATGCCAACACACTTGCTGGAGGCCAGTAGTAAGGCCTACCAACCACACCCACCTGCTTCTGCCTTCTTTCTCTCAAGCCGTGCCTGCCCCTATGTTACACCTACTACCTTCCTCTCTACGCTATCTTCCCCCTTATGCCTCGCCACAGGGCTAACTAGGATAAAGCAGCCAAACAGGGACAAGCCCTGATTAGAGGCCTGGTAGAGAATGGACAGACTGCCAACTGTGTGTATTCTTGGAAGAGAGAGGAAGCATCTCGGCACAGGGGTACATCAACCAGCCCGACCAACGGAAGCAGAAATCCACACTACAAAATACTTTAGCACGTCCTCCATGCCNAACCAGCCCGACCAACGGAAGCAGAAATCCACACTACAAAATACTTTAGCACGTCCTCCATGCCGTCTTGCCCCTGCCTCCTAAGCCACCAAAGAAACCAGAACATTATAACCAACCCTCAGCTGCAGACAAGGCGGTTCGATGCTTAGAACTCCCAGCATGCTACGTACACACCTTCCCTGAGTTCAAAGCCAGCCAACACCAACTAGCGCTCCTCCCACATGCTGAGCAGCCCATAAATAGAATCTCCAAGGGCAACCAGTTCTTCTCCCAGGATCTATAGTTGCTCCACTTTAAAAGGTGCAAGGTCAAGTAGATCCCAGGATATAATGAAAACCAATAAAAATAATTTTAGTGGCACTACCTTCCAAAATNTGGTGCAAGGTCAAGTAGATCCCAGGATATAATGAAAACCAATAAAAATAATTTTAGTGGCACTACCTTCCAAAATGGCAGATGATTGAAGCTATTTTGTAATTAGACAATTTAGTTCACGTGCACATGCACGAGCACATGCACACGAACACACACACATAATGTAACAAGAGAACTGGAAAAAAAACTAAAAGAAAATATCAGCATTTAAATACGTAATAAGAAACTTATTTATAAATATTTTACGTGTCCTTCTACAGCATTTTTTAACTTTGATTTTTAAAGTGGCATTAAAATCAGTTTATTTGTTCCAGATATAATACGTGATACATATAGGTATACCCCAGCAGCCATTTGAAAAAAAGTGGCTCATATTTTAAAGTTCCATAATTCAGACTGTCTGTAATATAATGGTCTGGTCTGTGTTTACCCATTGCTTAACGACAATGGTACATCGTAATTACCCTTCCAGTACATCATTGCATACTTTTACTTTTACTATATGTCCATATTAAAATTATTTAAAATTATAATATATAACACAAACTCTGATTTTTACATTAAAAAAAACCACTGAGGATGCACTTTGTGCTTGAGTTTCCCTAAAAGATACACAACACTCAATGCTTATAATTAATTTTGGTGACAAAGGGAGGTTTTATAATGCATGCGCTTTATTCAGAAGAAATCTCTCTCCAGGAATAAATTAATATTTCACTATTTCAATTAATTTCAAACTAGACACAACCAAACAGCAGAGTCTGTGTAAAACACATATTTTTAATGCAATTTTAAAATTTGTTTAGTGTTAAAATAGATTTGTATGTGTAAAAATTCATTTTAAGAACTAAAATTTACATTTTTTTTGCATGATTCTAAANTTTGTTCAGTGTTAAAATAGATTTGTATGTGTAAAAATTCATTTTAAGAACTAAAATTTACATTTTTTTTGCATGATTCTAAACATTGGCAAAAACTTATTGCAGAAGTTGTGCAACACAATGGGCATAAGGGCAGCTGATGGCACAGTTTCAGACCTTGGAGAGGAGGGTAGCAGCACGGATGCGAGTCTCCTCCATGCTTGCAGGGTTGGCACTGTCGACGGGCCGGAGTAGCTGAGCCAGCAGCGGGAAGAGCACCTTATTGAAGCACGCCTCCCATTCATCGGCCATCAGAGTCTGGAGGTCATGGACCAACAGCGCTCTCTGCAGGTACATCAGTGCACTCACACGCACCTGCAACACCACACACACACAGTATGTACCAGCCCCTGCCTCCATGTCGAAGTAAGTGCTGCGCATACTGCACAACCGCATACATATTTACACTGTCTTTCTCTTAGTGCGTGAATGAGTGTGTGAAGAGATTTGGGCGGCTCTTAACAGTGAGGTCTTGAGAGCCGATGAGGTCATTGGGGTGAGTATGGAGCAGTGCCGGAATGAAAGGGCAGGGGAAATAGGAGATCTCTGAGAAAACCCCTCAACTAGGGGCATCATCTAGCACGATTCCACACATGAGAAAATCTGGAATTGGCCCAGCCTGAGATTGAACCCAATTCACCTTGGTGGAAGGCGAGTAGACTAACCGCTCAGGCACCACGACCTCTCTTCTCTTAGTGAATAACTAACTAATTATCATCATTACCATCATCCTTACCGGTTTCCAGCCCCCATCTTTCTCTCACTCCACCACTCAACCGTCTCTCACTGTTCCCCAGTCTTCACCTCTCCTGCTCACTCCCTCAGCCACTTGCCCTTCCCACCTCTTCTTTGATGTTCCTTGCAGCCTTTTACTTCAATTCCAACATCCTTCTCATCAACCTCTCACTTCCCATCCTCTTGACATGCTCATTAAACCTCATCTTGTCTCCTCTACAACCTCTGCCAGCCATTTTATTTCTGTTTCATCACCTCTCCTAGCAAGACTCTCGTAGGGATGGCCACGAGCCAAAACCCCATAGTCAACATCAACTTTTTTTGGGAACTGTCTCAAAGTGCAGCTTAGGAAGCTTGTCTTCCTGGCCAATACTAGAGCAGTTGTCACTTGGACTATCGACCCTCCAGTAAGTGCATGGGTCCGCCAGCAACGTCTCGCNCTGGCCAATACTAGAGCAGTTGTCACTTGGACTATCGACCCTCCAGTAAGTGCATGGGTCCGCCAGCAACGTCTCGCTTGCCAGGTCACCTGCTTGGAAACGATAGGCCAACCCCTGAGGAGCACCATTTTACATGACACCTGGGCCCACCAGCAACGTCTTGCTCGCCAGGGAGCCACAGGAGCGGTCGCCCCTACACCTGCTGCTGTAACCCTCAGTAACAGTCGCCCAGGGGGGAAGAGCCTTGGCGCCACCCATCAACTGCCATTCCCACTAAAGGTACGCTTCGGGTCACATTATTAGAATATGACTCTGTTGTTTTATAACAATTTCAATCAAACCTAAATGTAACTTTTTATTCGTTAGTTTAAATCAGTACATATGTATTTCAGTGAAGACTAAATAAAAAAATATTAAACCATAAGGATGAATCTACAATATGACGGGAGTACACTTGGTCATAAAGCACACTATAACACAGTGGCAGTCAATCTTGTACTCTATCAAGATATTTAGACCTAAAACTACCTAAGAACAATCGCAAACATTTGAGTCTTCCATGAATTTCACACCATCCACATACAGCTTCAATTTATGTGCAGGTAACAATATTTTAATTAGAACACAAAAACACACCATCCCTTCTAATCAGTCATTACATCCCACAGAATCACCATATACTGATCTTCGACAGATATTTCAATTTTGGTTCATACACTTAATGTACAAGACTCCGTTAGGGTTTTTGAACAAACCAGTTTCCCTCCAGTAATAAAGCATAGGACCATTGAGGAAAAAAAAAGTAATAAAACTGACGTAAAATTAAAATAACAGCAAACACTAGTAAGAAGCCTGTCCACTGTTAAATATTATTCCAACACAAATTCACAATTCACACCCTAAACAGACAAAAAACGAGTAAAGATATTACTAGAGATAAAATGAAAATACTTCTTNCAAATTCACAATTCACACCCTAAACAGACAAAAAACGAGTAAAGATATTACTAGAGATAAAATGAAAATACTTCTTACATAGTGCAAATGTTTTC
Organism: Clitarchus hookeri; assembly: GCA_002778355.1. Lineage (NCBI taxonomy): Eukaryota > Metazoa > Arthropoda > Insecta > Phasmatodea > Phasmatidae > Clitarchus > Clitarchus hookeri. The sequence continues at coordinate 477,701 of NQII01000155.1, read as the reverse complement.
ACAAAGTTTCTAACCGTAAACCTGTCAAGTTTTTCTAGAGGGAAGTGACAGAAACCTCTAGATTTTTTTTCTTGGCCGTCTGAAAATTGCCGCTGTAGTCTATTTGTGGTTTCTTCACACATTTTTGAATCAAACCTTTGAAAAATCACCCAATGTAGGACGTGTTTAGTTATTTCCTAAATATGCCATGTATCACAATCATTTTATACCCCTGTTATCATAAAAATATCTTATTTTATGTTAATTTGAAGTTTTCCTTGCATTTTATTTATAAATTATATTAATTAATTTATCATAAATATGTAGAAAAACAGTGAGAAAACATGTGTGTTGGTAGCACCTAGTAATAAATAGTTCTCGTGCAAAATATCACTATAACTGAGTGCGTACGAATTTGGTGCGTTGTCCTTTGGTGTATTTTTCTAGATTTAAATAAACTTAGTTTGCACGAGGCAAAGGAATATCCTGGAAGTAGAACTTTAGCAGACCTTTAGAAAAATGTGAAGTACCTGTGAATGGATAATAACAGATATGTGCAATTTTACAAAAAGTGGATTCCAATGTAGCTGTTTTTTTAATGTATCACACTATCTCCGTTCATCGTACTTACAAAACAGCCGGATGGCAGTGTTTAGACATGTGTCTTTTTGTGCCACGAAATGTTCACGTAGCAGTATTTGCATTTTGTTCAGTTTATCGGGCAGTAGAAGACTCTACATAAAACTCCCCTGCATGATCAAAAACGGTTACTATTTTCACCATTCTTAACCAATTTTGCAACATAAGCAGAAGACTAAAATTACTACCCTTGCTCGTTCTCACAAAACCTAACCAATAATCACAGAAGAGAAAATGAGTAATGTCAGGAGTGTTTACGAATTCCGAGCGAATGTTTAATGCGTAATTATAATATTCATCTGTGTTATATCCACATATTTACTCTCGTAATATCACAACATTTTTGGTTAGCATTGCTTGATTACAAGTAATATTATCAGCACATATGTGAAATAAATAAGAAGTAATTCTGTATATTACATGGAAAATTGTAACACTAATTGTTTGCAAGAGTTTTCATAGTAAAAAAAAGTTCAGTAAATGTTGTGCAATTTCATTGGTGTTTCCTAAATATGGGAATTATTACAGGATTTTGCGAATAAAGGTGATTTCTCCACATTTTGCATCATATCATGTTATTTTGTGGTTCGAGAAAATTTCTAGGCCCTGGGTATTGGCCATGGCTTGTATCAAAGAAATACCCTTCACATTCAAGTGGACCGATTTTAGAAAACCAAGAAAGTATGAAATTAGAACGGCTGTATCAGGAATCAGACCCAGGTCCTCATGAATGGACGTCAAGTATGTTACTACTACTACTACTAAGATATTCTGAAAGGTTGGTGATCATTGCACTTTGTGCCTTGGAAAATTTCACGCTGCTTATTGTTTCTATGCCGTACATCACATCTCAATGAGCTGAGAAAAGAATGTGAAATACGTCCCAGGTGTGTACTGTGAGTGTGGACATAAGTGTGAATTGATTTGCACATGTACGTATCTACCATATTACTAATTGAAAAGCATAGAGAAACAGCAAAAGAATAAGCCCACCTCATTGCGAGCATCACAGCAGAGGCGCGCAATGCCCTGCAGCAGGGGGCACCATCCATGCTGCCACAGAGAGACGGGCTGCGTGTCCACGCTCTCCTCCTCCCACCACCGGAAGATGTGCGCAGTGCGGGTGTGCAGTGTGTGCATCAGATCCAGTAGCTGCAACACACACCACACCACTCCTGACCTCAAAGAGTCTCTGACCACAATATACACACTCACAACACACATCACAAGTTCTCAAATATGCATATTTCTTATACACATTCTCACATATTCTTATACAGTATTTTTTTTATCCAAGTCAAACATTTCTGAGAAACAAGATTGAAATTAAATAAATAAATAAATGAATAAATAGCTCTAAATATACTAGTGATGGCCGAGTTTGATTTTTACAGCTTCGAGTCGAGTTAAATCAAGTAGTATGAAACTCGAGTCAAGTCGAATCAAGTTCAGTGTAAATTTTTTTAGTTAAAATCAGGTTGCACCAAAAATGTAAATGTTTACCTATGAACATGGGTATAACCTCCACCCCTTATAACTTCCTCCCCTTCTTATAGTCACAGTTTACCAAGGAAAAAGGTTGGGATTAGTTTCCACCAAAAAGAATAATTATTCTTTGCCTGGGTAAGTGATTCACAATGCACTTTTTCCCTCTCATTGACAAGTGAATGACAATGGTAAGAATGGTAATGTCAGCCGCATTATGCTGATAGAAAAAATAATATAACTGTTGCAGGCGTGTAGTAGGAGGGTAACTTTCAGGATGGTCTGTCAGCATGCCACCAGGTAAGCGGACAGGCAGTCCACATTTAAAGTTTTTGTTACATAATAGTTGTTCTTTTTTTTAAACACATGTTTATAAAACAGTAATTAGATGAAAAATGTAATGACAAGTTTACCATTATGCATCTTTCTGCTTAAGGTGTGATGTGCCATGAGAAAGGCTTTTCATGTTTAAATACCTTACATCTTATGGTTGTACGTATTTGTGTCCTGCTGAGACTGTACCTGTCTACGTTGACAAGTTACCAGTCCCCTTATCTGATGTCCCCCAGCTTGGGGGCAAAGCTTTGCGGGAAGCAAAATGGCTCAAGTCACGAATATAATGCCCACCAAATTTGATGACAGCCAAACAACACGAACTTCAAGCACCTGTCAAGGCATGTAGCCGGGAGCAGTTTAACAACGTAAAATTATTGATTCGCAAAACACGAAAAGTGATTGATAGGAGTGAATATTTGTTGTTTATAACCAAAAAGCATTATGACTCAACTAGCACGTTCAGTAGCTCAACGTCAGCTGTAAACAAAACTCGACCCAAGTGATGAGTCAATCTTTGTTGACTCCACTCGATTTTTCAAGACTCAACCTATCACTTAGCTTTGGTGACAACCGGTACGGTTTGCAGTATATCAGGCGGTTATGGGTCAGCCAGATTTCGTGTTGTATACTTCTGGTCTAATGTAATTTTTCCCCTGTGCCCAAAAGCCTGAGAAATCTTTCCAAGTATGTTAAGTAGTTGTCGGAAATCTGGTCCCTCCAGCTGGTGGTTTGTGTCTTCTGGTTTTATCGGCATGGAGCCTGCATCCTCACATGATTGTTCCCAGCTTATGGTCATTCACTCTTGGTTACCTACATAGATGCGTTTCTGCCTGATACAGTGTTGGCGTTGTAGCATGGTTGTCTCAAGATTATTTCCCCTTATGTGGGGAGCGACTAAAAATTCAGCCTGGTGGTTGCGATTCCTGACTTTAAAGTGGAGGTTAACCGTGCCCTCTATTTTAAGTAGCTGATTGGGTTGGGCCATGTGCACCTTTCTTCCTTCGTGTCTGAGGTAGGCGCGTTGGCCGGCGGTAAGTAGTAGATCATCACACACGAAATTCCCAGTCCCCGCAGAGTCTAGTAACGTTGCTGCTGTTTTCCCATTGGTGGCTACTTCGATACGTTGTGCCTTGGAGGGGTCGTCCCCTTCGGTTAACGTTTGAATGGCGGGGGTGGACACCTGTCACTACTGAAGGTGGTGGTGCACTTAGCACTCCAATCTGGTCGTTTCCCTGGGTCTCCATTTGTTCCTTGTTCTGGGTTATCTTAGTTGCAGGATTTCCTGCTTCTTGGCTTGGGTTCATACTCCCGCCGTCCCTCTGTGCCTTTCATTCGGCCTGCTTGACGGGGCAGTCCCGGTTAAAGTGGTGGCCAGGACTAAACCAAGATCGGGGCAGCTTAGGTATTGATACTGGGGCCGGTTCGGTACGCCCTTCGGTTGACTTGGATTCCTCTTTGGGTTTTGTAGGCTTAGGTAGGTTAAAGGCGGCTTCAGACTGTTTGTTGCGCTCTGTTGTTGGGTTCTTTTGACTAATTAGTCCACGGTCTATGGGTGTGGAATCTGAAGGAGATTCCTCACGTTAGGGAGCATCCGGGTGATCACCCTTACGCATTCATCCTCACTGCCTTTAAGCATAATCCAGCTTGTACATCTGTACTTTGCGTCTTATGAAAATCTCAGTCTCGTAGTTGGCGGTTTGGTATCTACTGTGGAACTCTGAGGTTAACCGGGCGAGCACCTCTTCCCCTCAGAACTGGGTAGTGAGTCTACTACTGAGCTGTTCCCACTCAGTTACAAATTCCCCATAACGGTTCCACCACTCTAGGACTTTTCCTGACATTTGTTTAAGGGCTTAAGTCACCCACTGTTTGACTGGCGTTCCGCTGGCTTTGAACTCCCTCTTGCACTCTTTAGTGAAGCCCCCGGGTCTTCTTGGGGGCGACCTGCGAACTCAGGTAGCTGTGGCTCGTTAGAATGCATGACTATTCCCTCAGTATGTGGTCCTGGGCTGCTAGGCCTGTATTCCTGTGTACGGCGACACAACACGCAGTGGTATATCCGACCCGGTCGGGTAACCCTCTCATCCAGCCATCCTAGAAAGGTATGGTGAAAAGTCTGTGTGCACGTGACACATTGCAACATGTTGATGACCTGCCCTTCGCAGGTAACCCAATCACACTGCACGGTTGGCTGCAAGTGGTAAGCTTCGCAACGGTATTCAAGACCATCTGTATACCTAGATACCTAGACTCATCGTTCTATCCTAGGCATTTGTAATGGTACTGGGCTTGGCAGTGTGTACACTGGATTACGTACCGTCCTAGCCCGTGCATGTGGCTATGTGGCAGCTTTCTGTAGTAATTTCCCAGGGCTCGACGTGCATAGTGGTGGCCTCTACTAGGTTTATCACATTCTCCCTTCCTTCGGACATGGTTGGGGTTATGTTGGGCGCCACAGGTTGTTTCAAGACTCCCTCAAATCCATTACTGGTAGCTAAGGTGATTAACCTGGCCTGTTCTCATAACACAGGTTTGTGCCAACCTGGTTCTGCAAATCGAATGAAGTTAAATTGACGTGCCACAAGCGACATCATTCACTCATATAGCCTTGCCACAGTCGCGAACCCCACCTAAAAAGAGCTGTTACGCCGTACATGCCACAGGACGCTTTCCAAGCCAGGGTGGTTTGCCCGGTCGTTGCCGCCTGCTGCGCTGCAACCTGCTTTGCATCTCGTCGCCGCTTACCCCTCCAGCGCTTAATGCATTAGGGAAAGTCTCCGCTGCTCTCAGTTACTCTCTTCTCTCCTTCGCAGCTCTCTCTCTCCACAACCAGCAACCCTCGCGCTGACCCTGTGAGCCGAGTATAAATAGGACCCGTAGTCCTCAGTTCGAGACTGTCTCGCGCCAGTACACTTGCCCGGTGTTACTCTGTCTGAGAGCCACCAGACTTCACGTCTTGCCTTCACAGAGCGTCACACTGCATGAAAAACTACCAACTTTTCAAGTCGCAACAGTCTTGCGCTATTCAGTCTAGAGCTCTGCTCTACATGACACTGCAGCGCTGCCCGTCAGCATACCGAAGCCCACAGGCTTCCAGCTACCTTGTAGCTTACTCTCACCTATCATGAGTGCAAGTACCACAGTCTTTCGATGCCCTTGCCCACCGCGCTGCCGCGTCTGAAGAGACATAAGTAAATATTCAAGTTGGCAACTTAGGACCGGCCCTTTAGGCATCAGTAAGGGTACATACAAGCTGGTTTATGTGTGTTTTAATTGAGTAATCAATAAAGCAGTCATAAATCGAGCTTGATCGAGTTGTCTCTCCAGCATTCTGTATTCCCACACCTTGTACTTTCTCTTTCCAGTTCGTCACCTGTCCTAGTAAGACTCTTCTAGTATTAGCCATGAGCCGATGCCTTGCTCCTTTTCTCTCCTATTGATAGCTGTCTCGAAGTGCAGCTTATGAAGCTTGCCTTCCTGGGCCTCATTAGAGCAGTGGTCTCCTGATTACCGACCTTCCAGTAAGTGCCCGGGTCAGACCGCGACGTTCTGCAAGTCAGGTTTCCTGCTTGGAAACGATCGCCCAAATCCCAACAGGAGTCCTGCTCTTCGGGACACCTGGGTCAGATCGCGACGTTCCGCGCGCCAGGAAGCCACGGGAGTGGATGCCCTTTGCAATATACCATAACCTCCAGCTTGGGACTTAGGTCAGATTGCAACGTTCCACGCGCCATGTCTCTGGGTTAAAGACCAGTAGTACAGGCCTCCCACCTCACCTGCCCTTCGCATCCCTCATTACATCAGGCTGTGTCTACCCCATATTGGCCACCCACTTTCTACCTAATTGGTTACCTCCACCACCTTATATATAACTAATTATGGGGCTGGGCGGGGTAAAGTTGCCAAGCTAGGGTTAGCTCCGGATGGGGTAAGGGAAAGCAATGCGGTTGACAACCAGGTATCCTCCTGGAAGAAACGAGACAGCATGTCAAAGAGCATCAACCACCAGCTCAGCATGCTCCACTTCTAACCTCCTCTGGCATGTACTACGCGTAGTATCTCCGCTGCCACCTACGCCGCTGAAGAAGACACTTACCTTCATCCGGCCAGCTAACATTACCAGGGTAGTCAGTGCCCTTAATGTCACACCAGCTTACATTCCAACCAGGGCACCCACTCGCCCATCGCTTCCTTACGCGCCACCCAAAGTTCAATATACAATTATTGACGGGGCCAAATCCAACAACTCGGGCACCAGGAAAAACCTCATTCAAGCGACGACCACGGCTTCACCGTCGTCCAGGGGGGGAAGCACCTCAACCTTACCCTTCAACAGCAAATCCCACTAAGAGTAAGTGACAAGGCAACAAAATTAGTGGTAACCCCACATTGGATGCCATGAAAAAACCCATCTACTTTGACGTGTGAAGGCCAGGTAATGGGACGTCACGTCAAGTAGGTTTTTGTTCTGCTTCGGTTATCTTCGGCCGTCACTCCTTGAGTTTGGGTAGGGCGGCGACTGTACTGTCATCTTTTGGCGGAGTGGCGATAGGGTGGTTTGGCAGCTGTGCAGGCGGTATCCACCACTCGCTTAGAGGCAAACTCTTGCATGCTGGCGGCTTCTTCTCGTCGGGTAAGTAAACAGCGGGGGCGATGAAGTGACTTCCTCTTACTATGTTGGCGCTGGCCGGTTGGGGTTTCATCTCCCTCGGGGCAAGTGACGCGCGCACATGATGATGCGAAGATGAAAAATAATAGTTGATAGGAAGCGTCATGCAACAAGTATCTAACAAATTATTCGCACAATAGTCACAACCATAATTTTCAAATAAAGTTTTAGGATGACCCATACAATGAGTAAGCAAGAACAGAAGGTAAAGAGCATTTCCCCTGACCTTGTTACCATTTTCAGAGAAAATATGTTACATAAAGAGAGAGATTGTAAGTGATGTTTCCAACTGCACATGACATAGTGTTAAATGTTAAAACTGACCTTTTGAAGAGCACCTAAGGCCTGCATGAGTTTACAACTAACTTGTGAAAACATTCAAAGTACATTATAAGTTTTTTTTCTGTTGAAATATAACATGTACTAAAAATAATTGTTATGCTTGTCCCTATTCGTAACTCCCTCCTTACTGGTCTGTCATAGTCTTGGTGCAAGACCTCTGTTGCCCGCACTCTCGTAGCTGCTGGTGAGCTCGCCAAGACTGTGTGATGTTTCATGGTGTGTGCAAGGAGGGGAGTGGTCGGTACCTCGGGGATTAAAGGGAAGTTGTCCCTTTTCCCACTTGATCCCAGCGAGTTGGTATGGGTGGAGTGGTGAAGCGGGACCTCCAGGGGTACCTTCCAAGGGGAACCTAAGGGGATATGTGGGATATCCCAAGACGGGAGTCATGAGATCTCAGAATGGTCCATTGTGGGCTGTCAAGGCCTCAATGGTCTGCCTATATTCCTGTCGTTGGCGGGCCGCCTAATCCCTCAGGGCATGACGTCTTGGAGAGAGAGCTGTGTTGTCAGGTTCCTGCAGGAGAACGGGTTCGAACCCTGCTTCCTTGAGGTTCTGGTATGCCCTCGTGAGGGCTACCAGGTTAAGAGACTAGGTTGACCACGTTGTTTGTGGTTGGAGGTTGGGGGGTGGCTACCTTGGCTGGGGACCGGGTTTCTGGGCACCGGGCCTTCCTTAGCCATCGCCTACCCAATCCTCTTACTTCTAGACATAAAAGGTCCCCGAAAGGAAGGGTTTACAGGAGCTGCGGTGTGTGGAAGCGGCAAGTGTGTCTGCCAGTTATCCCCAAAGTCCAGCGGGAAGGAGGTTAGGGGTCTGGACATGCGGTGCGGCGAGCATGTCAGCCAACCTCCCCTCATGGTCCAGAGATGGTAATAGGAAAGGGGACTAGAGTGCACAGGCGCAGCAAGCAGGTCGGCCAACCCTCCGTACAGTCCCGCAGGAGTGGTAGTCGGGTGGGGAGTGGCAAGGCGTGGTTGCTTCCCGAGGAAAGAATACACGGCCGTGTCTAAGGAACTCCCTATTTATTGCTGTGTTATCCCTCCCAGCCAAGACACCTAACCCCTGTCTCCACACACTGTTCCCACGAGGCGACAGACCACCGGCTGTCCCTACACTCGGGCGAGGACCAACTCGTCCTTTGCCCCGGGTTTAAACCCCCTTAACTTCGTGGGTCCGTACAGCCTTAACTTCATGGGTCCAAACAACCTTAACTTCTCGCTGTCTCTTGCACGGCCAGTACGTCCAACTCACACATCCCTGAAGCTCGCTGGAGCCCCAGCAGGGGGCCACTTGCCACTTACGTAATCACCTCGCCAGCCCACCGAACCGGGCTTTGTTCCCGGCTGTGCTGGCTACCTTGCGGCACACTCTATGTGAGCTGATAAGGCAAGGGACGGTTGTTGCCCATCCTAGGACCCAGTGTGACCAACCTGGTCACAACAGAATATCAGTCAAACTTGACATAAATATATCTAGTATAAGCAGAACCTGCAGCCAATTTAACCGTTAATATCAATATTGGACAAAAGCCTTATTGCATACTGGTGTTGTTCAGCACTACTAACTACAGGTAATTTAGGTGAAGTGTATTAATCCCTGTGGAACACTGCACGACAATTAAGTTAATGTTAATAAAGCAGCATGCAGCCATCACCCCAGAGAATGGTGCGAGTACATTGTGGACAGAGTTACCAGCTTAAACACCTGGTGGTAGCCACTAGGAATCTCTTCAGAGTCACTTTCATCTGCATCATAAGGGTTGGTCATTTGCTGCCTCTGGCGAGTTGCACCACTGTCCTCTTTACGACGAGCAGGCACCTTCTTGCGCATCTTTGGTTCCTTTGTCTTCTTCTCTTTGGGCTTGCCTACCCAACACAAATGATGTTTTATACTGTATACCTTCCACCCAGTAACAATGTAGATAAATTTATTAATGGATTTAAAACTACATGACTCCTGGACTTCCTTCATACCAACAATCACTGAAATGGAAGCGGAGGCACAAAACACAAAATAGTGATTCCTAAGAAAGGCTCAATGATTAGACTGAATAGAAATTACGTATTGGCAAGCAAAATCACTGAACATGAAAATCTTACTTTCAAAAATAAACAGAGCAATGTGGAAATTTAAAACTCTGCATTCTTGTTAGCAAATATTTATATTCTAGACATGCGAAACATGTCATTTCATGGGAGGGTATGGTTTAGGAAGTGTGCTGAAGTATTCTGGCCAACAGATTGCAGCAGTCTGCTGCACTATCCTGGAAGTATTATTCATCACATAATTTTCAAATCCAATTTATAGACTCATACTGGCTCAAAATGACTCAGATTTAAAATAAAATGCACACAAAATTAAAAAATAGGTAGAGTAAAACACTTTTAAATAGTTCCTTCTTAAAAAGTTTTCCTGCTTAATAAGTTTGCATAATGTTGCATCTGGTCTATAAATACCTTAGTAATTTAGCCCCCTTAAAAAGTTTTCCCGGTTAATTAGCCTAAATTTTTCAGTACCTTCAAAAATAACTTAAGATAGTTTTATTGTATTTGAAAAATACCCTGCAAAATATCTGTTACCTCGTGAAATTAATATGAAGCATGTATGTGACTACATTAACAGTGAGCATATGGGGAAGGGAGAAATTAAGTGAAATAATCACGCATGGATTAAATTGCATAAAAATGGAAACNCAACAGTGAGCATATGGGGAAGGGAGAAATTAAGTGAAATAATCACGCATGGATTAAATTGCATAAAAATGGAAACACCTAAAAATTTCTATTTTAGCATAAAGTTTAGTTTACTACACAAATAATAGTTGTTCTGTGATGATATAAAATAAAATATAAAAAAAATTTGTTCAAGAACACTTTCCTGCCCACATACTGTATTTACTTGATTTTAATCAATTCTAAGCCGCACCTAGATTTTTTGGGAAAATACTAAGAAAAAATTATTGATATACATATGAGGCCACAGGTTGAAACACCAATTTAGTAGGAAATTTAATTTGTGAAGAAAGTTTAATTTTGCCTTCAATAGAAATGGTTTTCCATCAAAACAAATATATTTCACTTCGCCAAGAGAGAATATTGTTCTTTTGCATTGCAGGCTTCTTTCTAGTAGCCCAAGTTCGATTCATCACTTCAAAAAACTTCTCAGCCACTGCATTTCTATTATATTCTGCAAAAGACTTGTTTTAAACTAACAAAATAATGCACATGTTTTTCTGTCACTATAAATGAAGCATTGCATTTTAATCCCATTGCTCAACAAATATGGCAAGGTTGATACACACACAATCATTTTAAAGGTCATTTGCAGCCATAGTTGTATTGAAAACTGAATCGTAGTGTAAATGACTGCTATTTATTTTATAGTATTTACTATTTTTTTNGCAGCCATAGTTGTATTGAAAACTGAATCGTAGTGTAAATGACTGCTATTTATTTTATAGTATTTACTATTTTTTTAAGAATATTGCAACTGTAATTCAAATTTTTGAGCTATACCATTTACGGATTGCTTTTGTTTATAGATANGCAGCCATAGTTGTATTGAAAACTGAATCGTAGTGTAAATGACTGCTATTTATTTTATAGTATTTACTATTTTTTTTAAGAATATTGCAACTGTAATTCAAATTTTTGAGCTATACCATTTACGGATTGCTTTTGTTTATAGATAANTTTTTTTAAGAATATTGCAACTGTAATTCAAATTTTTGAGCTATACCATTTACGGATTGCTTTTGTTTATAGATAATCTGTAAAATATTTTCAAGAAGCCGCACATCTAAAGAAATTTTACGATAACACAATCGAAGGCCGCGCTGTTTCGCCAACATGCATGTAGCTGCTGCAGGATCCACTTGATAGCAGCACTGTTACTACAACATGAAGTTGCTACATTTGCTGCTAAATGGTTGTGCTGTTAACTCCATGTACAGTTGCTAGGTTTTCACTTCAGTACTTACCCTAGATCCTGTTCCCGCAAAAACACATCCGCCTAATCTGCAGCATGAATGTATATGTTTTCTTATACAATTACTGCAGAAAACCATATTTTATGACTTGCATATTATTCCATCTGTTGAATAATTAACTTGTATGACCAATTTCACGTAGTACATGCCCCTTACATAAATCATTTTATTCCGGAACTTCATGGAATTTTTTACAACTTATCTACGTTATTTAAAAAATTTGAAAACTTATATTTTAATTTATTGAGATAAATATTATGAACGACACGGCCATAAGGACTAAAAGTAATAATGTATTCAAACAAATAATATGGATGACATTTTTTTGGGCCAAGAAATTTATGGTGCTTGATTCTAAGCCACACCCTTGTTCTTCAAAAAATTTTTTAGAAAAAATGTGCAGCTTAGAATTAAGTAAATGCCATATTTCTCTGTTGTGCAATGGCAGGGCAGTCAGAACAGCCAATATAAAATTCACTTTCAATATTCATGCTTAACCTGATACAGGATTTTGTATGTGGGACATTGTTAATTACATTTATGACAAGTTACCACACAGTGGCTGTCATAAAATGGAAACCTTACATGAAAGAGACCCTGCACATACATACACAAACCACGCACGCATGCATGCATGCATGCACACACACATACATATGTATCTCTCTCTCTCTCTCTAACTTTATGTATCCCCCTTCCCCCCACCCATCATAGGTATGTGGTTGGCTCAGAGGTTGAAATGCTTGCCTCCCACCAAGGCAAACTGAGTTCAATTCCCAATAGAACCACTCCCAGATTTTCGCACACGGGTATCGTGCCGGACAATGCCGTTAGTCAGCAGGTTTTCTTGAGGATCTTTTGTTTCCCTGGCCCTTGCATTCTGGCACTGCTTCATACTCATCTTGCTTCAACCTCATCCACTCTCAAGGTCCTGTTGTTAAGAGCCGCCCAAATTTCTCCACACCACTCCACTTCCCTCTCTCTCTGTTGCTGGAGTGACAAGCAGTTCTATATATACACTGTTGAAGGGGCAGCAAGAAAAACATGAGGCAAGTCCATATATTTCTCTGCNGTGACAAGCAGTTCTATATATACACTGTTGAAGGGGCAGCAAGAAAAACATGAGGCAAGTCCATATATTTCTCTGCTGTCTTGCTAGGGAAAACTTAATTATTCCTTCATAAACTACGAAATATTACAGTTTTCTCAAAACATTGTTCTTCATCAAAGACCCATAAAATTATATTATCACATTAAAAAATCTTGGGTGTGTCGTCAAGATTCTAAGTCACTTTGCTAAAATATCATCAGGAATTAAGGTTAGAGGAAANGTGACAAGCAGTTCTATATATACACTGTTGAAGGGGCAGCAAGAAAAACATGAGGCAAGTCCATATATTTCTCTGCGGTCTTGCTAGGGAAAACTTAATTATTCCTTCATAAACTACGAAATATTACAGTTTTCTCAAAACATTGTTCTTCATCAAAGACCCATAAAATTATATTATCACATGAAAAAATCTTGGGTGTGTCGTCAAGATTCTAAGTCACTTTGCTAAAATATCATCAGGAATTAAGGTTAGAGGAAAGTGAAAAGCATGAAAGGTCTGTAGGCAGGATAGTAGTACCTGTGACGAGAATGGCCTCGACAAATGTGCGGATGCAGTGTACGCAGTTGTCGAAGTTGTAGGGGGTGATATGGGCAACGTCGCGCACGAGGAAGGCCAGGCTCTCGCAGCACTTGACCAGGGCGAACATGTCGTGAGGCAGCATCTCTAGCTGGTGTTGGTGCAGCGCTGTGGAGTACTGGCTGTGCAGGCCCGTGCACAGCTGCAGGGGAGGAGCTGCATCCCCCTCCCGACCGACCTGCACGCAACACCACCTCTCACTCCTCACTTCACCATCACGTGCATAGTGATTTTACACTCGCTCACCAACTTGTCTTATACTCTATACAGTAAAATCTCATCAAGTGCTTCACTTAGAAGCACATTCAATTATAAAATGCTTCACTTTGAAGTACTATACTTTGAAGTTTCCTGCTTAATAAGTTCATTAATTTTACACCTTGTATAGACAAGGCACATGTATAATTTAACCCATTTAGTAAATTTATTCCCTGTTAATATGCACTATTTTTTTCAGTCCTTTCATCAATGTCTGAACAAGGTTTAACTGTGATACCTAATAAAATAACATAGCTAGTACAAATAAACTTAAAATGTTGGCACAATAAATTTGATGAAGTTCAGATGTTACAACAGCATTTATTTCTTCCTTGTACGACCCATTTTAAGTGACTTATTTTTTTATATTGATGCATGTTGGCCTTACCATAGAGTATTCTTTATGTAACCCACACAATCTGCACTTGTTTAAATTAACGTCTTGATAAAAGAGAAACTATGGACTTAAACCCCCAGTAACAGTATCAGCCATAACATAANCTTGTTTAAATTAACGTCTTGATAAAAGAGAAACTATGGACTTAAACCCCCAGTAACAGTATCAGCCATAACATAATTTAAAAAATAACAATGCTCACACACACAACACACACCCGCCTAAACACAAAACTGCCATGCCGGCTAGGCTGCCAGGTTACACGCATGCAATTCACATGCTGCGTTAAGACATTTCAACATGTACACATTATTTTTATTTTCTGAAGTAAGTTATATTTAAACCAGCAACACAGTCTAATAAGTTATACACATATTGTATCCCACAATAAAATAACCACATTTTCCCACCCAAAGTNTTCATTAATTTTACACCTTGTATAGACAAGGCACATGTATAATTTAACCCATTTAGTAAATTTATTCCCTGTTAATGTGCAATATTTTTTTCAGTCCTTTCATCAATGTCTGAACAGGGTTTAACTGTGCTACCTAATAAAATAACATAGCTAGTAAAAATAAACTTAAAATGTTGGCACAATAAATTTTATGAAGTTCAGATGTTACAACAGCATTTATTTCTTCCTTGTACGACCCATTTTAAGTGACTTATTTTTTTATATTGATGCATGTTGGCCTTACCATAGAGTATTCTTTATGTAACCCACACAATCTGCATTTGTTTAAATTAACGTCTTGATAAAAGAGAAACTATGGACTTAAACCCCCAGTAACAGTATCAGCCATAACATAACTAAAAAAATAGCAATGCTCACACACACAACACACACCCACCTAAACACAAACCTGCCATGCCGGCTAGGCTGCTAGGTTACACGCTGTATGCAATTCACATGCTGCGTTAAGACATTTTCACATGTACACATTATTTTTATTTTCCGAAGTAAGTTATATTTATACCAGCAACACAGTCTAATAAGTTATACACATATTGTATCCCACAATAAAATAACCACATTTTCCCACCCAAAGTGGGAAATCTACATAAGGGCTGCACCCCATTATTTGACACACAAAATTGGCATAAAATGTGCAAACCATCAGCAGGTGAACATGGTCCTTTTGTTACAATTAGTGGTTTATGGATTACAGAGAATGAGCATCAGTGTTGGAGAGATGCAGACACTGACCAGAATCCAGCCACCAGTGGTGTGTGGGGACAACTGCGGGCTAGTGGGACGTGACGAAAGGGCACTGTCTGCCTGGTGCTGCTGCCTGGCCGCCAACTTCGACAGCTCCGAGTCCGACGTGCACCCTCGCTCGTTACCCAGGCCGCTGTCCTCATCTTGCTGCTGTTCCCCGTCCGACTTTGCATCTGTGATATATGCACACTATTACATCCCACAATTTCTCCACGTCTCACCAACACAACACCTGCTGCTGCTGCTGCTTAAATACAACAATTGAAAAATTAACAGCTCAAGTTGCCAACGTGTTTTACACAAGGTAAGCAATAGGCAGCAGTATCAACCACAGTTTAATAGTTTTTCCTAATTTAGGAAAATTATTTTAACAACACTGGTACATTCATTATGTACTACAAATTAACTTGGTTAATTCAAGCTGAAAGAAGCATTTAAAAATTAAAACCACCCAAAATTTTTAATTAGATAATTTTACCTATTGATATTGACAAGTTTGTATTTTAGGGATAGACAATTTTTCTTTTCAGTTTGGATATCAAGGCCAGTGTTCGGGAGTTAGTACCCTCTAGGTTGATTTTGCAATTGCAGTTTGCTGTAGTTGCAGAGTTGACGTAATTGTAAAATAGCGATCGTCGCCTAACCTGCGTGGAGGGAGGGGGATGAGGCAATTATCTGCCTTTTACAATAGTACAGCGTTCCAACTGCATGCGAACTACTTTTGTGAGTCCTGGACAGGAGTGTTTGACCCGCGAGCACTGACCAGCCTTTGATGGCGTCGGAGGTCCTGGCAGTAGTGAGGTGGGACTAGGGTGAGTGGGGAGGACTTTGCCTACTCACTGGAGTTTTAAGGTGTTAGACAAGAAGTCGAGGTTAGTTAGTGAACTGAGGACACGTTCACGGGTATATAAGAGTTAGCTGCAATTAAGGTGGGGTCGCTCATGGAGGTGGAAAGTTTTTGCCTAAGAAGCGTGAATGACAAATCATCAGTGCACCAGGGTTGGCACTGGAAGATTTTTTGAAAACCTCTGTTCTTATTCAATTATTTTTTTAATTGATTTTAAGCCTTAATTAGGTTAATTGATTCATCTCCAGTTAAATTCAAAACTCAAGTGTGGGGTGCCCCAGAATGAACTAATAACTTAATGAAATAATAATAAGAAGAAACCCTACAGATGTGAATTGGCGTCAAAGAATGACTATTAGATTCTGAACCTAGTTCAAGATGTTAAGACATTTTCTTAGTGTAATTTAATTCTTATACAGTATAGTGTATCAGAACAGTAATTTCATTTTTGTTTGGTAAAAGTTACATGAAATGACTTAACTAGTAAGTTTTCCTTAATTATTTATCTTAACACATCAGTTCATACATCAAGATATAGTGTCTATTTCGCATCCCAATATTGTTAGTAAAAAAATTGAATTGGTTGCAGTATGCTTGATGTTTCGAAATTGTATCTATGATGAATTTATTATAACAGCCAGGTGTGAATCCTGAGGTTCCAGAGACCGGGAGGGCAGAAGTTAACACAGGAAGCTATCTGACGACAAACAGATACTACCACCATTTCCTCCCAGTCCTGACAATATTTTTGTTTCCTACTGAGTGAGGTGTGAGTGAGTAAGTAAGTGAGTGCAAAGATTTGAGTGGCTTTTAACATCAAGGTCTTGAGATCAGATGAGGGTGAAGCAAAGTGGGTATGTAGCAGCGCTGAAATGAAAGGGCAAGGGAAACGGGAGATATCTGAGAAAACCAGCCGACCAGTGGCATCGACCGGCACAATTCCCACATGCGAAAATATGGAAGTGACCCCGCCGGGAATCGAACCCGGTTCGCCTAGGTGGGAGGCGAGTAATCTAACCACTACACCACCGTGGCACCAGAAACAAAATTGATTAAAGACTTTTAACTTTTTTTGGCAGCAGAATACAGGCATTACTAAAAAATTTCATGAACAAATATAATTTCACCATATTTCACATTATTTTGCGGTTAATAAAAATTGATAGGCCCTACAAATAGACAATGGCAATCAATAACTATAGTGGGAGGGATGGAAGAAAATTTAACTGGAACCTAACCAAGATGCATGTTGCATATTGTGCGATAAGACTTTTATATACAGTAAACCCAATTTATAACGTTCTCGTTTATAACATTTTTCTGCATATATCGCCATTATTTTATGGTCCTGCCATGTTTACATTTAGCATAATGCTTTTATTTTCTGCTTTTAAAAACCGTGAAAATTTTTTATTTCCAGCTTTTAAAGTCAAATTTGTTAAATTTGGCTACAAATCCAATCTAGTTTTTCTTTGAATGTAACATTTTAAACACACATTGAATTAATAACCTAAAGAGAGACTACGAAACAATTGTTTACATTTGGAACTGTCATAGATGTATGCAGTTTCGAAGAGCATGCGTATACTCAAAGTAAGCTACCAAGTGTGAAAATACAATATCAGATGGTCAAATCGTGCACTCTGTGTATTTAGTGCACTAACATTGCCCAAGAGTTAATAAGCAAACGTGATAGACGCTGTCTTGAGAGCACGTAGCCAGTAACAATCAATTTGTCTGTTTACAATGAAAAACATGTACAAAATAAACATGTACATATCAAAATCTAAATATATTCTTTAAGTCACGTTTTATGGTCATTGTGTACGTAAACAGCGCTGACGTACACGATGACCATGAACCATGCCATAAAGAACACCTACTTTCATTTTGATACGTACACGTGTGTTACGTTCACAGTTTTCATCGTGAAATGAGCTTTAACAGATATGTATAGAATGGATGTTAGTATTTTAGCGATTCAATTTATAATAGACATGTCATATATTTTAGCTGTTCTATTTATTATAGATGTGACATGAATTTAGCGATTCAATTTATAATAGACATGTCATGTATAAAAACGCATTGTCACCTAACAATATTTTTAATTTATGTCATGTGCATGATGGCAGTCACTGTTCAAACTTGGTTTTTTATATCTATGACTGTTTTTGTAGTTTTCCGTTAAGGTTAACTTTTTTGATTGAGTAGCAAATAAACTGGAATTTAATTTAGATATTTCTGCATTACAGAACTGTGATATTATTCCCGAGGATGTCGGATAAGGGAAAAAGCGCAAAGCTTATTTTGTGAAAGAGAAAATTAATTTTATCAAGTTTGTAAATAAAAATCCTCAGAAGATACATGTTGCCATGGCAAAGGCACTAGGAATCGCTGTTTCTACGCTGAACACAATTATGTCCAATCAAAAGTTTATGATGGAAGAGTATTGGGGCAATTTACATGTTCTATGTAATTGAAGTATCATCTCAAGCTTGTGAAACTTATCGCCGCCGCTCTGAATCCACTCATCACTGAAGCATCCTTGGAAGAGAGATGAATTTTTAATCTTATCCTATCACTTTGTGAGAAACATAACTGTGCTGGTGAACGTTTCATCAAAATTACATTGTTGGTACTTATTTATTCTTATACTCTGGTTCATGTGTTCAACACGAGGGTGAGTAGTTTTTTTTTCTGTTCCTATGCATCATCCCGTATGCAGGGTACGCATGGACTAATTTCTTCAACTACATGGCATCTCTGCAAGTAGTTTGTGGCGCCAGTGTGATTCAAGATGGTGACGTGGTAAGTTTGCAGTGAGTGTGTCTGGCACTATTTGTATCGTTTTTAAGTGTTATTTACAGTATTCTCGCAACAATGCATGTGTGACAACTGGCCGCTTGAATGTCTTGTACTTCTGCACTATTTTCTGATCTTCAGTCAATGCATAAATAATTTAGGCAAAAAAAAAAAAGCTAAACAGGCAAGTCAAAAATTACTCTCGAGAAGCCATAATGAAGTCATAATGAACATTCTGTGATGCTGCACACAATGCAATTTGAACTGATCTGCACAGTTTTCATGCTGAAATTTAACGGAATTCACTTTAAATTTTATTACAAAATAATTTGGTACATTATTTTTAATAGTTTACAAAATATTTGATTGCAGCTGTGTTGTAGTAATTCAGTCTATGTCAACAACTTCCGCCTACCAGTCCAGCAATCAAGTGCCGCTCCAGTACAGCTGTTCCTAGTGGAAACATCATGAGGAGCTTGACACGCCACGGGTGACACTGATTATCTCTCTAGTCTCTGCCACAGCTGCAGCCCCCCTTGTCCATCTCCGTTAGCTGTACATGCCACTAAACAGACTTGATACGAGGGTAGCTGTCCATGGAACTGCTGCCCCTAATTTTCTACAGGTTTTCCAGGTCAGCAGACACCCTGAGGACAGTACTCACTATGCTCGCTAAGCAGACGAGGAGGGGGTGCCCCAGCACCTACGCACTCCAGCAAAGTGAATATGATGGCCCAGTCGTGCTGGGTGTGGATGTTGGCAGCACTGGTCTTGAGCAGCTCGTACAGACCGTATGCCACCTGTTGGGACACCCTGGCGAGTGCAGGTGGCTTCAGTAGTAGCAGCATGCGTAGGGACTGCAGCACCTGTATGGTCAACACACACACACATTGCATCACTGCTCCATACTTGCGTGCGCAAAGTTCAATATCTTCACCACTTAACATTACATTCCTCTATGTCCGACTCCTCAATACAGTCAACTCTTGATTTTGTCACTCCAAGAATAACGACCTTCTCGAAGTAAGAACCCTTCCCTCAGGAACGGCAAAAATTCGGTTAGAAAAAATAAAAAAATTCAAGGTAAATGTGTAGAAAAAAAGTTTGTTACATTTATTATGGTTACCGATGGTTGCGATTCTCTTCTCAAGCACTGTACTACTATAAAAGTATGTTAATTCGAACACTGTTAATTCAAAATTCTATGTAAATCAAACTTGTTGCTAGCCACTGAACATAAGAATAGGATTTTACATGTTTTGGAGTTTGTTGCTTTAAAATTCCGCACAATATGTAATTAGAGATAAAATTTACTCTTAATGTATGTAAAATCCAGATAATTTACAAACTACGTATTGATAATATTCTTGCTGTGCAAAACACTAGGCATTGCAAGTGGCTGCCTTACGTACATCAGGATGGCGGCTGCTGCCTTGTGTGTACCGGCAGACAGGCAACAGCTACGTTGAACAACAGTTGTCATTCCTCCCCCCTCCTTCAGTCCACAGACAAAGGACTCCTGCAGTCTGCCCTTTCCTGCCTTGTTTATCCTCCTGCTCTTTTTATTGCCCAAACTTGATGTTTACAGGAAAATGAAAGAATGAGAGGTACAGAAGAATACATCAAAAATGTAACTATTTGTTATTTTTTTTTACATTAAAAATAACGTGAGTGGAAGTAAGCAAACATACAATGCAAAGATCATTTCAGAATAATTAAAAATACTGTATATACTCGTGTATATACTTTCAGGAAAAAAGTATATTTCTCAACAGAAACTGCATCAACAATTTGTGGTGTCCTGTTAAGCATGTGAGAAATTTTTCTTTCATTACATTTGCGTGTGGTGTGCTGTACCGTGATAACGTGAAGGCCATTATAAGAATACCAGCGGCTGGGGTGGGCAGTTTCACTTCATCTATTTGCCTTCTCTTTTATGGTAACCGCTGGAATGGGCTGGACTCCTTTCATTTTTTTTAAATTTCTCTTTTATGGAATGGCATACTCAAATGTGACAATCCACTCATCCAAAAAAAAAAAAAGTAGTACTACCCCTTTCCTCTTTTCAACTGAGTCCAGACGTAAAAATCAACCCATCCAATTATGTGCAAATTATATAAAAAAAAAAATTTTGAACTTCAAAGATATTTTAGAGAATTTCAACCATTTAAGTTGATCAGCACTTCTAAAGATTCATTTTTAAGGCAATACGTCTGCGGGTTAAAAAAAATTGTATTAGAAAAACACCCTTTCTTTAGTGTGAGATTAAAGACTGTCTTGGTGCTCGCCACATAATAAGTTGGGTGCCAGTCAACAAACAGAGCAAATACCGCCGAACCCTTGAGCAAAAGAAAGTACGCTGTCGCCGGGCAAGTGCCAGCGGTATCGATGGAAGGGTGCGTGAGCAGCCTACCCTCCCTCATGCATGCACGGGGGAGGGGGGGAGAGTGAAAGTGTGAGTGAGTGTGTGAGTATGAGAGAGAGTATGAGTGTGTTGGCGAGTGCGAGTGTGTATGTGAGAGTATGAGAGAGAGTTTGTGTGAGTGTGAGTGCGTGTGAGGGTGTGAGTGAGTGTGTGAGAGTGAGTGTGTGAGAGAGAGTGAGATAGAGTGAGAGAGAGAGAGAGTGAGTGTGTGTGCATGTGAGTGTGAGGGAGAGTGTAAGTGTGTGTGTGCGAGTCCAAGTGTGTGTGTAAGTGTGTGAGTGTGTGTGTGAGAGTGAGAAAGAGAGAGAGTTTGTGTGAGTGCATGTGAAAGTGTGAGTGAGAGTGAGAATGTGTGACAGAGAGTGAGTGTGTGAAAGAGAGAGTGTGTGTGTGTGTGAGTGAGAGTGTGAGAGAGTGTGTGTGAGTGTGTGAGCGTGTGTGAGCGTGTGTGAGTGTGTGTGTGTGTGTGTGTGTATGCGCTCCTTGCCTGCACCCATCCTTGCACTTGGCACATGGCTCCAAGAGAAGCAATACTTACCATGTCCTATCAATATCATCCACCCTTCTTCCACCCCTATGTCGCGGGAACCATATAATGCAACTTTAATAATAAGCAATTTTTTGTTAGTAATAAGTAATCATTTTGTACGTATATCCTCTGAATTTCCTACCCAAACCCATTGATAATGGAATGTGAACTTGTTGAAAGCTACGTGGCGCACAATGTTTAAATAATTTTTGTTGACAAGGTAGATCTTGTGTAAGTGTCTCGGACTGGGATACCATTTTGTTACAAAAACTTCTGCATATTAAAAAAAAATTACGTTTTGTTAAAATAGTATTTGGTATTTTTGTTAAGAGGCCAATGAAAATGGACTTTGCATTCGTAAAAAGTTGTGTGGCGCGCTGGGTTTAGACTTAATTTTGGCAACGTGGAAAGTTCCTATGTGCTTTTCGAGGGTATCATTATTGTTAAAGATGTCTACCTATTAAAATTAATAATTTTTAAAAACAATGTATAGTTGTCATGCTAGAGACGACTGAACATGGAGTTAATGCAAAAAATGCAGTTTTTGCTTTTTAGGGGGTTCAAAAAATGAAAGTTGAAAAGTTTAAACAAAGTCAATCTTACAAGCGCATAGAGCAGGAGTCCAGTCCTGAATAACTTGAGAATTCATACGATCAGGATTTGACAGCATTTGATTATCATAATGTGTAATTTTGGTGCGAGAGCCGTTTAAAAGCAGCATAAGTAGGACTTGAGCTAAACTTTTATAATAGGGGTTGGGGGTCTGTCAAAATTCTAATAACGACCTCTTCAAAATGACAACCCTTTTACCGGGAACCGTGCAGTGTACTAGAATTGAGAGTTGACTGTATTTCCTCTTCAACATACTAAAAGACCACATGGGCAGTGTGCAAATTACAGTCCTAGCACACACGTATGGCTAGCTAGGATTAATGCCTTCCAAAACTATGTGACACTAAATTAATGGTGGTGAATAAGTACGTAAAGGATGGTACCTGTAAAGTGCAAAAGTGGTGTGTGATGGAAGAACATCGCACTGTTAACAGCAACTGTCTTCACCATGGACCAAGTGAGGAATCTCGTATAGAACACCAATTAAACACAGCTCCGCCACAAGCAAACAAATGAATATTGCCGGTTCTTTACCTCTATTAGCTTCCATATTGGAAACAAAATATATGCAATGTTCTATTTCACTAATTACTACCCCATGTTCCAGCACATTATGTATTAATTAAGGGAAACCACTTCATTACATGTGTGGTAAATGGCAGAAACAAAGAGATTGTTGAGCAAGGCTGTGCACTCACCACCGGACTCATGTCCTCGCGCCTCATGAGGCGGATGGCGAGACGCAGCAGTCCCACCACCGAGCGCTCCATGAGGAAGTGCATATCAGCGGCAGCCGCACCCAACACCAAGCCATACATGTGATCACGCACACCTGCCCACAGTGAGCCAACTCTGTCCCTGTCACACATGTGCACACAAACACACATTCGTTACCTTCATCATCTAACACTTCACACTTAACTGATCTACACTCCATGACCTAACACAAAACAATAATAAATGCAACTTTACATCTAGAGTCAACTACCTTTTGTGTCGTCATTATAATAGAGCCAGCAGATTGATGATTCAACAGAACAGACAACTAAGTAAATATGTAAAACATGTCGTAAGAAGCAATTAATGTAATGATAAATATTAAAGGTGTGCTAGTGTGTGCAATATCTAGAAATAACCAAGATAGACGAATCTTGATTTAATTTCAAGATTTCACTTTCAATAGTCGGAATGGATGATTTTTAGTACCTGTGTCCTGATGCTATAATCCAAAATTATGTGCAGCAGTCCTTATCTTTTGACCCTGGAGTTGGGCTGACTCACACAGCCATTGTGGACATTTGGAACAGGAACTGTGCACTTTGCTTAGTAAGAAGGAATTGAGCTGTCCTTCTACTGAGGCCCTGATGCCACCCTGCTGGGAGACAATCATTGACAGGAACATTGACAAGTGTCGACAGGCAAGGAGAAAACGAAGATACCAAGTGTTTTGAAACCAAACAATAAATCAAGGGCGCCCAGCAAGTCCCTGATGATGTGATTGCTTGATAAACATGCTGTACCTGTGCCTGATGGCGGATTTCATTAAAAATGGTTGGTGGGGAGGGGTGTGACTAGTGTGAAAAATAAACATAGCAGATTTCGTTAAGAATATGCTGTTATTTTGAGCAACATTTCACACTAAACTACACCTGGAAAACCAGATGTGGACGTTTGGAAGGAAAGCTCATTAGAAGGGCCAAGAAATTTTTGCGAACTGCGAAATAATGTGAAATACTGTGAAAAATGGATCAGTTACATTTATTTACAAAATTCTGTAATTTATTTGTAATTTTACAAGACATTAATGAAATTCCTCATTTAATTGTATCTAAAACCGTAATAAAAGGTTCTTTTTCCATGAAAACACTTACAAACATACAGTCGACTCCCTATCTACCATTTTTCAGGGGACTGTCAAAAAATTTCCATTCATGCGGGATTTCAGTAGATGACAATTCTGACATATACATCAATAAAATACCATTTCTGACCTTATTATGCTTAATTTTTAGTATAATGAGATTTGTACATTATCTATGAATAGTCACACAATAAAAATGGAAGTTTAAAAAAGAAAGTATTACTGTATTAGTATTAGTGAAAATAATACATTTAAAAACATTTCACCTCAACTCGTTAAAATAAATAATATAACATCTCAAAGCAATGTATATAATTGATAGTAATCCAACACCAAATGCAAGCCGACCTAAAACTTTCAAACCCTCTGAAAATAAAAATAATATGACAACAAATGCAAAGCAAATTTTGGATGTCCCACACACACATGATCAGCTCAGAGCATGTGGAGAGATTATTGATTGGGCAGTGTGTTCACAGCAGCAGGAGTCGAAGGGGAGGAAGCGGGAAGAGTGAAACCATACCCCCTCCATGTCGCAACATGTGGGCGACACCTTGAGCGCGTGACAAATGTCTGTCTTTTAAATTAATTATATTTCACTGCCAAAAAACTTGTAATTTTGAGACAGAAATAAATAAATAAGGTNATGTCTGTCTTTTAAATTAATTATATTTCACTGCCAAAAAACTTGTAATTTTGAGACAGAAATAAATAAATAAGGTGATTAAAATTTATTTATTCACTGTCTTATAATAATTGATAATTCAAAACAACCACCTCCTCTGATTTTCTCGTACACACACTTGTTGCGAGTTACGCTACAGTCAGGCTCAGTGCTTACCTATTATTAGACGACAAAAGGTGTCAAATGTTACAGGATATCAGTTTATTCAAAAGACATGTGTCTATTGAAATAAATTAATACAAATCTTCTGATTTCCCCCTACGAAGTTACTGAAAATTAACTTTAAGCTTGCTAATAACAGTTTATCTACGTTCATACAATTTTTGGCGACAAGGGGAGGTCAAGTTTATGCTTCTAGGTATATAATTTTATTCGCGAAGATGCTGTTCATTGAGTTAAATTAATATTTTGTTTTTAAATCATGTTGATTTTATGCCAGATACAGTTTAACACCAAACTTTATTGGAAAACACTACTTTTAATCACAAAAGAAAACATCTTGGCAAATAATAATTCTTCCTTACAATGTATTGCATAACATTTTTAGGCAAAACAATTTCCTTTGAAATATTAGTAATGATATTATTTTGAGCAACGGATAATCTTAAAATTTCTATGATCACCAGGTGCACTTTATTTGCTTTGTCGCCAAGCGTGTTAAGTGAAAGCAAACGAGCGCAGCCGAGAGGACGTGCTTATTTTTTTATAGCCACAGTTTCCCCTCTTGTCACGCATGTAAGGGGAGGTCGCAAGCCAGACTTGCATCGTGCCACATACATCGTGGGAAGAGAAGACCATGCGCCGCAGAGCAATGATAAATCAGCGGCGTGCGTGACGTATTTCACACCGTTTTGTCAAGATTCAACTGTACACTGAAGTGCAACAAAAATATGATGATTATTTTTATGAAACAACTAAGCAAGTTATACTTGGGTGGATTTTAAGAGGTTTGATTCAAAAAGTGTGAAGATACAATNTGATTATTTTTATGAAACAACTAAGCAAGTTATACTTGGGTGGATTTTAAGAGGTTTGATTCAAAAAGTGTGAAGATACAATGAATGGATTATGGTTCCATACAACAGCTGGCCCTATTCCCAGTGTCTTAATTTGCAATATTTTCTGTGAACTATGGAAGAATCATCTCACCTCGTTCCTACTCACCTACCTAATAACAGTGCCTACAGTGGAGTNATTTTCTGTGAACTATGGAAGAATCATCTCACCTCGTTCCTACTCACCTACCTAATAACAGTGCCTACAGTGGAGTAGGTTGGTGTAGTGAAGTGGAGAGATTTGGGCGGCTCTTAACATCGAGAACTTCAGAACCAATGAGGGTGATTGAAGTGAGTATGGAGCAGCACCAGAATGAAGGGGCGGGGGAAAAGGGAGATCCCTGAGAAAACCCGCCGACCAACAGCATCGTCCGGCACGATTCCCCCATGCGAAAATCCGGAGTGACCCGGCCGGGGATTGAACCCAGATCGCCTTGGTGGGAGGCGAGCCGGCTAACCGCTCAGCTACTGTGGCCTCGGGTAGGCTGGTGATATAGTCGAGTTGAGCCGAGAGGTTTCACTCCATGCTTAAAATTGAAGTCTTATGCGCCGGTGAAGATAGAGCTGAGTTGAGAGATTTGGGTGGCTCTTAACGAGGTCTTGAAAGCCAATAAAAGTGAAATGAGGTGAGAATGGAGCAGTAAGGGGGGAGGAATCGGGAGTAAGTACCCCGAGAAAACATGCTNGTGACCCGGCCGGGGATTGAACCCAGATCGCCTTGGTGGGAGGCGAGCCGGCTAACCACTCAGCTACTGTGGCCTCGGGTAGGCTGGTGGTATAGTCGAGTTGAGCTGAGAGGTTTCACTCCATGCTTAAAATTGAAGTCTTATGCGCCGGTGAAGATAGAGCTGAGTTGAGTGATTTGGGTGGCTCTTAACGAGGTCTTGAAAGCCGNGCTGAGTTGAGTGATTTGGGTGGCTCTTAACGAGGTCTTGAAAGCCAATAAAAGTGAAATGAGGTGAGAATGGAGCAGTAAGGGGGGAGGAATCGGGAGTAAGTACCCCGAGAAAACATGCTGGCTAATGGCAACGTCCGCCATGTTTCCCACATGTGAAAATCCAGGTAACCCCACTAGAAATCGAACATGGGAGGTATAATCTGAATACTACACTACCCCGGCCTTATTGATGATATATGTTAGTGGGTGAAGCCAACAAGGTTTATGACAACCCCACCCTCTGTTAATCGTTCCTGTGCTGTGGGTCATCAAATTATCTATTAGTTTTGCAAGACCGATGCTCGGGCCTGCACCTGTCGCATATCACTCAGATGCAGTGACTGCAATACAATGGACTCATGGCTTCACCCAGCAAGCTGCACACAGACATCCGGACATCTCACAGGATGCTACACTTTCTCCCTGCTGACATACTTGTTCTGGATGATGACCTTCAACAGCAGCTCCAGGAAAAATATGGCAGCATCTTCATCATAGGCAAGTCCAGTGGATGTGTGAGCATCTGGCCCTTGGGATGCAATAATCAGAGCCTGCAACAACAGTGATGTCCAGCATATAGGCGTTCACACACATAACCACCCTCAACCCTTCCCTGGCATTACTACTTTAAATATGAAATGTAGATTCCATAAATGCATTACTGGAACTGAAAATATGTGAAGGGTCATCACTGCCTAAAATTATCAGCTTTCAACATAACACAGTCAATTTCAAGTACAGCAGAAACTAGAGGTGAGCAAATATGGCTTTTGAGCCTTTTTCGATATTGCCGATACAAACTTACCGATATTGCCAATACCAATATTGATACTGCATTGACAAAAAAAAAATAACATCATTGCACGTTTCAAAAAATTAAAAACTTTATTTTTAAACATTGACCTAAATAAAATTCTAATTGTCTTCGTGTTTGTTTCGGTGATAGGCCTAACTATTACAATAAATATAAAACTAGGAACCACGTATTAAGCTTAAGCATATTTGTAAGACAGAAATAATCTCCAAAAGCATGTCATTACGCAATGAAACTCTTAAAAAAAACATAACACGTCAAATGGTGCGTACATTCAAGGTGCCGTTTTAAGTTTGCGGTACTATAAGACCTCGGTGATGTACCGTCTCTCGAAACCAAACATTTGCAAATATTGTAAACAGCCTTGCATTATTGTGTGTTGCTTACGGTAAAAAGAAATTTCACAAGTCACTTTTTCTTCCAGTCATATAATTTGTTTATTGCTGGCACACACAAATAATTTCACCACGTTCGTACCCTAACCTAACACCGTATATTACTACAGCAACAGCAAACAAACCAACAAAACAAACAAAAAAAAGGAAAACTGTCGGAATGGCGCCGCTAGGCGGCAGTAATGTGCAGCATGTAACCAGCATTACAAGATTACATAATTTTTCTTATGTGTCGCCGTGTTCGCGGTTTGTTGTGAAACTATTAAGACAAAATATTTTTGGAGGTAATCGTAAATTTTAATTATTGTTAATATTATATATGTGTTAGGCTGATTACATGTTAAGTTTTATTTATGCTGCAAGCTTGCCTACATAGATAAAATTCAGTAAATGCAAATGGTGGCTACTATTGTTTTGGTGTATATATGTTTTGCAAACAATCATGCAAAACGTGCCTAATTTTGCTTGGAAATAAACAAAGCCAGTTAAGTACTTTAGTAAAAACCAATTTAAAAATAGTAATTATTTTAATAAAACCAAATAGTGAGCTAAGCTACTCGAATTATGGCAAGTTGAAAACAGCATCACCTTAGATTCTTAGGGCAAAATATTGGTTATAATATTGGCGATTTAAACATGAATNGGCAAGTTGAAAACAGCATCACCTTAGATTCTTAGGGCAAAATATTGGTTATAATATTGGCGATTTAAACATGAATTGTGCACAATTCCGATAATTACGATATCGGCCGGTTTCGATATATAGGTACCGGTATCGGCTCAGCCCTAGTGGAAACATTATCCATTGAACACACAATGTTCACAGAATATATTTATGCTCAAAACAATGAAGCTACAAAACATTAGGCACTCTGTGATATTGAAAAATGGGATGCATTTTTGTAAGGTCACATAAGATTCATTACTATTGAAGTGATAGTAATCACTAATCCTAGTTTCTGCCCCCTTCCCGAAGACCATATTAAATTCTATGGCTGAGTTGTAACAAGTNGATAGTAATCACTAATCCTAGTTTCTGCCCCCTTCCCGAAGACCATATTAAATTCTATGGCTGAGTTGTAACAAGTGCTATAATCAATATTTTACCTACACAATGCCACACTTTACTATACACATATTAAATCATAATAAAAAACAATTTTTCAAATGTTCATTAATTTATTCCCAATAAAATGCTTATTGCAAAGGTTCATGACTTTAGACTGAAGCCTTACATAATGGGTGCTTCTAGTATGTTGACCGGCATTAGTTCGTGCCTGGGTCCGCCAGCAACATCTTGCTCGCCAGGTTACTTGCTGGACAACAATAGGCTAACCTCTGACAAGGAGCCCTGTTTCTACATGATGCTTGGGTCCGCCAGCAACGTCCCGCTCGCCAAGTAGCCATGGGAACAAACACCCCTAAACCTGATACTGTAACCCTCAGTTTGATACTTGGGTCTGCGTGCGACGTCCTGCTCGCCAGTAGTCCAGGCTACCTACCCTATTCAACAGCCAGTACCTTGCTCTCCACCAGGCCGTGCCTACTCCTTTTTGGACACCCCCTATCTGATTTCACCCCCCTTATGCCTCAACATAGAACTGGGCAGGGTAAAACAGCAGAGCAGGGGCTAGTTCTAGCTTGAGACCTGGAGAATAGAGATTTTCAGGTGCCAGCCATGTATACACCTGGAAGGAGGAGGCTGCTCGCCAGAGGAGGTCAACTACCAGTTCGTTCAAGCAGTCACAGAAACTTCTTTGGCACGTTCACTGTGTCGTTTCTCCGCTGCCACCAACGCTGCCGAAGAAGCCGCCTACCTTCACTCAGCCCACTATCGTCACTAAGGTGGTCAGACCACTTAATGTCACACTTGCCTATACCCCTACCAGGATACCCACTCGCCCATCGCTCGCAAGCGCGCCTCCTTAGGCACAATGCTTTATAATAGAAGTGGCAAAACCCAACAATGTAGGCCCCAAGAAAAACCCCGTACGAGTGGTGACCACTACTTCTCCGTCACCCGGGAGGAGGCTTGGCACCGCCCACCAGCAGCCAGACCCACTAAGGGTGCGCATAAACTGCCCACAGTCAAATAAGTATGGGTAAACATCTGCTCCCAAAAGAACACTGGCCCAGGAATGTCAAAAGTATGACACATGCCGCATACTGCTTTTATTCTTAAGTGCCGCTGTCATACTCACCCCATCGCAAATCAGCACTCGCGATGAGAGAATAGCACACGAGACCGTGTGTTCCACGCCTGAGCGGGCGGCGATGCAAGCCGCCACACCCTAGTAATTATGTAGAGTTAATTCCGAAAAACATGCTCACCCCTCCAATTTTAATTTTTCAACTTTACAAAATGTATCTTAAGGTGTTATACAGCATGACANGAAAAACATGCTCACCCCTCCAATTTTAATTTTTCAACTTTACAAAATGTATCTTAAGGTGTTATACAGCATGACAATATCTCTAGTTCAATTTTCAAGGTTCTACCTCCAAAATTATGATCACAGTGCATTCTTGANTTATACAGCATGACAATATCTCTAGTTCAATTTTCAAGGTTCTACCTCCAAAATTATGATCACAGTGCATTCTTGATTAATTATACAGACGAGGTAATGTTCCGCAGAACTCCGAAGGCTATTTATCATTGGTGAACCATGCGACACATACATGAAGATGTCAATAAAACCTACAGTAGTTGAAGTGAGGTAATCGCCAAAGCACAGGGGATGAGCCTACTGTTTCTAAACCACATGCCCTGACTTTCCTGTAATATTCAACTTCCTCAGTGCTTATTCAATTCATTATTCAAGACAAAGAGATGTCGTACATATTATACATGTATATTCATATGACTTGTATCTGCCTATAAAAATTCATATTTTAATTAATATTTTCTTGATTTTCCTGCAACAACCACTGAAAATAGAAAATGAAAAATGCACTGTAAGATTTATGTGCCACTCTGATTATAAACAATGGTGACAAAATGACATAAAATACATATATGTATACATCTGGGATATCATTTCATTCAGAAGATATCTACCTATTGAATAAAATTAATATTTCATTTATAAATCATGTTGATTTTATGCCAGAGGAAGAATATGAATCGGAATAAAACTAAAGCAGAACTGGCAATTCAATTCAATTCAATTCAAATCAGAATCTGTTTTAAAAGAATTGGCACATCTCTATTATACACAGACATCACAATTTTACTTCTTTCTGTTTTACTATTTGTGACAGATTCTATACATGTAAATGGAAGAAGTAGACGTGAAGGTAGTTGCAGGTACCTTGATGAGCTCCTGCAGGGAGTCGAGACGCAGGAACTTGGACTCGGTAACCAGGTGTTCCAGGTGGCAGTCTCGTACACACTGCCGTGCCTGCTGTATGCTCTCCTGGTCCTCCGGCGACACCACCTTCTGCGATGATGGTTCTGTGGCACATCACACATGAATCCTCCGCCATCCAGCCCTACCCTGGCTTGGTCTAGCAAGGGTCTACTTCCCAACAAGCTACTCCTACCTGAGGCTCCCAGTGCGATGTACGAATACAGCGAGCTCAGCAGACCTGTCTCTGCCTTCTGGGATGGTACTTCCTCCCGCATCAGCGATATCTTCCCACTCATGTCAATGAAGTCCTCTGCCTGCAACACACATGCTTCACTTCCTTAAAATGACATTACTCATAAAAATTCTTCAGAATATAAGAACCATATTTACTCTATTCCAAGCTGCCATCAATTCTAAGCCGCACCCAGATTTTTGGGGAAAATAATGGGGAAAAATTATTGGTATACATATGAGGCCACAGGTTGAACCACCACTTCAGTAGGAAATTTAATTTCTGTAGGAAGTCAAATTTTGCCTTCAATTTTTCCATCAAAACAAATATATTTCACTCTGCCAAAAGAGGAAACAGTAAAATTCCATTACAACATACTTAAAATTTAGATATCTTTCACTTTAACTTAAGATATTATATTCCCGCTCAAATATCCTATATAAATAATGTTTTTATCACTCTCTGTTTGCTGTCTACCAGCACCAGCCAACCCAGTTCCAGCCAGCCTAGATACGTACCCAGAGACAGGCGACGTTAAGGTCAGCCTGTCCTACCGCCCGCTCCAGCCGCA
>NQII01000155.1:415612-444630 GCA_002778355.1 Clitarchus hookeri | reverse complement strand
CCCCCCCTCTCCTGCCATGGCCGGCAGGCACCAGACGCACACACTCACCACGCATCAAGGGAGGTTTCCCCCTCCATTCGGCCTGCTCCAGCCACCCCTCGCTTGCCACATCTCTGGAGGGTATTTATTCCTTTACGAGCTGAGCTGTTGTGGGATCTCCCTCTGTACTAGTATCTTCTCTACCTACTAATAAAGAGCATCGCTTGCACCCATCTGTCTCCTGTAGCATTTTCTGATAATTCTCATAATGCATGCAAGAATTTTTTAATTCCTTCCTGTTGAAAGGGCTTATACGGTGTCTATGCCGGTGTTTCCCTTTCTCTTCTTCGTATAGTAGTTTAGCTATAAGTACACAAAGGAAGGTTTCCATAGCCAAAATCTGGCCATGGCAGCTCAATCCCTTTCTGCCGCGATGCACATGTCTCCTTGCATGATTTCCTTCCCCTGTAGGCATATGGGCTTTCACCTTCCCTACCCACTTGGCCTTCTGTGTGCATATCCACTTATCTACTTCCCGGTGCACGCATGAACCCCACGAGAGAGATTTGAACCAAGTCCTCACTGAAGGGCGCTTCCGTCTCTTGTCAATGTTTGGCGTCTAGTGCTGACTGGTCACGCCGCCCTCCGGCGCCATTGTGACAAGGGGCACGGGGGAGGGACCTTTCTCTGAGGCTCCTAAGGCTTGAGGAGAACAAACACATTAAGACACTACGACTCTCAGGCTACAAGCTGGTCACGACGCTTACTGAGAGCCGTAGAGCCTTACGTGGGGAATGCTGTGAACCCAGGGAGGCAGTTGAGGTCTGTAACTGGTTACGCCGCTCTCTCAACTTCTCACCGAGAGGGATCAGGGGACCCTCTCCCCAAGTCGCTACAGGCCCGAGCACCGTCCATCGTGAAGCACACTTTGCGGCGCCGATCGATCAATAGGACTCCACCAGGGGTTCAGCTCAAAGCACCCACCGGCCCCAGGAAGAGTGATTCCTTCCTGGACGAGCCACACCAAAACTTGTCTTCCCCCGCGCTGCCACGTAATTTTGACCATATTTACAGACGTGCCTGCACCTACAGGTAACCCACAAAATCCTCTNTTCCCCCGCGCTGCCACGTAATTTTGACCATATTTACAGACGTGCCTGCACCTACAGGTAACCCACAAAATCCTCTTAATCGTAATTCTGTATTTTTTTTTTATCCTCTTATGTTACGTAACATCACTAACTGCATAGCTGTGTATCCACAGCTATTCCTAAATGCCAAATAACCAAGTGGGCCATAAAAGGGATAGCATAACCTTTTAGTGCCAAGCTACACCTTCTGGTGAGCTAGGGTGACGCCCCCAGGGTGCAACCGCGTCAGCCCTTACACCCTTTATAAATCCTCTTTCTCAATCTTGTCAATGTTTGCCACACTTACCTTCATTAAAACTTCAGACTTCAGAGAGAACTTTAGATTCCATTTCCCTAGTCTGTAGAGGGATACCTAGCCAGTGCACCATCAACAAAGTTGGCCTAACTGTCGTCAATTTGAATTCAACTTAAATATATGCCAAAAGCTTTTTCCCACATTGGCAGCACATAAGTTATTAACTATTACAGATTCGGCACATTAATGATACGGCACATCAGCATAATTTTGTGAATCAGCATAGTTCTAGTAGAAAGTACCTCAGTGAAGACCTAGAGCAGCAGAGAATTCTGGGGACAGTCAGGAAGAGCAGGCAGTACCTAGTGAGGGCCTTGGGCAGCAGAGAAGGATGGGGATGTGCAGGAAGAGTAGAAAGTATCTCAGTGAGGGTATTGAGCAGCGGAGAAAGATGGGGACAAGTAGGAACTGTACAAAATACCTAAGTAAGGGCCTTGAGTAACAGAAAAGGATGGGGACAGGCAGGAACAGTAGAAAGTATCGCAGTGAGGGACCAGGGCAGCAAAGAAACCTTATGACAAACAGGGACAGGAGAAAGTACCTCAGTGAGGGCCTTTGGCAGCAGCTTGCAGCGGTACAGCTGCAACACACACTCCAGCACATTCTTCCAGCCATCACGCAGGATGTCACCATGTCGCAAGGCCAGCCCAAACACAGTTCTGGCTGCGAGCTGCGCTTTCACATTCCCTCCAAACAACACGGGCAGGCTGTCTGTTCCCTCCGAGCAGCTCAGTAGTGTCGTGAACTTGCACAGTGAAATCACCAGGTTGTCAAAGTCACTGCTCATGCCATAGTGCGCCGAGATCATCGCACACTTCCTGCACCAACACAACAGATACATCATCTCTTGTTTGCCTGCCTTTACAGTGTGGCTAACTTCTGTATGCTGCAAGGCAATTTTTCTTGCACTTAACAACATGTATAAGTTGACACTTTAAAAAATGTGTGTGTGTTAGACAAATTTTATTTGTATTACTAGACGTATGTGAATTTTACAAATTCTTTGAATATACCTCATGCATATATGATGTGTTCATTATGGATGGACCACAGTAGCTCTTGGCAAACCCTGTTCAAATCTTCAGCCAGTAATAAACAGGAAGAAATACAGTGGC
The DNA here is from genome assembly GCA_002778355.1 of Clitarchus hookeri. Taxonomy (NCBI): domain Eukaryota; kingdom Metazoa; phylum Arthropoda; class Insecta; order Phasmatodea; family Phasmatidae; genus Clitarchus; species Clitarchus hookeri. The sequence continues at coordinate 442,090 of NQII01000155.1, read as the reverse complement.
TACGTGCAAACAAGTTAAATAAAAAGAAAAGCTGAGCAGCATGGCAGCAGCTAATGAATAATTGTGGCCTGAGTGTGTAAAGGACTGAGAAGTGTACGCTGCTTGTAAATAAATTCGCAAAATTCACAAATTTCAAGTCACCACTTCTTGTCAACATTAGAAGGAATGCAAAACACATTAAGAATTATGAATGCATGTACAACCTGCAACCTGTTGATGCTGTAATATACAGGAAGATAAACACTTCAGTCAAACACTGCTACTTGCACTGTTAATCTTGGTATGAAAGGGAATAGAGCCCTGGCTTCCTAGAAGGTGCAGCACTGCTATTGACTTCTGCATTTGCCTGCTAAACAGTGAGTAACTCAGCTGCAGCTACTAACTCACAAATTGGTGTTAGTGAGGTATACATTTAGGATGCTCATTACACCAAATGACTTTAACACTACCAAGGAGGAATCCAAAATAACTGCAACTCAAAGGCCTAGCCTCCAAAATATTACTATGAGCTGTAGAGTAAAAAAACCCAAAGTACAATTCCTTTGATAAGCAAACATATCCTGAATATATCTAACGTAACCGTTTAGAGTGTGTATTTTGTTGTAAGAATTTAAAGATTTTTTTATTCAGTAGTAAGACCACGTTAAATAGCTTTTTGTGCATTTTTCCCACTTTTTAAACAATCCACATTACAAAACAAATGTACCTGTACGGTACTTAAAAATCCCAGTTTGTTGAAAAGACAGATTATCGGANCCATGAGCTGTAGAGTAAAAAAACCCAAAGCACAATTCCTTTGATAAGCAAACATATCCTGAATATATCTAACGTAACCGTTTAGAGTGTGTATTTTGTCGTAAGAATTTAAATATTTTTTTATTCAGTAGTAAGACCACATTAAATAGCTTTTTGTGCATCTTTCCCACTTTTTATACAATCCACATTACAAAACAAATGTACCTGTACGGTACTTAAAAATCCCAGTTTGTTGAAAAGACAGATTATCGGAGACATATTCAAAATCGGGGAAACTCATCATATGCTGCGACACAGCACATAAATGGAGAATCGAACCTGAGTCTGCTTGCCTCCAGAGCTGACAGGCATGCTCCCAACCTAGGAGCCGCAAAGAAATGGCAGACATGTACGTCACACAATCGTCCTGCCAAGCAAGCCGAGCAAAGCCAGTTGCCCCGAAGCGAGCATTAGATACCACCCGCACATGAGGAAACTACACCACTTCATTCATTCTCCAAGAGAGTGCAGCAAGGGCTGAGCCGGCCACGAAGGGAGGAGTAATTCTGCAGAAGATGTCCGAACCAAAGCAAGCCAAAGGGGAGTGCAGACAAGTTGTATATAAGGCCAGACACGCACCCAGAACACTAGTGCGCTTAGCAGTTAGCTTTGCCCCATCCCTCAAAGGAGAGATAGGTGACCACGACTTGAACCAGATTTTCGTCAGAGTAGAACTGCGGGCTTCCCTTAACCTGCCAGTACGTACATCAGAAAAACACCAAATATTCGCTGACCACCCATACTCTGGACCATGTGTGCAAAGGCACTTCATACATACGTACGTTAGAGCACTCTATTAGGTACACTTCGCAAAAAAGCGAGTAGCCACCTGAGTCAGCTAACCCACTACATCCACCGCATGCAATTCGCCAGTTGAAGTGCCAGGTCTGACGAGGAGCGACTTGGTCACATCCAAGTGACTCATGACTGTGGTACAGCCACCCCCAGTCAGCTAATCCACTCAAACCACCGCATNCTATCCCTCAAAGGAGAGATAGGTGACCACGACTTGAACCAAATTTTCGTCAGAGTAGAACTGCGGGCTTCCCTTAACCTGCCAGTACGACGTACATCAGAAAAACACCAAATATTCGCTGGCCACCCATACTCTGGACCATGTGTGCAAAGGCACTTCATACATACGTATGTTAGAGCCCTCTATTAGGTACACTTCGCAAAAAAGCGAGTAGCCACCTGAGTCAGCTAACCCACTACATCCACCGCATGCAATTCGCCAGTTGAAGTGCCAGGTCTGACGAGGAGCGACTTGGTCACATCCAAGTGACTCATGACTGTGGTACAGCCACCCCCAGTCAGCTAATCCACTCAAACCACCGCATGAAATTCGCCGGTTGGAGTGACAGGACTGACATGGTGTGACTCATCGCTTCTGGGTACACTTAGCTATGGATTCTGCAGCCTGCCCCTGCTTTGCTGCAATTGGACTGTTAGAACCTAACCCTATGCCCTTCACCCAGAGAGGAGGAACAAAGTAGAGTGATAAGAAGGCAACTACAGCCAATCAGTTACTAAGTAACCCATCCCAGTCAGTCTTCAGGTACTGGGTTTGCCCATGGGCCTAGGCATCGCCGACACCTACCATCGATACTCGCTATCGCAGCCAGGACCCAGTCGATCCAAGGGCCGCCTAGATTGACCAGTAGACCACCCTAGGACGAAGCTCCAAATGCCGACACCAGCTTCCCAACGTCAGTCAACCTCGGGTACAGCAGACGCCAGGTAAGCCAGCACCGGCCATCACCTTAGCCGCCCGGAGGGCTCTCGCTAGTACTCACTATTACATACCTTGCTAACGGCCTGCCTATCTGACCTTATATACCGTGCTGGACAAAGCTAAGAGTGAATGTGTCTATAAAGTCCAACATCAGCCAAGACGACGACATCCAACGTGTTTTCTGAACACTCTGACCATCACACGTCAGGTTATTCTTGCTATTACTTTAACAAATGACACAAATCAAATATTCAGAGTGGTTCAAAGTACGTAACACCAGAAGCTATAAAGTAACACTGATTTATGTTACATCTGGGTTGCCCAACTAAGATGTGACAGAACTCAAATCATTTTTCGTTTGGAAGATTGCTGCTCTTAAATTCAACATAACAGAACAACTGAAATATCATAATTATATTTATGCTATAAACATCAACTTTCACCCAAATACATAATAGGAATCACCATTATTCAGAGCATCACTAACTTTTCTACATGCACACTTTACTATACTTAAACACGTTCAGTTTAACACAAAGCAGTGACTGGAGTTCTGAATAATGAATGGAAATGTGGTGGGAACTTGCAGTGAACTAATTTTCTTCATAATGATGGACCGAGAGTACCACATGACCAAAATATGGAAACTGGCCACTACGTATAGTCAGCAGCAATGTTAATATTCATACACAAAGAAAGAACAGACTATTTGTTGGGAAACGGAATTGAACACACACACTCTCACCAATTTTAAGAAGACACTATGTCTGTAAAAAGTAAAAAATTAATTCCATCTCTCTAGCCACAATAATTGTCAAAAGCAAATTCCAGGTTTATGTTTAAAATATAAAATACTGTAAATTACAAACACATGGCCAGTATGGCAAGTGAGGTGGAGCAGTGACTGCAACAAGTGAATGGGGGCCACCACACTGCCCAAGTGAGAATACCCACGGAAACAGTAACCCAGCAGTGCACAGCTTAAATTTAAAAAAGGACTCTGGTGACGGCNGGTTTGCCCATGGGCCTAGGCATCGCCGACACCTACCATCGATACTCGCTATCGCAGCCAGGACCCAGTCGATCCAAGGGCCGCCTAGATTGACCAGTAGACCACCCTAGGACGAAGCTCCAAATGCCGACACCAGCTTCCCAACGTCAGTCAACCTCGGGTACAGCAGACGCCAGGTAAGCCAGCACCGGCCATCACCTTAGCCGCCCGGAGGGCTCTCGCTAGTACTCACTATTACATACCTTGCTAACGGCCTGCCTATCTGACCTTATATACCGTGCTGGACAAAGCTAAGAGTGAATGTGTCTATAAAGTCCAACATCAGCCAAGACGACGACGTCCAACGTGTTTTCTGAACACTCTGACCATCACACGTCAGGTTAGTCTTGCTATTACTTTAACAAATGACACAAATCAAATATTCAGAGTGGTTCAAAGTACGTAACACCAGAAGGTATAAAGTAACACTGATTTATGTTACATCTGGGTTGCCTAACTAAGATGTGACAGAACTCAAATCATTTTTCGTTTGGAAGATTGCTGCTCTTAAATTCAACATAACAGAACAACTGAAATATCATAATTATATTTATGCTACAAACATCAACTTTCACCCAAATACATAATAGGAATCACCATTATTCAGAGCATCACTAACTTTTCTACATGCACACTTTACTATACTTACACACGTTCAGTTTAACACAAAGCAGTGACTGGAGTTCTGAATAATGAATGGAAATGTGGTGGGAACTTGCAGTGAACTAATTTTCTTCATAATGATGGACCGAGAGTACCACATGACCAAAATATGGAAACTGGCCACTACGTATAGTCAGCAGCAATGTTAATATTCATACACAAAGAAAGAACAGACTATTTGTTGGGAAACGGAATTGAACACACACACTCTCACCAATTTTAAGAAGACACTATGTCTGTAAAAGTAAAAAATTAATTCCATCTCTCTAGCCACAATAATTGTCAAAAGCAAATTCCAGGTTTATGTTTAAAATATAAAATACTGTAAATTACAAACACATGGCCAGTATGGCAAGTGAGGTGGAGCAGTGACTGCAACAAGTGAATGGGAGCCACCACACTGTCCAAGTGAGAATACCCACGGAAACAGTAACCCAGCAGTGCACAGCTTAAATTTAAAAAAGGACTCTGGTGACGGCNCCCAAGTGAGAATACCCACGGAAACAGTAACCCAGCAGTGCACAGCTTAAATTTAAAAAAGGACTCTGGTGACGGCCAGTCACCTGCGGCTTCTGGCCACACACAACCATCAAGAAGCACTAAACAAGGGCGAGTGTAGCCCAGTGGTTCTCAAACTTCTCTTTACCATGGACCACTAGGTGTAGACCGACAGCCTAAGACGGACCACCTACCTCAGCCCTTCTTCCATTAATATACCAAAATTTATGAATAATAAATTGGAAACTTAATGAAAAAGTAAAATCAATTAATAAAATAATTACATTTTATTATATTTTAGAAAACTAAAGAACAGGAGAAATATATGAACACATCATTAACAGAAAATAACAAATCACATTAACAATATTTATAGTTACGCATTTCAAATTCAAGAAAATTGATGAGACACCTAGAAAGTTATGTGGACCACCTAGAACCTAGTGGTCCGTGGACCACAGTTTGAGAACCACTGGTGTGTATGATATGTGTCAGCAGAACAAACAGATGAGATCAGCTGCCACAATGACGATGTGGAATGAGGGTATGATGAACCAACCTAAAGCCAGAGATGGCCTTCTGGTAGACGGGCGGGTGGCTGCTCTTGTCGAAGACAAAGCTGAGGGCGGCAACGGTGGGTCCCCAGATGAGAGAGAAGAGGTCGTGGTCGTAGAGGCCGTTAGGAGCGTGCATGTACACTCCATCCTTGCTGTTACCACGTCGCAGCAGTACTTTCCACAGGTAGTTCTCCTTCAACAGGCCCGTCTGCTCTGCCGGCATTACTATCTCCTCCGACCTGCACAAGCCACCTCCACTTACAAGCACCCACAAATAAATGTGCGCATGGGCATGCATGCACATGTTTGCCAATATGCGACATTGATGCACACATGCACATGTACATACACCCTCGCACGCATGCACGCGCACACAATTGCAGGCACATACATGCAGAGCCAGTCACCTGTATATTAATTTATGAAGTGAGAACAATTTTTTTTATAACATCTTCATTATTTTTTGCCAGCCATGTTGTATGTGTTATAGACAAGCATGACTGAATAAGAACCTGTCCATCATACAGACACTAATATTCCTTAAACATTGATCCCTCATGATTACATTTTCTCCTTAAACAAGGTTCAAAAATTTTCTCTATGTTTAAAATGTATCAAATTCCTTCCATTTACACTGAAATTCTTTACAATTTCCACTATCTTAATTTTTTNTCTCTATGTTTAAAATGTATCAAATTCCTTCCATTTACACTGAAATTCTTTACAATTTCCACTATCTTAATTTTTTTAATCCATGATGTTGAAAAAATTTTGAAACTGATACATTGCAATAGTGTTTATAAAACTCAATCAAGCAGATAGTAAGAGAGCACATATCAACTGTGTACAATACAGTTTCATATAAAAGTAAAAGTGTCACCCATGAAATTGTTTAACACTGGAAAAAAACAAGTTATATGCAGTACAACTGCTGACTACGAGATAACTTGAATGCAGATGAAATTATTCTGTATGGAGCCTTTGAGATTGTTTGTGTTTCAAGGGAGAACAAGTACATGCTGCTATTCCAGGAAATAAAAAAAGATTTAGATATTTAGAGATTGTATCATTCTAATAGTNTCTCTATGTTTAAAATGTATCAAATTCCTTCCATTTACACTGAAATTCTTTACAATTTCCACTATCTTAATTTTTTAAATCCATGATGTTGAAAAAATTTTGAAACTGATACATTGCAATAGTGTTTATAAAACTCAATCAAGCAGATAGTANAAATCCATGATGTTGAAAAAATTTTGAAACTGATACATTGCAATAGTGTTTATAAAACTCAATCAAGCAGATAGTAAGAGAGCACATATCAACTGTGTACAATACAGTTTCATATAAAAGTAAAAGTGTCACCCATGAAATTGTTTAACACTGGAAAAAAACAAGTTATATGCAGTACAACTGCTGACNTATAAAAGTAAAAGTGTCACCCATGAAATTGTTTAACACTGGAAAAAAACAAGTTATATGCAGTACAACTGCTGACCACGAGATAACTTGAATGCAGATGAAATTATTCTGTATGGAGCCTTTGAGATTGTTTGTGTTTCAAGCGAGAACAAGTACATGCTGCTATTCCAGGAAATAAAAAAAGATTTAGATATTTAGAGATTGTATCATTCTAATAGTTCTGGCAGCTGAAATTTCTTTGCTATGTGTATTTACAAATAACAGATGGCAAAAAAAAATCTCTCAACTATCAGTGATTATCATTAATTCTAACTTTAGAGTTAAGGTTACAAGTAGACCAATAGGCTACCAAAAATTATGTAAAAGGGCAGGAATTCAAGTACTCACAGTCTAGTAATTGTCACTGCGATTGCACAATCGCTACGTTTTGCTGGCTAGGCCAGCTTCATCAGGCAGCGATTTGTGTCCTACAACTCGCCGCCTGATGAAGCTGGCCTAGTCAGCAAAATGTAGAGATTGTGCAACCGAATGAAAAATGTGTTGTCGTCCTTTGTCTGCATGTCTGTTGACAAATACTAGACTGTGAGTACTGGATTTGTGTCCTTTTATAGATTTTATTCTAGCTTTAATGATCATTACGTGAACTAAGATTATGTGTGAAAAATGCCAGTCTTGGATATGCTGCAGTGTATTTAACAGTCAACTTGTCAGTTTCTATCTGTGTAACAACATTTAAAAAACTCAAGGCGCCCATGAAAAGAATGCACGATAACATTGCATGAAATAATTATGCACAGTAAATTTTAGTTACAACAATAATTTATTTCTCCAATTGTAAACTGTCGTTATAGCATGGCTCCCCTTTATAAAATAGATACAGACAATTGACACATGCAAGTTGCATAGATAGGAGTAACTGAAAATATGTATTCTAGCTTTGTTTACAAAGTTAACAACATGTAAATAGGTTTGTTAGACCTGGTCCATAATTAGCAGTGTCTTTTCAAGGTATTGTTCATGGTGGGCAAGTTCACTGTTAGAATTGGGCCTTCCCCTCTGACCAGTATGGTGCTTTGATTGGTTTGTGCCTTCACCGTCGTGTCACATAGGCGACACTGTACTGCCAAGATAGCTCACAGTCGCAGTCTTCAGATTCTTCCTCCAGCCAAAAGGTAAGCTGCGTGGGATAAACAAACTGCAGCCACAACTGCAAAGACAGCTCGCTGAGTCCTTTAGTGGATGGAACTCTAGCGTGGGCCATATGTTGAAGCTGTCTCCATTATTCCTGGGCCCACTGATGTTTCCAGGTAGGAACTTTGCTTGGGACTGTCAACTTGTAAAATGGCTTAGATTGCTGTACTGAACACATACTACAGGTTATTGCAGGCTCTGGTGAAGTGTGGGGGCAGCAAATGGATTTCCTTCCCCATGGTATGTTTATTTGTACCCTACGATGCCCTTGTGGTGTCTCCCATAAGAATGTTAGTGACCTGCCAGTTGCAAATAAAACAGGCCTGCTGTTGAGATATGTGTAAATCCCCTGCATGTGCTCCTTCTACACTGCCCTACTCTAGCGGAAAAATAATTTGATCTTATTCAACCCAATCCCACATGAAATCCCTCAAATGAGGCTGCAAGTTCTCCATTGAGATCAAAATAAGAATTCAAGTTGTCATAGCAAGATATGTCTCTCTTTTCTTCCTCCAGTACATCTACACACTAAATGATCGGTTATATATTCAACATCCTGTTAGCTCTATGAAGTGGGTTTTCTACCATCACCCTAAATTTCATCAGAGGAAAAAAATTACCCTGAGACTGGGCTACAACGAGGGTGCCTCTATATATGTTCGGCTGACACTTCAACATCTAATATTCCTCAGCATGAAGGGACTAGTTCCATGACTCACAGTTTTGGCTCCAAGTAAAACGAGATCCCCACCCAGATGGTTCATGTAACCTGCAAGTGGGCTAACTACTTCCATACAACCTTCAGTGGTCGCTGCACATGACAACTGGCCACATTGAATGCCAATAAAAATAGCATTCACTTCATTATACAACAGGACCTGACCATCACAGACAGAGGAAGTCTGTTTGTGAAGACTTTACCCTAATATAGGCCTCTTACCTGAGGCAAATCTACCTGTTCATTTACTTTTGCTTTTATTTCCACTCAAGCCTAACATGCTCCAAATAAAGAAACAAATGCTATTAAAGCAAACAGCAGAAAGATCCTACTGCTGCAAGCACCATTTTGTGAACCATGAAAAAAGACACCGGACAACAGCAACGTAACCTCAAGGCAAAAGGGGCCGCAGTGAGTGGGCGGTAAGCCCACTCATCTTCCACCAAGGCGAACCGGGTTCAGTCCCCGGCCAGGCCACTCCTGGATTTTTTTGCATGTAGGAATTGTAGCAGACGATGCCACTGGTTGGCGGGTTTTTTGGGGGATCTCCCGTTTCCCCCACCCTCACCTCAAGCACCCTCATAGACTCTCAAGACCTCGCTGTTAAGAGCAGCTCAAATGTCTCCACTCACTCACTCACTCACTCACTCACTCACTCACTCAAGGCAAAGAGATATTTCAACTGAATGTTAATTTGGTGACCATTTTTATGAAGTCTGAGATGAAAAAATTAGTTGCCTGCTGAGGACAGCTGGACTGGGGCACACTTCTCCACCTGGTAGTGAGTAGAACTGCTGTTGAGTTCTGTTGCTGGCTGTGAGAAAAAGACAGTGGCATGTCCACAGATTGATAACCAGAGGACGCAAGCGAATGAGGGGTCCCATCAGTGGCCATCCTGTCCCTCGCCATCTACAGAAGTGCGATACACTGTAACTGGCATTTTCAATCTCAGGTTTTTAGACGTAAGTTTCTGTGTGAATGTTCTGCTAACACACTGGGCCTGGATAGACAGATAAAACTCTAAGTTGGGCGCCACATTATTATAGAAATTTATATAGACAGAACAACCAGCTGACCCACACAGGTAAGTACTGTTGATTTGTGGCTTGGTTGGATGGAACAGCAACTATAACTTAGCAACAAATAGTTGACAGACTAGCACAGAATATTATGGCAACCCACCATAGCTATAAAATATTTTAAGTACAAGAAGGCCCAAAAATTTTTGCAAGCAAAACCTTGGACATAGCTGTCCCNTATAACTTAGCAACAAATAGTTGACAGACTAGCACAGAATATTATGGCAACCCACCATAGCTATAAAATATTTTAAGAACAAGAAGGCCCAAAAATTTTTGCAAGCAAAACCTTGGACATAGCTGTCCCAGGTAGGATGAACCATTAAGGTAAAGAGGCTACTGTTTAAGTCTAATGCCTATCAGTTTAGTAACCTGCATTTTTGTCCTGCAGGTTGTTCGTTACCTTATCCAACTTGCATCTAGAAGTCAAAGATAGAATACTGCCCTGGAGGATTTCTCAAGTCATTACACTTCTGAGATTATGTCCATACCACCTTCACATACTTGTACATAGTGTAAATGACAAGCAGACTGCCTGCCCAGAAGAGCTACTGGCCTATGCAAAAAAAAACCTGACGAGGAGGAAAAAATGAGTTAAAAGACCAATTTATGTCCAGCACCCATCAAGCCCCAATGAAAACACAAAACCTCAAAACCAATATATAAACTTGATCCCATAGAAAACTTGTTCATACGAAGTGGATGTCAAGGCAGCTGTAACTGCACAGCTGACAGCATGTACGACTTATTTTTAAGTTATCATGACAATACATTACTGCCTCTGCCAGCACAGAAAAGGCTTCTTCTTTAGGTTCACTCACAAGAACATAATAAATGCCTGAAGCCCACATGCCAATCAAGCTTACTTGATGGCATTGTAGATGTCGTCCAACATTTCTTGCTCAAAGTCTTCCCCACCATTCACCTTCTTCAGATTCCTCTTGAACTCATCCACTGTCATCGGATTGTTCTGCCGCTTCACGTTGTGATTGTGCTGGTCAACGTTCAGCATTATCACAGCATATGCAAGGGTGAATGCAGCATCAGCATTCGAAAATGGCTCTCCGTTGCATTTCTGGAAAACACCAGAGCATTATTAAAATGCCAGCCAAACAAACTGAAGCCCACAACATTACATTACTTTATACACGCAACCATTTTATCATAAAACGGACCTACAGAATGCCATGTAGTTTTCACTGCTATACAAGCAGAAAGGCCAATATAGGCAACTGTTGTTGCGGTGACACCAATTTTCTTACCCATCCTAATTAATTCATGTTTACCTATCGTACCTCAAAAATATACAACTAACTCCAAAACACTTTGCTATACTATTAGAATTACAGTGAAACACATGTGTGTTAATAGTTAATTTCAATAGTTCAAACAATAACATAATTTCAAAATGAAGACCACATATAATATTTTAAGAAAATATGCCACCCTTACAAAACACATCAAGCAATTATAGCAAGTAGGAACATTTAATTTACATTATTCTTTCTACCAACATTTTGAGAGATACTGTCACCCAACAAAGCTGAATGTATTAAAGTTTCTGATGAAATTACAGACACTGAGCAAATTGCATCAGCAAAAAACAAGACAAAAAATTTGAGTTCATGTAACAGTATTGGAAGAACTGGATATGCTGAACAATTTTTTCCTAAGGCATTGCATCAAATACACCTGTTAGTGATTTGGCAGTTTCTCATTGAGTGGAAACTTGTGCAATGCAAATCACTTATAGTAACCAAAAGCAAACCACAACTGATTCTTTTTTAAGATGTAGACAGTAAAATTTTAAGAGTTCTATGTTTTTTACTGTTGTAAATAGTGCAGCATGAGAATAAAATCAATGCAAGTGATCTTGGCATAAAGAAAAAAATTATTTAAAAGCTTGTCTTACCATGTCTGTTTTGAAAACGAATATAGACATACACCCACAGTCAACTTTCTGTTCTACAATCCTGGGATTGCCAACACTCTTGAAATAACAAATATTTTTGGTAACCGTTAATGCATAATGGCCTAGGGAGAGGGACGTCATGTCAAAGAACGAGGTGTTTTTAATTCTGGGCCACGTCAGTTGCGCAGATTGAGGGCGGACTCTAATGTGGAGGTGTCTGTAGTATAACCCTTTGGCCTCGTACTGATCCCTAATAGAGTATAAGGCACGTTGAAGCCTATTTGGTACAAAATCTGTGAGGGCGAGGTAATGCCTCCGCTCTGGGCATTTGACACACGGGTGCAGACTAGCTTACTACTGGTGTCGCTCCCTTTTGGCAGACGCTGGCCCTGACTGGAAAACTATGGCTCTGGCTGGAGTAGACAACTGGCAGGCTGTATCGTCTGGCCCCTGTTGGTAAACGGGGTGCCAGCCGGCTGGTGGGCACATGGTCTGCTGGTGCTGGAGCCTCACTGTCGTCCTCCGAGTCGAACGGGACCACTCCCAAGGGGAGTGTGTACCTCTGGCACAGAGTAGTTTGACGGCGGGGTGAGCAGCTCTGGGAACCCTATCTGGAAGGCCAAATAGGTTGGCAGGGAGGGTAGTGGAGTGAGGCTTCACTAATTGCCAGGTGGCTTATGCTCTCTCCCGTGGGGACTGCAACTGAGGGCTGGTGTAGGTTGGTTGCTTAGGGGGTGGTGAGATGCAAGGATAGCAGCTGTCCTCCGGGCATTCCTCGTGCTCCCTCGTCAATGAGCGAACGTCATGGACAGGAAAGGTGCTAATGTTCTTCCTGTAGTGTGTGGCAGGCAACAAACCCCTAGCTAAAATGTACTCCAGAAGTACCTGGGTCTAGCCTCGTCAGGCCTGGCACCCCATTCGGTGAGTTTATATGCTCTGGAGGGATACGTTAGCTGACTTAGTTGGCCCAGATACTTCATTGTGTGTCTTTCTAGTGGTTGGGGCTCTACCGTAGTTGCACACCAGGTACCTTTACTTACCGGGTCCACAGTATGGGTGGCCATCGAACTCTCTCTCTGTGTGTGTGTGTGTGTGTGTGTGTGTCTGTGTCTCTGTGTGTGTGTGTGTGTGTCTGTGTCTCTCTCTCTCNGCACCCCATTCGGTGAGTTTATATGCTCTGGAGGGATACGTTAGCTGACTTAGTTGGCCCAGATACTTCATTGTGTGTCTTTCTAGTGGTTGGGGCTCTACCGTAGTTGCACACCAGGTACCTTTACTTACCGGGTCCACAGTATGGGTGGCCATCGAACTCGCTCTCTGTGTGTGTGTGTGTGTGTGTGTGTGTCTGTGTCTCTGTGTGTGTGTGTGTGTGTCTGTGTCTCTCTCTCTCTCTGTGTGTGTGTGTGTGTGTGTGTGTGTGTGTGTGTGTGTGACGTACGTGCAGTCCTTGTTAGGGTCTGCCTGCAGTCCTATGCTACGTCGGAAACTGTTGCCAATTTGCGGTCCCTGCCGCTCCCTTTTGAGGGTTACACTTACCAAGTTGGGGAAAAGGCACACGTTCACTACAGAGAAAGGAAAGACAGAAGTTAGCTAGACTACATGTTTTATTCCCTTGAGAATAGAAACACTGTGACCCGTACTACCTCCTACCTCTACACACACTAGGTGTTCAACGGACATCGTACAAGAGCAAGACAGATGAGGTGCCTGTCGGTTTGAGGAACCCGGAATGAAGAGCGGATGAGAGCTGACAATGAAGTAATTGTAAAAACAACTGGACCCTAATTGTGGCTTGTAGTACTGAAGGAACCTGGGGCACCACATGTGGTGTACATGTCGGGTGAGGTGACTCTTGATGGCAAGTGTCAGGGGGTAGCGATGACTCTTTGGCTGCGGTGGTAGGGAAGGCGTCATCTGCTGAAGAACTGGTAGAAGACTAGTAGGTCTTGAAGAGTCCTAAGGAAGACTGATAGATCTTGGAGAGTCCAGAGGAAGACTAGCTGTGCGGTAGAGAGGCTGAGCACGACTTATGCTGAGGCAAGCTACGTGTGCAACTGGTATTTCTGCCGGGCGCACAACGTTATATTGCCCTCGGCTGGAGGGTTCCTGCGTTCACTTTCGGTATTCTTCGGCCGCCACCCTCTCGGGTTCGGGCTGGGCGGTGCTGCTGCTGTTATCTCTTGGTGAGGTGGGGTCAGGAAGGTTTGAGTTCGATTGCGGGCGGTATCCGCTGCTTGCTTAGGGGCAAACTCTTGCATGCCCGCAGCTGCTTCTCAGTGAGATTACAAGTGGAGGGGGTGATGACGTGACTTCCTATCATTAAGTGGGTGCTGGCATTGGAGGCGGCCAGTCAGGATTCGATTCCCTTAGGAGCATGTGATGTGTATGTGATGATGCGGAGTCGATGATAATCATAATAATGAGTAGGAAGCGACATGCCTTACCATTAAATTTTTAGCTAAAAACATTGACATTTGTAAAGAATTAGGTATAACAATAATCTTTTTCCATTAATTTTGACTGCAAAACAATGTGATTCTCTTTGCGAACATTGAACAACTCACAAGTGGGTTCGAAGTAAAAATATACAAAACAGCACGCACTCATGCACTTGATGACCATCCACCCTTTCCCCCAAGGTCGCTGAAGTTTCATTGTGCGTCATTGTTGTCAGAATCAAATAAAATATATTTTACTAGTGATAAAAAATTGGTGTTAAAATGCCATTAGCGTAAGGGGTTCCCTACAATAAGATAAAATAAAAATCTTTGTGAATAGTGGTTCAAAACTGTTGAAATAGTGTAACGTTCGGGCGGTTACACTGCCGAATGTTACGTTGCCACAACTAGCTCAAGGTAGAAACACGAGACTCAGTACAATGTGACGCAGAGTAATTAAAAAATGAGTTTAAGTTCCAGGTTGGTTGTTATATATGTTTATTAAACATTTAGCGACACAGTTCACAAACGAATTTCCAGTATGCAGAGTACAAACCTTCACAATTAAATATTTAAGTACAGACCAGCGCCACAGTCGTTTACAGATTTTTAATGTTTCAAAACTTGCATTTAAATAAATATAAAATGTGTCAACCTCCCACACCGGCACAGAAATAAAATAACAAAATCTAGTTGCCGATGTGGGGGTTCTCGTCAGACACGACGCGACCTAGACTAGCATTGTATGATGCTTCTGACAACTGCACTGACCTGCCCTCACGGGCGACTGATCCAAAGTAACTGCCCGAAGAAACTACTCCAAGAAACTGCTCCAAGAAACTGCTGGAAGGGCGACAGACAGATGCGTCTTTTGTGCTGCCTATCACCCCCCTCTCCTGAGATAAGGACACGGCCACGCACGCTCTCCACTCGTTATTGACACTGCTCCGCACGAAACTGCGTTGTAAGAACTAAAACTGTCCTAGCCGTTAACATCCCGATAAACTAACCTCTCGTACAACAAAACTGCACCGGAGGAACTAAAACTTGTCGATGTCGCCTGAAAGTATCTAATTAATGCTGACGCTTAACAAAACTCCAAAGTTNGAACTAAAACTTGTCGATGTCGCCTGAAAGTATCTAATTAATGCTGACGCTTAACAAAACTCCAAAGTTCGAAACGAAAACTGCAACCGTCCGCCCGATAACCGTAAAACGGCAAACGTCTGCCAGATAACAAACTATCACGGGAAACGAGCCACCACGGCTTTAAACCTTAAACACGATAAAAATATTATGAAGCTTTCCAAAGCTTCATACACACGAAAGAATTTTACACCCGTGTCCCGAAAAATTGAGAATATTGCATCATTACAATAGCTCACAATGAAAGTTTTCGTAAGTCAATGTGCATGGATTTAAAGGTGTACAGGCACACGCTGAAGCAGCCCAGAAACATCAAACTGAATGTCATCTTTGCACACCAGATGTTTACATGCACATTTTCACCATGGCAATGAATGTTTTGATGGACATATATATGTCTTTTAAAGTGATTAACATTATTTAAAAAAAAAATTGTTTTCGTGATTGCGATGAATTTATATAGTNATATATATGTCTTTTAAAGTGATTAACATTATTTAAAAAAAAAATTGTTTTCGTGATTGCGATGAATTTATATAGTCATTAACATTTGTTTATAGTAGTAATGGGTCGAGTCTCAAAAAATCGAGTCAAGATATTTTACAGCAGACATTGAGCTACTGAACGTGCAAGTTGAGTCATGGTGCTTTTAGATTATAAACAACAAATATTCGTACCTAACAATCACCTTCATGTCTCACGAATCAATAATTTTACNATATATATGTCTTTTAAAGTGATTAACATTATTTAAAAAAAAAATTGTTTTCGTGATTGCGATGAATTTATATAGTTATTAACATTTGTTTATAGTAGTAATGGGTCGAGTCTCAAAAAATCGAGTCAAGATATTTTACAGCAGACATTGAGCTACTGAACGTGCAAGTTGAGTCACGGTGCTTTTAGATTATAAACAACAAATATTCGTACCTAACAATCACCTTCATGTCTCACGAATCAATAATTTTACGTTACTAAACCGTTAAAGTTGAGTGAGAATCAAAACAATAACTCTGCTACATGCCTCGACACTTGGTTGACGTTTGTGACATTCGGCTGTGATCAAATCCTGGGGGTTTCATATTCGTGACTAGAGCCATTTTGCTTCCCAGAAAAACACCTCCTCTTTGCCACAAAGATGGGGCGACATCAAATAATGGGACCCTTGTCAAGGTTCACAGGTACAGTCTCAGCATGAAACAAATACGTATAACAATAGGATACAGAGTATTTAAACATGAAAAGCCTTTGTCTCATGGCAGGTCACACCTTCAGCAGGAATATGCATAACCGTAAACTTGTCGTTAATTTTCTCATATTATTACCATTTTTAAAACACTTAGAAAAAAAAAAAAAAACTACTTTTAGGTATCAAAACTTTAAATGTGGACTTCTTGTCCACTACTCTCCAGTGACGAGGAGGCACATATGCTGTGGACCAGTCTATACACTACCCTCCCACTACACCCCTCCAACAGTTATCCTTTTTTCTACCAGCATCACGTGGCTGACATTACCATTCCTACTAGAGTTGTGCAAATATTCGGTATACTGAAACAAAAACAAAAATTACAACTTTCATTTTTGTTTCTGTAAGAAATTTGGTTACCAAAAGTTGTAACAAAATGAAAATTCTTGATTTCAATAAATTTTCAGGTGTTAAATGAATATTCATTCAGTGCACCAGTAAAGAAAATTTTTGCCTGTAAATCATCTTGTTCATTTTCATTATTTAATAACTGAAACAACTACATAAATCAAAAATTTAAATGTAAGCATTATTTTTCATTTTCGTTTCAGTTTCACGAAAGTTCATAACATATATTTTGTTATAGTTTCCTGAGAAAAGAAGTCACAATCGCAAAACCCTAATTTCTACCATAGTCATTCACTCGTCGGCAAGAGGAAAAAAGTAGTGCTGTGAATCACTCACCCTGGCAAAGAATTATTTTTATTGGTAGAAACCAGTCCCAAACTTTTTTCTTGGTTAACTGTAACTACAAGAGGGGGAGGAAGTTATGAGGAACGGGCGTTTTACCCATATACATAGGTACACACTTACATTTATGGTGCAAACCCGATTTTAACTAAAAAAATTTATACTGAACTCAACTTGACTCGACTCAACTTTCATACAACTTGACTCATATTGACGCTGTAAAAATCAAACTCGCCCATCACTGGTCTATTAGTCGTTAAAATTTGTTTCTCTAAGACATTAAATATTTAATAATTCAAAACCACGTCTTCCTGATTTTCCCTGAAGATTCCACTTCTGCTTGCCATGAGTTACATCGTGCTCAAGCATGGTGCTTGCGCATTATTTAGTGACAAAGGGGCCTCATATACATCATTCCAGGATATCAGTTATTCAGAAGACTTGTTCTATGGAAATAAATGAGTATTTTAATAACAAATCCTCTTATTTTCCACAAGAGGTCACTAAAAATGGACTACGTGCTTGGTAAAACTTACGTGCCTCTACAGGTTTTAAAATTTTTGGCTACACAGGAAGGTCAAATATGCTTTTGGGATAAAATTTTATTTGTAAGACGTCTGCCTAATAAAGTAAATTGACATTTCACTTACAAAAATTTGGATGTTATACTTCAGGCAATTATACACCAATTCCATGGGAAACACACCAAAAACAATTTTTGGATTTTGGTCTGCATATTAATTTGCAGTTTTGTATGCACTCCAATGGTTAGCCATGTATGTTTACCAAATATCTGATGCCAATCACTTCTACAGCATGCGGCTTAGCACTGTTAGTTCACATTTCTCCGCAGCACTATTTGTACGAGTGTGACTTTGACTCGGTGTAGTTTTTAAATGGGCATGGATAGTGTGTGGATAAATACTGTACACATACATTAATTACGTTATGTTGTAACCATTTTTTGTTGAGATGAGTTGATAGGTTTTTGTCAACATGCGCTGGGGAGGGTGAAATCGGAGCAGTAGCAGAATGCAAGGGCAAGGCAAACAAGAGTGTCAAGAAGAAAATCCCTCAGTCAACAGCAACGCCCACCAATTTACCAGTTGCAAAGATCCAGGTAACACCACTGAGAATCAAGCCCAGTTCACCCTGGTAGGAAGCAGGTAATCTGTCTACAACACCACCATGATCCCTATTATTTTTGTTAATTTTGGCTATGTGTACTTGTTCCGACGAGAAATTTTTGTGCTTTTATTACATGATAAATCAAAATTCCACTGTATTTATAAAATTCAAATCTCACAAAATTTGTTATGCATGTAGCACTGTGAAAAATAGCAATATCATCTTAACATTTAAAAAATGTAAATGTTTATTTTTATTATAATGTCTTTAGTATATGTTTATTATAATGTACTTTCCTCTGAAACCATTACACAGCTGTGCAGAAAATTCTAATGTGAATTTTTCCTGCATTTTAAATCTGATTTGCAAAAAAGCAAATGTTCACAGATAATTAGATTATGTTACTTATACATACCTAAAAACAGTTTTTTTTAATTTCAAATTTCTATAAAATCAATAAAGTATTCAAAAATTTTGCTCCATTAACGTATAGTAGAAGGAATTATTAAGAAATTTATGTTCATTATAGTCAACTTCGATGTCACTGCCATTACAATTTTCANCGTATAGTAGAAGGAATTATTAAGAAATTTATGTTCATTATAGTCAACTTCGATGTCACTGCCATTACAATTTTCAAAGCACTTTTCTACAGAATATGAGGAAGGCAGAGAGACTGAGGCACTCACATGCCAGTGCTCTGCAAAGTGTTCCATTAGTAGGGAGATGAGGGGTGACTCTCCAGGCAGTCGGAACGTCTCCAGGTACAGTCGCAGAGCTTCGTCTATACGCAGGTCATTGAAGTCAAATGATCTGAAACAACACCACTGCTATCAACACACACATTCATAAAGCACTGCCATTCCTTACAAAACTTTCTTTCAATAAACTTATCTTTTGCTGCACACTAATGCCACACATTCCCCTCTTCTTTAGTTTAAAAATGCTTCTCACAGCAGTCACACACTTACTGCTTTCTTCCCCATTGTAGTTTTTATGCATTATTTTGTACATTATTAATTACCTATAACTGAAATGTAGCTATATACTAATAAAAATCTGTTTTGAAAAATCATATGAGAGCCTGGTAGTTAATATGGCACAGACAGAAAATAGTTTTTTTTTCTNATAAAAATCTGTTTTGAAAAATCATATGAGAGCCTGGTAGTTAATATGGCACAGACAGAAAATAGTTTTTTTTTCTAAAAATGTAGTTTTCCTCTCTAATCATCATGCATTAACATAACACATAGTGCCGTTTTTTTTAGCTATGCAACATGGGTTTCAAAAACATTTTGAAAAATTACGGTAGAACATGCATGGATTTCAGTTATGTGAAACACTACCCGGTGAATGCCTTTGTGCTCTCTATCGTCATGATTTATCTATATGCAAGAATTCCTTGCTAATGGTGTCCGAATATTATATCTGCAGTTAATTATTTTGTATTTGCATATTTCTTTAAATATAGTTCATCATAGGTGTCTTTATAGAACAGTCTCCAGAGTGAAATGAAATATTGACACGTGTTTGCCACTTAGTAAAAGGGTGGATTGTGTTCTTTGGCCAGCCATTTTCTTTCACTATCATGAAGCGCAAGCAACAATGTATTTACGTTCTGAAGTTTCACTCTGTTGGTTTCAAGTAACAGTTAAGTGTTTTGTTAATTGAATAAGTCAGCAAATAAAAAATTGTGTATCATGCCCGACAAAAGTGATTTTAATAAAGTTATCGTCCAAAAAACACCACGTGTTTAGGAATTACAAAATGAAAAGTAAGTCAAAGTGTTTTGTAAATAATGTTTTTCGAAACTGTTGTTAGAATATTTGAAATGTACTTGGCCTTTAACCAAAAGCCATTTTTTGAATGAGTTAATTTAATCCAAAAATTGTGTGAAGTTAAATTTGCTGAAAACGTTAACACTGTGCATTTCTCACACCGGACATTGGTATGAACAGCAACATATTTATCATGTTTTGTTCTTGTGGAAGGTTTTGGAGTGTACGCGGAATAAATAAATGTATTTTTAGTGTAATTCATTATATTTAAAAAAAAATTACTTTTATATGCAAATGTAACTTCACTAAAAATATTTATTGTGTGTATTTCTTGCATTGGTACAAACAGCGACACTTGAATCATTCCAAAATTCAGCGCACACTGTGCACTGACCATACAGATTCACAGTGATTGCCATCACACCCCCGTAATGTCACAGCCATAGTAGTTGTGGATGCTGTGAAGTCTCTCACTCAGGCGTGAGAGACCAACCACAACACCATATGTGAATGAGAGAAGTCCACAATAAATATGAATTTTACTATAGCATATGTGAGCAATAATGTCGGGTAGTGTTATGTTTTTCACAAATAAGTCGCTCTGTAAAAAAAGAGAGAGAACTCACTTGACAAAGCAGTCGAGCACTTGCAGGTTGGCACGGTTGCTGACGTACTCCCCTATCATCTTCTTGTCGAGGCGAGGGTTCTCCCTGAGGAAGGTGACCGCCTCCACAGGGTCTAGGGGGTCTGACAGCAGCCCTTGCTCCTGCAGGAACTGGATGCCCTTTTTGGGCTTGGTGTTGAAGTGTTCTGTACCAGTTGCCAGCAGCTGCACACAAACACAGTGAACCTTTATGCCTCTAAGAACATCATCTGCTCACTGGCACTGCTACACCAACTGTCAGCAGTGACACTCGTAATGAGTGCAGCAGAGAGGTTTCATCGGCTCTTAAGGAGGTCTTGAGAGCTAAAGAGGGTGAAGAGCGGTGGATATGGAGCAGCACCAGAAAGCAGGGGTGGGAGAAACATAGAATTCCTGACGAAACCTGTCTACCAGCAGCATCGTCCGGCACAATTCTCACGTGTGAAAAGACTGGGAATGACCCTTCCGGGAATTGAACCCGGATTACNAGCTAAAGAGGGTGAAGAGCGGTGGATATGGAGCAGCACCAGAAAGCAGGGGTGGGAGAAACATAGAATTCCTGACGAAACCTGTCTACCAGCAGCATCGTCCGGCACAATTCTCACGTGTGAAAAGACTGGGAATGACCCTTCCGGGAATTGAACCCGGATTACCTTGGAGGTAGGCGAGCACTCTAGCCACTACACCAACCGCAACATCAACACTCATCACGTGACAACAGACAATTGCTGACTTGTATCATGTACATAAGCATGCAGATGCCATGTGCATCAAGGAGCAACATGAGTGAAGTAATTACTGTTATAGCTCTTCCCAATTACAAGACGCTTATGTTTGAAGGCCTGCCTGGTGCCCAAGTAACAATTCAGTTTACTTAATGGTTTTTTAATGTATTTTATCCATTTTAATTGTGTAGGTACATCGATTGGCCCTTCTGGCGCCCGTGCGCTGCGTTGTATTAATGTGATGTTTTTTTAATTGGAGTAGACTTTTCTTTAAATGATTTTTGGGCCCTGTTGCTGCTAGAAACATTAACATAGCATTAAATTAATACAGGTGCTACCAAATTGTAAACTGAATTGAGTCTTGTAGGATTTAATACGTTGAAATGTGTTTTAAAGAAATTTGTGGGTTTTGAAAATATTTCACTTTTGAATGTTTTGGCAATAAATCTTTGTAGTATCATTTATTTTCCTTTATATATTTTATACTGTATTGTGGTATACACATCACGAAAGCTGTCTGAATCTTCTCATTAAAATAGCTGAATCGTTACACAGGCGCCGGGCAGTCTTTCCAACGCTGTGCATGATAAAAAAACCTAAAGAAAATAATCTAAAATAGAAAATATTTAAACAAGGAAGATCATGGCATGGTGTAGTGCATACAACCTTTAAAACCCTGAATGCATAGTGTCTATGGGACATGGCCCAATTATTTTAATTAAACTCGTCCACGAGACCAACATAATTAAAAACAATATTATGTAACAAGCTCATACTGACAATTCATAATTTGCAAAGACTTTACGTTTTATTAAAATTAAAGTTGTGCGACTACCTTTAAGTTAATCCGAACATGAATTTGAAACGGGCTGCCAAACTGAATTTAGAATGAAAAATTTCACAATAACTCTATTCCACATGACCTACTATGCCCAACTACACACAAGTGCGCTAACTACATAACAACACAATCAAATCTCACACCATGACCAACTTTGTGACATGTAGCTCAGAGAATCAGACAATAGGAGAGAGCGAGCTGCCAAAACGAGCTGGACAAGCCCTATATATAGTCGATTTCAAGCAGATAGCAATAAACACGCAAGTGTGAGNGAGCTGCCAAAACGAGCTGGACAAGCCCTATATATAGTCGATTTCAAGCAGATAGCAATAAACACGCAAGTGTGAGAAGGAGGTATATGTCAAAGAGCTTAAAGCCAAAGAGTTTAAACTAGATCGTGGGGCAACGATAAGTAAAAGAACTGGGTTGCTCCAGACCGGAACTGACAAGGAGGTAGCGGCTGAAGATGCTGAAGGACAAAGGGATGTGAAAGACACGCCGGCCAGCAGAATATAAGGCTGTGCACCTGGCAGAAACACCAGTTGTTCCTGTAGCTCACCTTAGCACAAGTTGTGCTTTGTGCTAAAACTCTCTTTATTATCAGCCATCTTCTTGAGGACCCTACACATGAACCTCTAGTGATTTAATAGTGACCATCACCGATATCTGCCGTCTAGCTTCACCACCCCCTTACACCTACACCACAAGTGGTGCCCTGAGTCCCTTCTGGACTAACAGACTTCAGTTAGAGTTTAGTTGTTTACACGGCTAATTTGTTGTTGCTCTCGTTGCTCTTCAAACTTTTGACTCTTTGCGCCGACAGGCCCCTTCACCTGTCTTGCCCTATTAAAATTTTCCATAGATTACCTAGAGTGTGGTAATACGTAGGAGATAGCAAGGGTCACCGTGTTTTATTCTGAAGAGAATAAAATACGTAATTCAATCTAACCACTGCTTATCCTTGTCTAGAGTGAACCGTATACCTCATCCATCCTGGTAAGTATCATCCCGCAAGGGAGCGGCAAGGGACCACGGTGCTTTATAAGCAGCTTTCCAACACAGTAGAGTCCATATACTAGCAAGATACAAGACGAAGCGTCGAGGCCACCCAGTGAACTAACCAGCCAGAAGGAGTGCTAGGTTTGATGAGGACTGACCTAGGCACCTCTGGCACACTAATAGCTAGGGTACCATTGCCTGCTGCTTCAGTGAGGGCAGAACTGTAGCACCCATCCCGTTCATGCAGTTCGCCCGCAGACGAGGAAGCCAGTGGTACAATAGGACAGCCACCATCCTTGCTGATTAGCAATCCCCTGAAAACCCACCTATACCACCCCTCAGCTGCCTGACGCACCCGGGAACGAGCACAAGCCACCCGCCACCTGTTGGAGCCTCACTTCACAGCCCTCCTCACCAATCTCTTTGTCACCCTCATTAGGCTTCCCAGAGCTGCCCATCCTGTGGTCAGCTACCTTTGCCAAGGACTGCCTCTGCTCCTCGAAGTAGAGCCAAAGCTGTCTGCCAGCACAACACCTCCAGCACCAGCAGCCCCTATTATCACCAGCGTCGACGCCACTGGTCAGACGCCATACCCACTGAGGGACGTTGCCAGGGTCAAGCCGCACTACTCACTGCTACCTTCAAGCCCCGAACCATCACCGCAGGACCAGAGCTCGCAACTGCCCCGGGTGAGGAGTTCCAGAGGTAAGCCAGCGATCGCCCTTACCCCAGCCACGGGGAGGCCTCACCTTGCACAGCCCGACTTCATGCCCTGCCGATGGTTGACCCAGCAAGCCCTATTTAAGGGCCCAGTAAGAGTCAGGCATCAAATCCTGCAGACACTACCCCGCTAGTGTCACACCCGAGCTTTTTTTCTCTGACTATATGGATTAAAGTCCTGCAGGCATTGACGCTCTCCTCTTCCCCAGCCGTTAGGCNGTAAGCCAGCGATCGCCCTTACCCCAGCCACGGGGAGGCCTCACCTTGCACAGCCCGACTTCATGCCCTGCCGATGGCTGACCCAGCAAGCCCTATTTAAGGGCCCAGTAAGAGTCAGGCATCAAATCCTGCAGACACTACCCCGCTAGTGTCACACCCGAGCTTTTTTTCTCTGACTATATGGATTAAAGTCCTGCAGGCATTGACACTCTCCTCTTCCCCAGCCGTTAGGCATTATTAAGTTTGCAAATATTGTTTCGAAAATGCCCTAAATAATATTGCAAAATAAATAACAGACGTTTACACTGTGGTTCAGTTTTCAATACAAAAATTACAACTACAATCAACATCTAAAACCATTGTGCGTGCCAAAACAATGTGTACCAAATACTGTGTGTAAAGCAAAAATTTTTTTTGTGATTATGGCAGTGTGAAATATATTTGTTTCAGAGGAAAACCATTTCTAATGAAAGCAAAGTTAAACTTCCTACCGAAATTTAATTTTCTACTGAATTGGTTGTTCAACTAGTAAATTCATAGGAATAAAAATAATTTTTTCCCANCCTACCGAAATTTAATTTTCTACTGAATTGGTTGTTCAACTAGTAAATTCATAGGAATAAAAATAATTTTTTCCCAGCATTTTTTTTTTTCCAAAAAATTCGGTGTGACTTAGAATTGATGGTTGCTTAGAAATTAATGAATACAGTATTGANGCATTTTTTTTTTTCCAAAAAATTCGGTGTGACTTAGAATTGATGGTTGCTTAGAAATTAATGAATACAGTATTGAATGAAAAAAACTGTAAACTGCTTCCTCTAAACATTCTCCTAAACATCTTTACTGTGGCATCTACAATTCATTTTCACCCTAAAGAAAAATTTGCAATGGGTTGTTTGGCACTGGCAGCCAATCCCAATTGCATGGAATCCATACAGATTAACACACTAACAGAGAGAGCACTACAGTTAATGATAACATGATACCTAATACTATGCAAACTTGCATACTTACCTTCTTCTTACGCTTTATTGCCATCAGCTGTTCATGGCTTGGAATGTTCTGCGACACTTGCTGACGGTCAATGCGATAAGCAAAGCGAGGTCCAATACTCTGCAAGGGCAACACTCCTTCACTGTCCATTGGCTGGCTGTCTGCACAAAACACAAACCTACTGCACCCTCACCACGCACACCTATCAATAAAAATATTACGCATTCTTTAATTTATTGAACTATAATATTCGCTTGCAGTATTGAATAGCAAATGGAAAAATATATACCTACTGATAAATGCAGTGATTAAGAGTACCATCAATATAAGCACAAATTTGTACATAGAGGACTGTGTTAAATTGGTTAAAATTAAATAGAGTAACTGCTCTGTTCTTAGAATTACATAAATACCTGTGTTGGTACTAAAACATTTACAACAGGGTGCAGTGTGAGTTCAAGGAGATCTCATTAAAAATTACTATCAATAAAATAGTGAATAAAGATTAGACTTTTAAAAAAAAGTTGGGAATGATTTTGCTATGGCAAATATTAAATAAAAAATTATTTAAAAGATTTTTATGGTGCAAAAAACACTCTGATACTAAATGTGTAGAAAGCACCAAAACCTCAAGAAATACTTTGAAAATACATGAGTACAAGTAGAGGATTTGACGATACAACAGCTGACAGTCTCCAACCCCACATACAGCTGGTCAAAATTAGGCTGTTCAGCAAGCCACCTCATCATAAGGAAACTGTTACATGTGGCGGGTATCAGAAATCAAATTGTCCAACAAAAGCAAACAGCTGNAGCCACCTCATCATAAGGAAACTGTTACATGTGGCGGGTATCAGAAATCAAATTGTCCAACAAAAGCAAACAGCTGCACCAATTCGAATTGGCTTCTGCCAAATTTGCCGATGTTGACCCAATCGACGCTTCTGCCGATGTACACATTGCAGATAATTTTCTGCCCATTTGATGAACATAAAACATTGTCTTATTCTTTANCGCTTCTGCCGATGTACACATTGCAGATAATTTTCTGCCCATTTGATGAACATAAAACATTGTCTTATTCTTTAGTGTAAATAATTGATAAGTCTTGCCTTTGAGAACATTGTAAGATTTCCCCATGAATCAAATGCATCTGGAAACGAAAACCTCAATGAAAAGATGGTCAACTTCCTTTGTTTTTCAAACAAAGTTTGTAGTTTTTGTCCCAAGCTTCATCATACTCATATAACAATCTACCAGTTTGACGCCTTACCTACATGCTTTACTA
>NQII01000155.1:390462-414098 GCA_002778355.1 Clitarchus hookeri | reverse complement strand
TACCTGCACCCTAAAGCTTACCCTGTCAGCTCTCCTTTCGCGGCGCATGTCCAAGTTGCCCCGTGGTTTGCTAAGGGGAGGAGGAGTGCTCGTGGCACAACTTCCAAGCTTGTCAGCCGTTTTCTCTGGTGTGTACAATTGCTAGGAGGGTGGGGGGAGGAGGTTCCATGCTGCAGCAACACGTGTAATGGCCTGCACGCGCTAACTGCTTCTGGCTTCTCTGCGCGTGCGCCTGTCTAAGGTCCTCGCGGGGGATTAAAATCACGGGGGGTGTCAGCGAGGTTTCTACTTCCAATATGCGTTACCCGTCACCCCNAATGGCCTGCACGCGCTAACTGCTTCTGGCTTCTCTGCGCGTGCGCCTGTCTAAGGTCCTCGCGGGGGATTAAAATCGCGGGGGGTGTCAGCGAGGTTTCTACTTCCAATATGCGTTACCCGTCACCCCAATCATCTCGGGCAACGTGGAATCAATTCATGGATGGCCTGACTAAAATTGAAACCCTTAGCTTGCCATGCTTCATATGCTCTGATGTGGTCAGTGGGGAAATACACAATTTTTCCGATGCCTCTGAGAGTGTCTATGCAGCAGTCGTGTATCTGAGGAGTACGAACACTGAAGGAAACGTGTGTGTGCATCTGGTAATGGCTAAGGCACGGGTAGCTGCTCTGAAACAAATGTCTCTCCCTCGTTTAGAATTGTGTGGGTCTCATTTACTGGCAAAATTGATCTTTTAATGCCACAACTTCCTCAGCCAGTACTTGCATATCTCTGCAACCCATGCATGGACTGATTCCAGTGTTGCTCTAGCTTGGATAAAGTCACCGCCATACTTCTTAAAAACCTTGTGGCTAATCGTGTGTCTCATATTCAAGAATGTGTTCCTCCTCAGCTGTGAAAACATGTCAGGTCTCAAGATAATCCGTCGGATTGTGCATCTCGTGGCTTACTCCCTCCTGACCTTCTCTCTCATGACCTCTGGTGGCATGGCCCCGGTTGGTTAGTCCACCCAACTGCAGAGTGGCCACTGTCCGCTGTGTCAGGGCATGATTACAATATCCCAGAGCTCGAATCTTCTCAACTCGCCTTGTTGAGCACTCATGAAATTCCTTAAGAGATCTCTGTATTCCAACGAATTTCATCATGGGCCACGTTGGTTCGCATTATGGCTTATGTTAGACGTTTCATCAGACGTGCCAAAACACAACCTTGTAACAGTGGTTCCTTAACAAGTTTGGAACTGGAGGAAGCTGCCNAGACGTGCCAAAACACAACCTTGTAACAGTGGTTCCTTAACAAGTTTGGAACTGGAGGAAGCTGCCCTTCTTGTATACACAGTAGTCCAGCAGCATTCCCAGAAGGAGCAGTGAATACCACGATGGCGAGGTGGTAAGTTCACGTATAATGAGAGTCCATCGTTATCCTTCTTGTTTCTCGAGAGCTTATCAATCAAATCTTGCAACAGGTGGTGTGTGTCAAGCCAATCCTCCAAGCTGGTGTTCTGGAGATCAAAGACCCAGCAACACTTATGTTCCAAATGGGAAGGGACGGAGAGGAAACAGCTGCTTGCGCATTGGACACGTAACTGACGTCACCTTGCACGTGTGCACGCACACACACCAGTGGAAAGACCGCTTAAGAGGAAGGTGACCAACCATCACATAACACAAATCCANCACGTGTGCACGCACACACACCAGTGGAAAGACCGCTTAAGAGGAAGGTGACCAACCATCACATAACACAAATCCAATGTGGATTTTCTGTCTTAAAAGATTCATATTACTTTTCCTTTCTAATCATAACGTGGCTATTTTGTTTTTTTGCTATTATTTTCTGTGACATTTTGCACGCACCCACACCAGTAAACCAGATGATGTAGTCTAGATGGAGATCTAGTCTGCATGCAATGTTTGTCAACATGTATCAGTTTTCTATTTTGGTCCTCGAAAAACTACAGATATAGGTTACACTTACAATGTATTTCAGTTTGACTTAGGTTTATATTCAAAATTTGTTTATTATATTTTCAGTTATAAAATGTTTTCCCACAGGTTATTAGGATTACAAAGTAATCTGCATGTGCAAATTTGATATACCAGTTTTGTATATTATTTCAAGACAAGCGTACACGTAAAGTTTCCCCTATGTACTGAACATACAAAGTGTTGCCTTCAGATTCATTATAAAAAGGGTTCTATTGTATTTACCAGTTCATGTGTAACATTTTCATGTTAAAAATTAATTCTGTGAAATGCGTTTATTTTGAATCTTCCGATTCATAAACAAATATTTTATACCAATCCAAATGTGTAGCAAAGCACCCAAGCACAAATCATCAATTAGCCTACATTTTGTTTTCTTTTTAAATAACTAGGTTTAAGATTACGTATTTTGCGAGTAACATTAATTTTGTTTATTGCAGACCAATGCATATATAATAAAAAAAGTTACTAATAGCCAATGATTCTATTTTCATTTGCATGGGTGCAAATAATTTTTTATGTAGTTCTTAAAAGCTTAGTAGGTAGGTCTTGATATCACGTTAACAGCAATATCATTAGAGATAAAACCAGAAATAGTACCAAGACTCTAAATCAGAAAACCTGGTAAAAATAAGCTAGAGTGCAATCAACTGCATCACGGGGTAGGATTCAGAGCCTAAACTTAGGATGTAATCAGTATAATGTTTTGAATGATAGGGTTCACTAACATAAAATATTTACATTGTGGTGAGACAGTTTCCTCCAACATGTTTATTTGTTTACATCTGAACTGAGTCAGCATATTTTAATCCCACCACATTTGTTTTGTTTAGTTACGTTTCATTTAGTTTGGTTACAATCTTTGGGACAACCTATCTTAAATTTCTTTTTTAAATTTAATTTTTTTAAATATAGTAATTTTTGTACAGAGTGCAGTTTATTATCAGTGGTAGAAGTTAAGGTAATTTTATTTTCTCTTTGCAGCAGCCTATGTAAAACATATGCAAGTTTATTGTTGCACCTTAGAGAAACAAACTTTTACTATTTTTGATCTAAGTTTATGATAACCGGAGATGACTTTATCTTAGATACTTTTCCAGGTCATTGTCTTCGTGTGTGAACCAAGGGGCTCTCAAATCAGACGTGATGGAAGGCAGTAAATACACTGTAATTTTTGTAGGCAATTTTTCAGTAAATTTTGCCAAAACTGCCCAGCGTAAGCTCAGGACANCTGCATGTGCAAATTTGATATACCAGTTTTGTATATTATTTCAAGACAAGCGTACACGTAAAGTTTCCCCTATGTACTGAACATACAAAGTGTTGCCTTCAGATTCATTATAAAAAGGGTTCTATTGTATTTACCAGTTCATGTGTAACATTTTCATGTTAAAAATTAATTCTGTGAAATGCGTTTATTTTGAATCCTCCGATTCATAAACAAATATTTTATACCAATCCAAATGTGTAGCAAAGCACCCAAGCACAAATCATCAATTAGCCTACATTTTGTTTTCTTTTTAAATAACTAGGTTTAAGATTACGTATTTTGCGAGTAACATTAATTTTGTTTATTGCAGACCAATGCATATATAATAAAAAATGTTACTAATAGCCAATGATTCTATTTTCATTTGCATGGGTGCAAATAATTTTTTATGTAGTTCTTAAAAGCTTAGTAGGTAGGTCTTGATATCACGTTAACAGCAATATCATTAGAGATGAAACCAGAAATAGTACCAAGACTCTAAATCAGAAAACCTGGTAAAAAATAAGCTAGAGTGCAATCAACTGCATCACGGGGTAGGATTCAGAGCATAAACTTAGGATGTAATCAGTATAATGTTTTGAATGATAGGGTTCACTAACATAAAATATTTACATTGTGGTGAGACAGTTTCCTCCAACATGTTTATTTGTTTACATCTGAACTGAGTCAGCATATTTTAATCCCACCACATTTGTTTTGTTTAGTTACGTTTCATTTAGTTTGGTTACAATCTTTGGGACAACCTATCTTAAATTTATTTTTTAAATTTAATTTTTTTAAATATCGTAATTTTTGTACAGAGTGCAGTGGTAGAAGTTAAGGTAATTTTATTTTCTCTTTGCAGCAGCCTATGTAAAACATATGTAAGTTTATTGTTGCACCTTAGAGAAACAAACTTTTACTATTTTTGATCTAAGTTTATGATAACCGGAGATGACTTTATCTTAGATACTTTTCCAGGTCATTGTCTTCGTGTGTGAACCAAGGGGCTCTCAAATCAGACGTGATGGAAGGTAGTAAATACACTGTAATTTTTGTAGGCAATTTTTCAGTAAATTTTGCCAAAACTGCCCAGCGTAAGCTCAGGACAGGTGTTGAGAGGCGTCTCAAAGTGCTATAAATGTGCGTGGACAAGCATGAGTCCTGAAACGCCAGATTTTAGATTTTGAGCAGGTTTAAATTCAAACGACGCTGCAGACTCCACTTCCAAAGGATGTGTATTGCTAAAGACTTATCATCATACATACATGAATTTTTGTCTTTCATCAAGAGTTAAATTGTTTATGGAATTTATTACCAATATTTTATTTGGAAGCTTTACAGTTTTATCCACCTAGGACAACGGTCGGCACCACGCAGCGGACCATGGTCCATATCCGGACCGCGGAAGGTCAAAGCCTGGAACGCCAAAAATTTTCAATTTGAATAAGTAATTCATTAATATTTACATATAATAAATACGTTTAAGCGATAGCCTTATCAATATCTCTTATATTTTACAAGTAATAGCACGATTAATTTGATTTTTTAATATTGATGCATAGTTGCTATGATGTGAAATGCAAAATACTGCGATGGAGCGCAGGCGAGGCGGTGGGAAGGAGTAAACAGACCGGCAGCGTTGGTGCGCATGTGTGAGGATTCGTCTGGAAGGGAGTGGATTTCTTGTTGTTATTGTTATGTGCTAAAATAACGTTTTGTGAATCAATATGGATCCTAAAAAGCGTAAAGTTGACAGTGAAAATAGGAAGTTTCTGGCTGAGTGGACAGAACAATATTGTTTTACACTGCCTGATAGGCCTACAGCTGTTCCAGTTTGCCTCATATGCAACAAAACTGTCGCTATTGTTAAAAGTGCCAATNCTGATAGGCCTACAGCTGTTCCAGTTTGCCTCATATGCAACAAAACTGTCGCTATTGTTAAAAGTGCCAATTTAAAACGACACTACGAAACAACTCATCAGAAGTTCCATAAAAACTTTCCTTTTGGCAGTAAACCTCGTCAAGAAAAACTCNACGACACTACGAAACAACTCATCAGAAGTTCCATAAAAACTTTCCTTTTGGCAGTAAACCTCGTCAAGAAAAACTCCAGGTATATCTCACTTCTTACAAAAAAAGCACTGTCTTACTAGCTCGCTGTATACGCGAGCAAGAAATATCAGCAGAAGCGGCGTTGCGTGTCTGCTGGACGCTTAATAAATACCAGAAGCCATTTTCAGACTCTGAGATAGTAATAGAATGTATGTTGGAAGTGGCCACGTCACTTTTTGAAGAGAAGAAGGACGTTGTAATGACGGAGTATTCTTAATTTTCGGGACCGGGACACGTGTTTCATTTTTCTTAAGCTTTCCTTAGCTTCGTAATATTTTTATTGGGTATTNTTAATTTTCGGGACCGGGACACGTGTTTCATTTTTCTTAAGCTTTCCTTAGCTTCGTAATATTTTTATTGGGTATTCAAAATTAAAGCCGCGGTGGTTCGTTTACCGTGATAGTTTGTTTATCGGGCATACGGTTGCTGTTTTACGTTTATCAGGCGTCTGTTTACAGTTTTGTTTCGAACGTCGTAGTATTCAGTTTTTGTTAAGCGTCAGCATTATTTAGCTTTTTTCAGAATGCGTCAACAAGCCTTGTTGTACGAGAAGTTCGTTTATCTGCATATTGACTGCCCAGTTTTAGTTCCTACAACGCAGTTTCGATAACGTGTGGAGAGTGTGCGTGGCCAGGCCCTTATCTGGGGAGAGGGCAGTCGGCGAGGAAGTCAGTTGGAAGGCAGTCGCCCTTCAGTTCCGTCATAGAATGGTCGTCTAGGCCGCGTCGGGTGAGACGATAACCCCCACATCGGCAACTAGACTTTGCTATATTATTTCTCCGCCGGTGTGGGAGGTCGCCACATTTATTATTTCTTCGGACCAGTTTTTCAGAACATCATAATTAAGTAAACGACTGTGGCGCTGTGATGCACTTGTATGGTTATCTGTGAACGTTTCGTACTCTGCATATTCACAACTTCGGAAGTGAAATGTGTAACTTCAATAGTAAATAAAAGTATATAACAAATACTCTGAAACTTGACCTTATTTCATATGTAATTGGCGTCCATTTTACTGAGTCTCGTGTACTACTTCTGAGCTAGCCGTGGCAACTTAACGTCGGCTGTGTAACTGGCGTGCCCAACGTTACAACGTTTCAGCCACAATTCAAAGTATTCCATTGTCTGCAAGAAGCAATACAAGAAGAACCGAAATTTTGGCTGCTGACAACAAAAAAAGTTTGCTTGAACTGCTGCAGAAAGCGCCTTGCTACGCCATAGCACTTGATGAATCGTGTGACATTGTTGATGATGAACAAATATCTATTTTCGTTAGATTTTTTGATATTGAGAGTAAAGTATTCAGGGAAGAATTGCGGAGAAGATTTATTCAAGACTGTTGACGATTTCATGCCAAATCAAACATCAGTTATGATAAAATGGTGTCCCTTTCAACTGACGGGGCCCCAGCAATGATGGGCACAGAAAAAGGATTATTAAGAAGAGAATCAGGGATAAAAATGCTGGGCTACCAGCTTATCAATGCATAATTCACCAGACAGCCCTTTGTGGAAAACTTAGTGCTACTCTGAAAGAAGTAATGGACAACTTGGTCAAGTTGATCAATTTTATGAGGTCTCGTTCTGCTCTTCAGCACCGACAATTCAAGAAGTTTCTATCTGAATGTGATTCAGAGTATTCTGACTTGCTGCAACACAACAATGTTCGTTGGCTAAGTAAAGGCCAAGTTATTGAACGTTTCTGGCAAATAGAAGAACAAGTGACCTCCTTCTTAGTCAACTTGGGTACACAGGGCAAGAAGCACTTGGAGTTCCTATCAAACGAGGGCAATATGTTAGCTGTGGCTTTCCTGAAAGACATTCTGAAATATTTAAATGTGCCCAACACCGAGTTACAAGGAAATGGGAAATTAATATGTGATCTGATACAAAGTGTGTCTGCTTTTCGTCGCAAACTGGATATCTTTGAAAACGATATTGCAAATCAAGAGTTTATTCATTTTCCAACAATTATTGAATATAAAAATAAAATTCCGAAATACACACTGCAGTGTTCCTAAGTTTTATGTCAGATCTTGGGAAGAAATTTGAAGCAAGATTCCAAGACTTTGCAGAGATAGGTAAGTTGTCTCAATTCTTTAAATCGCCTTATGAAGTTGCTCCAGCTGCAGAATGGACTGATGTGGCTGCTAAGTTGTTCAGTCTTGAAAAACCTTTACTTCAAATGGAGATAATTGACTTGCACGAAGATATTTCCTTGCAAAGTAGAAAACTGCATCCCCTGAAGAATTTTGGGGCAAAAATGTAGAAAATTATGAAACCTGCAGAAAACTAGCGATTAACCTGGCTACTGTGATCGGCTCCACATATGTATGTGAAACAACTTTCTCCAAAATGAATGTTTTGAAGAACAAATATTGTTCGAGATTAACGGACGACTACCTTGGCACTCTTCGTATTAGCTGTTCGCCACGTGAACCAAACTATAAAAAAACTGGCTCAAGACAGCAAGTGTAATTTTTCGCATTAATTTTTCAACGAATACCTGCCTTTTCTATTTTATATACTTTTCTATTTTATTGTAATGCAATTATGTCTATGTAAAAATAAAAATTTTAAAGTTATAAGTACTTATGGGTTTTTTTTCTCTGGACCTCGATAAAATTTTTTAAAAGTATTCGGACACCACTTGAAAATACTTGCCGACCCCTGACCTAGGGCTTTCCAGAGGCCTGAAATTTTAATTATATAAGCATGCTAGCAGAAGTGTAATAATTTCCAGCATCTTAATTTGAGACTCTGATAATTTTATATTATTGAAGACAGAAACACCAGTATCAGTTATGTGGTCAAGTAATTTGAAATTAAATATGGCTCACAAAAGAGAGGTGTTAGCCAAATTGATTTTAAAATATTAATTTGCCTGACCTGGTTACAGTAC
Source organism: Clitarchus hookeri (assembly GCA_002778355.1). Taxonomy (NCBI): domain Eukaryota; kingdom Metazoa; phylum Arthropoda; class Insecta; order Phasmatodea; family Phasmatidae; genus Clitarchus; species Clitarchus hookeri. The sequence goes on along the minus strand of NQII01000155.1, from coordinate 405,850 downwards.
AAATTTCTCTAATTTCAGATTAATTTTGATTTTAATTTCCACAATAATTCCAATATTTTTCATTTGCACCTACGTAAGGTTTTATTTAATAAACCTAATTTATCCAGTTAATGTATGTTATATAATTATTGAGGGTTTATTGCTTTCATGTGTTTTGTTTCCTGTATTTTCTGCTGTTTAAAAACTACAAATTTGGAATTTTGTAAGGTTTCTTCCCATGTACATACAGTGGAACTGCGTTATAACGATAGTCAACAATGGCAAAATAAATTATCACTATAGCGAGTTATCATTATAACAAAATTTACGGTGCCCCATAATTTTTTTAATTGTATTTGCCCTTGTAGATTCTGTGTTTGAACCAGCAGACACGACGACGCAATGACGTTGCTTTCTCCTCCATTATTCATCCCCTCCCCAAAATTTTTCGGCTGCGGGAGGGAGTTAGTTGCCTACCAATCAGCGTGCTACTTCATTCCTTGTCTCTCTCTTTCCCCTACCTCTTCTTCTTCTGTCTCCACTCCCTTTCCCATTCATGTTACCAATCAATTCCTCCAAGCCTTCTTTATTTCCGTGCCAAACAAAGGATTGCCAGCCTCTCAGGTAGTGAAGAAGGGAAGAGGCGACACGTTTTTTGAGGGGTGACATTCCAGCACGGCAAAAAAAAAACCAGTATGTCACTGCGTAAAAGGAAAGGAAGCAGGTCGGTAGTTAGAAAAAAAAAATTGCTGTTCTTATTTTAACTTAATTAAAGTATTTTCCAAACATATCACAATCACCACACATTAATGTAAAATAAGAATAATTTGTTNTTTTTTTTAATACTAAATCTTTTATGAAATTTGATCTCCTGGTTGCACATGTCAAAATTAGAAAGACAGAAAATCCACACTGTATTTGTGTTGTGTTACGGTCGGTCACCCTCCTATTAAACAGCCTTCTACTGGTGTGTTAGGCCTGACGTCTTGTTCGCCTAACAAAAGAGACAGGGAAAAAGAGAAAGAAAGAGAGAAATGAAAGGGTGTGGCTGTAAAAACATTCACTCCCTCCCCTTGCTGGTCGATAGACCCTCGTCAATGTTAACCTGGTAGATTGTCTCAGCAGGGTGGAGCTCCAGATAAAAACTACAAACTTTGTTTGAAATACAGTGCAAGTTGAGCATATTTTCCATTGTTGTTTTCCTTCCCAGCTTGCTTCCTTCCATGGGAAAAATTTCAAAAGGCAGGCACAGCATGTGAATATGTAATGAAATAATTTCAGTTGTGAATATCATGCCATATCCTTCACAACACCCGCCCGTTCCTCTTCTCTAGCTCCGGCCGACACGAGTGTCGCCGTGCGACACAGACTAACAAAGGCTGGCTCGCGCGTGGCAAGTGGGTAAACGTCACTTGCAATACGACGACGCGTTTAAACATTTTAAAAATATGAGTTTACAAATGTTCATATCGCTATAGCGAAAGGCTTCATTAACAGATTTGCGTTTTAAACGAAATAATTACCTTTCAAATGATAGGGAAAATGACGGTGCATTTAAAAACTATCGCAATAGCGGACGTGACGCTAAAGGCCATATTCGTTATAACGCGGTTCCACTGTATTCTCTAAGGCGTCGCAAGCACGAGATAGTTGTCAGATTGCAAGGAGAATGGCACCGGAGTATGCCAAATCCTTTAACACACACACAGCAATGGTGCATTATATTTTCACGTCCGATCTTAAATTAATACACTTACATAAATATATTTTATTCTCACATAATTATATTCCCCTTTCCCCCTCCCCAACAAAACATAGCCAATATTTTGAAAATAATTGTCCCAATTCACTTTAAACACGTAAGTTTACATGGCCTACCGTAGCAACTTGTAAGAAGAATTTGGTGGAAATAGGTTGATTAGTCCCAAAGATATTGCATAAAAACATTATTTTCTTAATTGATTAGTCCCAAAGATATTGCATAAAAACATTATTTTCTTAATTGGTGCTATTTTACAAAATTGTCTAAAAAGAGGTCCTGTATACAATGTTTCTATTATATACTGTGACCATAAAAACTTTGGTTGGATTTGGTTAAATTGTTAAATAGATATGCCAAACTGATCAAGATATTTATATGGCCACCATTTTGAAAATAAATGCCTGACCCCACTTGAATCATATAATATTACATGGCCTTCTGTAGAACTAATGGTGTGGAAAATTTTATGTAAATTATTTGAATTGTTGTAGAAATATAGCAAAATGTTATGTTTTCTCACCTGGCACTATTTTGTTGAAAGGCTGGCAAAATAATATCTTTGTATGAATAACTAATACTTCTAATTAATACTTCAAATTAATACTGTTAGAATACAAAATATGGTTGAATTTTGTGAAATTGTTTTACACATATAATGTATAAATCTAAATANCCTAACAAAAGAGACAGGGAAAAAGAGAAAGGAAGAGAGAAATGAAAGGGTGTGGCTGTAAAAACATTCACTCCCTCTGATCTTAAATTAATACACTTACATAAATATATTTTATTCTCACATAATTATATTCCCCTTTCCCCCTCCCCAACAAAACATAGCCAATATTTTGAAAATAATTGTCCCAATTCACTTAAAACACGTAAGTTTACATGGCCTACCATAGCAACTTGTAAGAAGAATTTGGTGGAAATAGGTTGATTAGTCCCAAAGATATTGCATAAAAGCATTATTTTCTTAATTGGTGCTATCTTACAAAATTGTCTAAAAAGAGGTTCTGTATATGATGCTTCTATTATATACTGTGAACATAAAAACTTTGGTTGGATTTGGTTAGATTGTTAAATAGATATGCCAAACTGATCAAGATATTTATATGGCCACCGTTTTGAAAATAAATGCCTGACCCCACTTGAATCATATAATATTACATGGCCTTCTGTACAACTAATGGTGTGGAAAATTTGATGTAAATTATTTGAATTTTTGTAGAAATATGGCAAAATGTTATGTTTTCTCACCTGGCACTATTTTGCAGAAAGGCTGGCAAAATAATATCCTTGTATGAATAACTAATACTTCTAATTAATACTTCAAATTAATACTGTTAGAATACAAAATATGGTTGAATTTTGTGAAATTGTTTTACACATATAATGCATAAATCTAAATTATTTGTATTAACACCATTAAAGAAAACCTGTCACACCTAAAACATGTTATTTTACATACCCTCTGTAGCACTACTTGCGTAAAAATTTCGTGGATATTGGTTGTTTGGTCCTTGAGATATGGCATAAAACCTAAAATTATTTCAATTGACGGTCTTTATAAATGGAGGACAATAAGGTTGTGTATTAGCATATTTGATGATTTTTTTAGATACTGCCAGCATCCAAAGTAAAGTTAAAATCAGTTACATAGTTTCATAGATACAGCACACTATGCTAAAATGTGNTTGTATGAATAACTAATACTTCTAATTAATACTTCAAATTAATACTGTTAGAATACAAAATATGGTTGAATTTTGTGAAATTGTTTTACACATATAATGTATAAATCTAAATAATTTGTATTAACACCATTAAAGAAAACCTGTCACACCTAAAACATGTTATTTTACATACCCTCTGTAGCACTACTTGCATAAAAATTTTGTGGATATTGGTTGTTTGGTCCTTGAGATATGGCATAAAACCTAAAATTATTTCAATTGACGGTCTTCATAAATGGAGGACAAAAAGGTTGTGTATTAGCATATTTGATAATTTTTTTAGATACTGCCAGCATCCAAAGTAAAGTTAAAATCAGTTACATAGTTTCATAGATACAGCACACTATGCTAAAATGTGTTATAGCTGCCATTTTAAAAATAAGGGTCTTGCATACAAAACATAAAAATTAACATGGCCTGCCACAGTACAACTTCTTCGCCAAATTTGGAAGAAATTGCTTGATTGATTTGCGAAATATGACGCAAACACATTTGTTTTTTCATGCAGGGCTATCTTACAAAATGGCGAAGAAAAGACACACTGCATAAACAAATTTGATTTATGTGATAGATACTGCCAACATACAAAGTTCAGTTGAAATTTGTTTCATAGATTTTTAGATATAACAAAATCAGCAAAATGTTTATATCACCGCCATTTTGAAAATAAGTGTTTGACCTACTTACATTATACTAGTTTACATCACCTGCCACAGTACTACTTGTTTGCCAAATTTGGTAGCAATCAGTTACCTAATTGATTCCCGAGATATGACATAAAAACTTCATTTAGTTGTGTAGCGCTGTCTTAAAAATGGCATACAAAAGTGGTTATTTTATGGCAATATGAGACTTGTAATAGATACTGTCAGAATACAAAATTTGGTGAAAATCGGTTGAATGGTAAGGTAGTTAGACCAAATAAACAGAAAAAATTTGTATGGCCGGCATTTTGAAAATAAGTGCCTCACTAATTTGATTTGCATAGTTTACATGGCCTACCATAGTGTTACTTATGTGCCAAATTTGGCTAGAATTGTTCGAGTAGTTTGAGACATAACGTAAAAGCTACGGATGGACCGGTACAAATTCCGATACCGATGCATCGACCGATAAACCGAAAACCGGTATCTCTTACAATCGGCCATGGTCTAACGAAATTATTTCATCAACACAAATTATTTAATTATCATGGAAATTACCGCAACGTGGTTATCTTGCAGGAGATGTTTTCACAACAAAGTATTTTTATTTTTGCAAACTATTTTCTTGGAATTTTTGTTATCTTTAGCTTTTAGTAACACGTGATATGAAATTAGGATACAGTTATGGCTGGCTGTGGTGCAGCTAAACATTTAAGCTCAATATAAGCTGTACCTTGTGAAATTTGTAAAATAAAATGTAATTTAACTTATAATACTGATATCTGCTTCTGGGATAGTAAAAATTAATTTGTAAAAACATAGAACATTTTCCTTCTATAATATATAATGTCTCCCATTTTCTATCAAGTAAACTTCAACAAACAATTGTGAAATAAATACAACAGTATATTGATCTATAGAAATACAACCGTACATTGATCTATAGAAATACAACCGTACATTGATCTATAGAAATACAACCGTACATTGATCTATAGAAATACAACCGTACATTGATCTATAGAAATACAACCGTACATTGATCTATAGAAATACAACCGTACATTGATCTATAGAAATACAACCGTACATTGATCTATAGAAATACAACCGTACATTGATCTATAGAAATACAACCGTACATTGATCTATAGAAATACAACCGTACATTGATCTATAGAAATACAACCGTACATTGATCTATAGAAATACAACCGTACATTGATCTATAGAAATACAACCGTACATTGATCTATAGAAATACAACCGTACATTGATCTATAGAAATACAACCGTACATTGATCTATAGAAATACAACCGTACATTGATCTATAGAAATACAACCGTACATTGATCTATAGAAATACAACCGTACATTGATCTATAGAAATACAACCGTACATTGATCTATAGAAATACAACCGTACATTGATCTATAGAAATACAACCGTACATTGATCTATCGCTCGCAGCATGACACAGTGCACGATCGGGAAAACATATTAGATAGCAAAGCGCTTGAGCATGTAGGTCTAATAGCTGTGAAGCATAGTGGGGTGTGGGCGTGTCTGGAGGGGGAGGGAGTATACCGGTGTGGGCGTGGTTAAAGGGAGGGATGACAAACAGTCTGGTGTAGTAGACTGGGCAGGCAGGGGGAGGGTAGGAAGGACGAAGAAAGGGAAGGGACCGGCCAGCAGTGGGGAAATATTGGGATACTGTATACTACCCATGACCTTGTTAGAGGTCAGACCCAGCCAAGCAATAAGGAGGTGCGCTTGATACAAAAACCGTACGTTTTTATGAACTGGGACCACTTTATTACATTAGTAGTAAGGGCTGCAACGATATGGTAAGTATACACTGTCCATTTTATCAGCTTGTTTTATATATGCTTGGTCGGAATTGTATGTAATATTGCCTGTCCCAATTTTAAGCCAAGGCGTGATTTTGGAAAATTCAAATTAATAAAAAAAGGTTGGCTGCTTGCAATGCAGTAAATAAGGTAACCTCATATGTGTGCCAGAACTGGCATGGTGACAAGCGCAAATGGAAGTGAATGGACACAGACAACATACAAAACGTAAGTATACACGTGAGGAGTTTTATTGTTAGTTACTGGTATTGTATATACTGAAAATAAATACCTTTTTTTTTAAATCGGGATCTTGAAAATGGGTGGGCATTATATTTGTGACTTAAGCAATTTTGCCTCCCAGCAAAGCACTTTCTTTTGCTACCTTCGAGACACCAGTGACTGATAAACGACCTGAAACTTGTCAATATCGACAGATACAGTCTCAGCAAGACAAAAATACATAGAACACAATTATGTATTTAAAGACGAAAAGCCTCTTTAACTCGTGGCACGTCACACCTTCAGCAGAAATATACATAGCTACAGTATAATTGTCATTACTTTTCTCATCTAATTACAGTTTTAAAAACATGTGTTTAAAAATAGAATAACTATTAACAAAAACTTCAAATGTGGACAGCTTGTCAGCTCACCTGGCGGCAAGCTGACAGACCAGTCTAAAGTGATCTTCCCAATCCACCCCTGTAACAGTAATCTTTTTTTCTATTAGCATCACGAAGCTGAAATTACCGTTCTTACAACAGTTATTCATTCATCGGGGAGAGGAAAAAAGTAGCGCTGTGAATCACTTATCCACGTAAAGAATTATTCTTATTGGTAGAAACTAGTCTTTATAATTTTTCTTGGTAAACTGCGACTATGAGAGGAAGTAATGAAGGGCGGGCGTTATACCCATGTACATAGGTACCACTTTACATTCATTGTGCAAACTATATTTTAACTCTTCAGCTCTCAAGATCTCGCTGTTAAGAGCCGCCCAAATCTCTTCACTCACTCGAGTTTTACTCAACAATTTTATACTAAAATCGACTAAAGTTTCATACAACTTGACTCCTCAACTAGAAGCTATAAAAATTAAACTTGCCCATCAGTAATAAAAAGAGCCACTTTAGATAAAGCTAATAGTGTTAGCTTTAAAAAAAATGAATCAATGAGCATGCTTCTGATAACTAGCAAATATTAAGGTATTGAAGTATAAACTGTTCCATCTCAACTCAATACTACAACCCTTTTTTCTACAACAGAACATATCAAGGAAGGTGTGGTTTAAGAAGCAAGAAAGGAGCACTTGTGTGAAACGAAAGACGAATTCGAGGAAGGGTGCAAAGCTAGTGAGTGGGTACCTTGTTGCAAGATGCGGCAGTGGCAATGAGACTCGATGGCATCGATGATGGTGAGAAGCGCGTCCAGTGAAAGCAGGTGAGTGCTGTACAGTCCAGTCACAGGGAACGCATTCTGCAACAACACACACACACACCACTTGCTTCTCATACATTAACAATTACAGTAGATCCCTTATTTCACACTTAACAAAAAATGGCGTAAATAAGGGCAAGGTGTAAATGGGGGGTAATAAAAAATTTCTATGTTATACAGAAAAAAAATTAAGATTAATTCTAGGGACATGTAAAAAGATATATTACAGCAATAAAATAAATTAAATACTGATGCGCCAACCACCGCCGCTCTTTCTGCCTCTGTAACGTTCCTACTCACAAGCAAGTCAACTCCTTGGCACCTGAAAAGCCGGCAATTCACACGACGCCACGCTCCAGTCTGAGTGCGTGGACACTACCCCTTGCTTGCCTTGCACTGGACGGCAAGCACCAAACGCGCACTCGCCATGCATAAGGGGAGGCCTCCCCTTCCATGCATCCAGCTCCAGCCACCCCTTGCTCGCCATATCTCTCGCGGGTATTTATTCTTATGCACGCCCTCCAGCAGAGGCAGTTCACTGGCAGTTCTGACCGGAGCATCACCTGCAACTCTCGCTATCTCGCCACGCTTGTCATACCGCTTGCCTGCCTTCAGTAGTAACAGCATAACTTAACCGTAGCCATAGTACGTTACTACTGTCAGGACTTGTGTTTTCAACACATCAGACAGAAGCTCTTGTTGCAGACACTTCTCTTTTCGCTTCGAATTTGGCCACGGGCCTTGTCCACGTCGAGCTTGGTTTTACCAGGGTCACTCTCATCCTCTCTTCTAACGTTATTTCGTTGCCGCCCTGCAGCAAATAGCTTGGCAAACTTGATCCCTCGTCCATCAAACGTTAGCGGGCACAGGTCGAAGATACATGTATTTGTAACTTCCTATTGACGGAATAATACATAAATCTACCAAGTAACCTCTTTTTGGTCCGATCTTTCTCTTCCGCTTTCACCTTATGTGCGCATATCCAATCATCTACTTTTAGGTGCATGCACCACCACCGCGATAGAGTATTGAACCAAAAGTCCTCNGTTAGCTGATTGCTAACGGTAGTGCTTCCCTCCTGGCACCACTGAGGCAAAGGGAGAGAGGACCATTCTCTGAGGCTCCTGAGGCTCGGGGAGAACAAACACGTTGAGAAATCACGACTCTCAGACTACAAGCTGGTAACGATGCTTACTTGAGATCCGTGGAGTCCTTACGTGGGGAACGCTGTAAAAGACGGGCAGTTGAGGTCAGTAGCAGGTAGCGTGGCTCACTCAACTTCTCACTGAGGGGAATCAGAGGACCCTCTCCACAAACCACTATAGCCCTGAGCACTGTCCCTTGTAAAGCGCACGCTCCTGCGCCAAACCAGTGATAGGACTCCGACTAGGGACAGAGTGGCAAACACGACACACATACCTTTGACAGCAGCTTGGTGATGTCTTCAAACAGGTTGGGGCAGTACAGATCGCAGTCATAGTTGAGGTACAGCTCCGTCACCAGGCCAGGTATCCTCCACAGCTGGACCACGCACTCTGTACATTACATTCATCAACAGCAACCACACCACAGCCAGTCACTTTATTTTGCAGCCAAACAATACTGACAATTATAGAAAAACACAGTTTATGATTAAACTTGAATTACACTAAAATAGTAAGAGGTGGGATGCAGACTGGGATGTCAAAAACATGGACAAAACAAATGTTTCAGCTCTTAAGTTGATTAAACAATCCTCAACATGGCGTTAAATCAAAGTCCACCAATGAACTAAATATTCATCCATTATTTCAAATTTACATATACAGACTGATTCACGTGGAGTTACCGACACTCATAGGGCTTATTCCTTACATCATTTTGAGCAAAATATGTCATATACATGTGGATCCTATTCCCAATATTTACACAGTAATTCGAGACATTTTAAAAATGATGAATAAAATAATAACCCTTTCAGAAGTAAATACGGTGATGTAAAACCAGACCGTATTATTTACAGATGAGCATCACAATTGAGTAGAGGAGAGCCGATATGGTTTTTGAGACTTTTCAGATATTGCCGATACAAACTTACCGATATTGCAGATATCAATACCGATACTACCTTGACAAGAAAATATAACATTATTGCATGTCTCCAAAAATTAAAAACTTATTTTTAAAACTATTAGCCAAATAAAATTCTAATTGTCTTCGTTTTCACTGTTTCAGTGATAGGCCTAACTATTACGATAAATATAAATCTAAAAAACACATATTAAGCCTAAGCATATTTATAAGACAAAAAAATCTCCAAAAGCATGTCATTACGCAATGAAACTCTTAAAAAAAACAAAACACTTCAAATGGTGCGTACATTCAAGTTTCCGTTTTAAATTTGTGGTGCTATACGACCTCAGTGATGTACCGTCTCTCGAAACCAAACATTTACAAATATTGTAAACAGCCTTGCATTCTTGTGTGTTGCTTACGGTAAAAAGAAATTTCACAAGTCACTTTTTCTTCCAGTCATATCATTTGTTTATTGCTGGCACACGTAAATAATTTCACCACGTTCGTACCCTAACCTAACACCGTATATTACTNAAGGAAAACTGTCGGAATGGCGCTGCTAGGCGGCAGTAATGTGCAGCATGTAACCAGCATTACAAGATTACATAATTTTTCTTATGTGTCGCCGTGTTCGCGGTTTGTTGTGAAACTATTAAGACAAAATATTTTTGGAGGTAATCTTAAATATTAATTATTGTTAATATTATATATATATATGTTTGGCTAATTACATGTTAAGTTTTATTCATGCTGCAAGCTTGCCTACGCACAATCGTGCAAAACGTGCCTAATTTTGCTTTGGAAATAAACCGAGCCAGTTGGGTATTTTCGTAAAAATAAATTAAAAAATAGTGATTATTTTAATAAAACTAAATAGTGACCTAAGCCACTCCAATTATGGNTTTTCGTAAAAATAAATTAAAAAATAGTGATTATTTTAATAAAACTAAATAGTGACCTAAGCCACTCCAATTATGGCAAGTTTAAAGCAGCATCATCTTAGATTTTTAGGGCAAAATATTGGTTATAATATCAGCGATTTAAACATGAATTGTCCACAATTCCAATAATTACGATATCGGCCGGTTTCGATATATCTGTACCCGTATTGGCTCAGCCCTACAATTGAGTCTAACAAGCCTACAAAAGACGTTCAAAAATGTTTCCGTCTACTTCCATACACTTGGCAGCACGCTTATGAACCGCATATGTTACTTTACGTAGCTGCACACGGCTGTCTTTGATTTCTGTAGCGACAAGCATGACACATGCAAGTAGTTCCTCACGTGTTTGTGCAGTCCTTTAGTAAACAATATCCTTTATCCATCCCCATACGCAATAATCTAGGCATTTCCAAGTTGTCCAATCACTCTGTAAATACTGGGAATAGGACCCACATTTATATGACATATTTAGCTCGAAATGATGTAAGGAATAAGCCCTGTGAGTGGCAGTAACTCCTCNTAGGACCCACATTTATATGACATATTTAGCTCGAAATGATGTAAGGAATAAGCCCTGTGAGTGGCAGTAACTCCTCATGAATCTTCTTGTATACTACAATGTCATTGGCATCTCATGCGTATTTTACTGTTCAGGTAGAATATGGGTTCTACATTCAACAACAATATCTTGCATGTGGAGTTACAATAATGCTGTCAAAGGTAAGGTCACTATAGTAAGTTTAGATTTGAGTGGGATGTGAAACAGAAAATACTGTCAAATAAACCCTAAAATAGCCAACATACCAAATCAGAATGGTATTTAGAAAAAACAAGTTCCTCGTCAATATATAACACACACAACAAATAAGAGCTGTAGAGAAACATGAATAACAACATCAACTCACCAAGAGCAATCTCCCTCTGCTCATATGTGACGCGGGGAGAGTCAGCAACCACAATGTCGANAACAACATCAACTCACCAAGAGCAATCTCCCTCTGCTCATATGTGACGCGGGGAGAGTCAGCAACCACAATGTCGATGAGACGGGTGAGGAACAACTCGAGCTGGAACTTGATGTGTGTTCGCAGTGACTCAAACAACAGGAAGCACACCTGCAGGTCCGCTGCAAAGATGGACAGCCGCTCCGTGTTCAGCAACTACACACACACCCCAACACCACTTCCTTACACTATTTCAAATTAATACACAAACAAACAGATACTATTCTCAATTTTACCCAATACTGTATGCATACAATTACTATTTTTGGAAAAACATATTGCTGCACTAAATGCAATTGCAATAAAATTGAAGTGCCACGAGCGCTTTTGGGTACATATCTAAGCCTCAGTCTCTGGTGCCGCTCCTGGTGTATCATAGCGCCCAACTCACCGAGAATCGAAGCAATAAAAACCAGTTACTACAAATACATACCTACCACCTCTCAAAAACGGTTTAAAATTGCTTGATTTATGCCAGTAATCAAATCACTCTTGGAAAATTATTTTGTGTGTAAGAACATGTGATGCGGAAATAATCTGAAAATGAAACTGTACTGGCAGTATTCAAATTCACCATTTGGTATATCAGTATTTAGTAGCTTCAGTTCGGTTGCGATTTGGTAGTTTTGTATTTTAGCAAGTTTCATTCAATGCTAAAAAGTGAAAACTAAATACTAAATAAAATACCAAGTACAGCATCATTTTGTCAACTAATTCAGGACGTGAACTTTTAGTAAACTAAAAGTGCCAATTTGAACACGGCCTCACTTTTTGTGTGACGTAATATTCCCGGGCAGTGCGTTCGTTAACTCGTTATTTAAAATATTACAGCCTCAAAGGTGGACGCCATGTTGTTAACGTTCGGCACTTGTTACATTGCGGAATGTTTACGTTGCCACGGCTTGCCCTCGACTAGATCAGAAGGTAGAAACACGAGACTCAGTTAATTGAACACCAGTTGTTTAAGAAAGAAGTTCCAGATTAGTTTGATATATATATATATATTTAACATTCTGCAACACAGTTCACAGACGCACAGACGGAGTTTCAGTATGCAGAGTACGAACCTTTACCATTAAATATACTATTGCAGTTAACAGTGCCACAGTCGTTTACGTAATGATGTTTTTTAAAAAACTGACCCGAAGAAACTTAAAATGCAGCTACCTCCCACACCGGCTGAGAAATGATATATTAAAGTCTAGTTGCCGATGTGGGGGTTCTCGTCCTGCCCGAACACGGCCTAGGCTAGCATTGCATGATACTTCTCGACTGCGCTGACCTGCCCTCACGGGCGACTGAAGTGACTCTCCCTGATGACTGACTGGAATAAGACTGCTCTCAGGGCGACAGACAGATGCCCTTTTTGTGCTGCCTATCACCCCCCTCTCCTGAGATAAGCGCCTGGCATAGCNCCCCCCTCTCCTGAGATAAGCGCCTGGCATAGCACGCTCTCCACAACGTTATCGTAACTGACTGCTCCGCACGAACTAATCCTGCGCCGTTAACAGAAACTAACCTCTCGTACAACAAAAACTTGTTGACGTTGCCTGAAAATGCGCTGGAGGAACTAAAACTGTCGACGCATTCAACATCCAGATAAACTAACCTCTCTTTTCGTATAATATTTGTTGACGCATTAAAACTGCGCCGAAGGAACTAAAACTTGTCGACGTTGCCTGATCCACAGAAACGAACTAATCTAATTAATGCTGAAGTTTACCAAAAAACCAAACTTCGAAACGAAACACAACCCGGACTCCTGATAAAACGTAAACACGGCAAACATCCTCCCGATAACCTACAAACGCACACGTCTGCCGGATAAACTAACACGGGAAACGAGCCACCACGGCTTTAAACCTTAACCCGATAAAAATATTAAGAAGCTTTCCAAAGCTTCAATACACACGAAAGAATTTTACACCCGAGTCCCGAAAAATTATGGATATTGCATCATTACAACGTATACTTTTCTCACACAAATAAAAAATAATGATTAAAAAACCTACCATAGCGGATGATTTCAACATTACCACAGCAAAGGACTTATATAAAGAACGTAGCACTTTATTAATTTGCACGTGACAGAAACAAACTTTTTACTCCACTTATGGAATTATCACTTTTGCACTTTTTGTGCCATCTTGTGGCTTTGATATGACGTTTATTCGTTCACAACATCGTAAATTACGTGCGCATACTTCACTGTTTGCGTTATGACTTGGTAAGGAACTAGAAGAAATTATATTTGCACTGTTGTAATATTACTGAGAAAAAAATTTAAAAATAGCATTGTCATAACAGGAAACTAAGTTTCTCGACATCTTACTGATTTCGAACAACCGTCTGGCATCTGCTATGGTGTTTACTAGACTACTAGCACCGTTGGTTTAATTCCGCGGCAGCACTGATAGTACTCAAGCAAATACGCCATGCCATTTCAAAAACAAAACACGTTTCATTATAACACGAAAAACATTTCCATGCAATCTTTTCAAATAATCAGCAGTGTAAGTTAACTATATTACAAACAAAATGCCACATAAAGTGTGGAGGAATTGCCTTTATATGTAGATGCAATAATGGAGATTTTCTTTATTTATTAATGATGTATTTCAAATCTCGTCCTTTTCTTGTAGGAAAATTCTTTTTTCAGCCCCATCCAAAATTTTTTTGGCTCAAAATCTTCAAATCAGCACTTGTTTATGGTAAACATCAGCCTGTTGACCTGTTATAGTATTATCAATCTACAGTTATTGTGTCTATCAGTTGCGCGTGACAAAAAGGTTCCTTTCAATGTAAAACATAATGTGTTTTCACTGTGCTATTCTTACAAACTTTCCTACAACTAATGTAGGCCAATTTTAAATAATTAAATTTTACACCATCCTACACAGTATTTAGTTCAGTAACGTAATTGTCTGTAACTAAAAGAATAAAAATTTTTGGAATCGTTACATCCCTAATCTCTATTATGTGTAACAGTTGTACTTTTGCGTGAAATAATTTAATTTAGTATGACAATGTGTTGGAGTAAGGTATGTATTGATAAAACATTGTCCCTCCAGAAAAACAGTATATTTTAAATTGTAACACTGACGTAGTGAGGTATCACTATCTAAATATTTATCCCATACATCTACACATGGCACATGAACAGTCATGAACATCATCTGTGTGACTAACAAAAATGTATTTACAATTTTCACTGACAACTGTGGAAGCTGTTGGTTGTGAAGCAGTGTACATACTTATTCTGAACTCTGGCTAGAAATTCAGGGACATGAATGTTCAAATGCAAACTAAGAATAAATACATACAATAATACAATTAGCACCTAAAGTGATTGTTGATGAAAGTAAACAACATACGAAAATCAATATTTCCAATTATTATATTTCAAAATACCAGAAACTACTCTACATGAAACAAAAAATTCCTGAAGTGTTTTTTAAACTTAAGATCTGCACACCTATTAATAAAAAATGAGATGTTTGTACTAGAGATGATTTTCTATAGTACAATGTCATAGCAGGGCTGCTTGCAACAGCTGGCAATTTTTTTAACAAAATTCTAATATCATAGAAGCATTGACATAATTGTCTTGTAAAGCCAGAAGCAAATGTTAAGTGTGACAATATTTCATTCTGATTCAAAAGTTTTGAAGCTTTGCACACCATTACAATTTCGTTACAGTATTAGTAGAGCCAATAAGTTTTTGCACACTGCAAAATAATGTGAAATACTACACAATACTGACGCATGACGCTTATTCTGACTATAATAAACACGTCTTCACCTCATCTGGACGTGCGCTCACGTCACCCCGGGCAGGGTTTGAACGCTGAAACAACTTGCTACAAGTGCCTACATGTAAGCCCCTTGTTGTGGGGGCACCAACGGACACATAAGGCCAAAATTATTCGCCCTGATGTCAGACGTGTGAAGGAAGCCAAACACCGCCCCCCCCCCCC